>CM069441.1:24727779-25201140 GCA_035610835.1 Ophiura sarsii
CAACAATTTTTTAAATGTTCAAAAGTGTTCAAAAATGTTGAATTCCAAAATGTGTAAAATAAAAACCATCAAATTAAAGTGTTATTAAATTTTAAATTTAATTTTCAACAATTTTTTTAATTTTCAAAACATTTCAAAAATGTTCATTTGTTTTAAAACAAATTCCAAAATGTGTAAAAACAAATTGGGTATGTAGGGCCAGTAGAACAGGGGGGGGGGGGGGGGGGGGGGGGCGGTTCTTGTCACCTAAAAGCAATGAAACATTGGGTGCAACATTTCTACCCCAATTTTGTCAGTGATGAGTATGGTGAATACAATTCAAGAGGCCATTATTGATCATATTTAGATTGTTATACAGAGAGTATCCATTTAAAATTTGCAATTTTTAGCCACAATATAATTTTATTGTATATGACAATCGATAAAGTTTATCAAATGCAAATAAAGTTCCATGCCAGAGAAATGCTGCTTGTTTTTTGTCAGAACTGGAAAATATTGTGCTTCATGAAAGTAGTATTTCCTCAACATAGTCCTTGCCTTACAATAAAACAGGTTCTGGATTGACTCTCTCTTTCTTAAAATCATCATAACAAACACATAAAGCCTGAAAGGGATAGACACACTCTAGGAGAGAGAGGATAAGTGGTAATCGGTATACACAGAGGAAGTACATCTGCTATGATATGAGGCACCTATCATGTCATCAGTGATCACCATTAATTTTGGGACAGATTTCTACAAGACTTTATAACAAATCATGATGAGTGTTTGGTTTTCTTACTCATCTCACTGTGCAGTGGCGGCGAAAGCGTTATAATTTAGGGTAGGCGGGGACTATTTAGGAGGGAGGGATGCGGATATATTTAGGAAGTGCAGAGGGACTCGTGAAATTCAGGTGGGGGAATGACCACTGCCCCCACTTCTGCCGCCTATGTCACTGTGTAACTATTGTCGGGATTCTTGTACAATGCTATGATGCATTGTACAGCCAGCTGGTAAATTCTCTTGAGTATTACACCTGACACCTAGTATTACACCTGACACCTAGTATTACACCTGACACCTAGTATTACACCAGACTTTTTTTAGTTCTTTATCAAGGTGAAATGCATTGCCTGTATTCTTGGACAAATATATTAACCAGTAGGCTCTAACACATATTTCAGGTATCTATGTATGTATCTAATGAATGTATGGTACAATGCGTTGCTTCCGTCAAAACGATACATCAAGCAAAACAACAGATGTGAACCCTACATTGTCGGACAATACATTCAACTGCTACAATGAAATGTTTCAGATGTATCCAAGTGAATTGAAGGCGCTTCTGCATTCTTGTGCATACAATACTACCACCTGCTCCACCAGACTATTTCAGATATGCATCTTGTATTGGTAATGCATACTGCCCACATTTTTCTTAGAGTACAATGAAATCTCATGTTTCACTTCAATCACTTCACTATTTCATATAAGTATTCAAGTGAATGCCTACATTAGTATTGCCAGCATTCTTGAAGTATGGTACATTGTACAAGTATCTGTTACACCCAACTATAATGTATATCTCAATGATGCATTGTAGCATTTTAGTCTTGGAATGCAAACAATCCACTGTTACCACTCCCATGCTTATTTCAGATATGTAGCAAACCCTTGAGGATGCATTGTACATCCTGCATTCTCCCTGTTAGTACACACCTGGCTATTTCAGATATGGCCGTGTGTTTTGAACTCACCACCCTTACCGTTGCATGTCCAGATTTTTACATTTTACACCATCTGAGATTCGAATTAGCATATCGCAATAACTATTTGTTCTACCCATAAAAAGTATATATTTTCTGAACGGTAATCTCACAAGGAATCCGAATATGCTATTGAAATTTAGATAAGACCTAATGGTAACATGTTGTGATTAGGAATGTTCAAAAAATATCGATTTTTTTTCATATTTTGATTTAAGCTCAATAATATTTTTATACCAATCCCTATCATAATTGTACTGTGCATATTTAAGTTCCTCATGCAATTACCCATCATAACAAAATAGTTGTCAATGGTAAACATGTTGAAATACACTATATCGAGAAGCAAATGAGCACAAACGTTTAAATTTCATATTTATTAGAGTTTACAAGTATATTTCTTTGGGTATACACCCTTTCCTGATTTAAACAGCATTTTTGAATTCCCCTATTTGAGAGCTTTCCAAAAATGTATAATTTTGCTATCATCGGTTAAATATTTCTTTTGTTATAGTCATGTATGTAAAACTGCTGAATTAGGGCAAGTCCACTGTGTAGTGAATAGGGAAAAAGCCAAGGGCAATGCAATCGATTTGTGATTACAATTGTTACGTAATAGTTGACACGTTTGTTGAAACAGAAACTTATAGAATATAAAACAATCTATAAAATGAGAGCAAAATCATGTTTGTACCATACAGAGATGAGAAGTTATTGTACTTTGAACGTAGAATTGGGAACATTTTCTATATTCCCCATAGAGATTGTACACAACGCCACCGCCACCGCCGCCACCGCCACCACCCCTGACTTTCACAACATAATCAATCATATCTCAGCTAAACATTTATAGAAATACCTGATTTATTCACACAATGTAGCTTAATAAACAGGCTTTCACATGACACCTCAACCATAGCTCTACCACATTTAGTTGTTGAGTTAATAGAGAGAGATGGATGATTCGTCACCAAAAATGCAACGCCACCACCCTTTTTGGGTGGTGAGTTCAAAACACATGGCCATATGTGAGTGAAATGCATTGTATTGTCTGAGTTCTTGTTAGGCAATATAAACCCTATTATTCCTGGGATTAAAATGTACCAAAACCCAAGTGAACACTTTGTAGTACTTGCATTATTATGGCAACCAGGCATGTGTCATTTCACTCTGGCTTTTCATTGCCAGAATGAAGCTTCAATTGTGCTAGCACCCTTATTTTAAGAGTCATACACTCTAAGAAAAAAGGGTTCCACTTAGAACCTTTTTCTGTCCTGTATGTAGAACCCTAAGAGCTCTTAAGGTTCTATAAAGAACTTTGACATTGCCGAGAATAGTGCCACTCTGGTTGCTATGCTAAGAGTCACATCGCGCCTAAGTGTCTGTCATATGCCCATATATGGGAAGCTCTTGTTTTGTGATTCAAATGTCCCCTCCCATTACTATTAGATTCGTAGGGCAAACCCCTGTAAAATTTAACTATTTCAGACAGACCTATATGCACAATCCAAATGAATGCACTGCACTGCATGCAATCTTGGGAACAGACAAAGATAGCGAGAATCCAAGAAGATTCTCGAAAGACAAACTGTTTTACACATTCCATATATTCTCACAAAATGCTAAACAAGAATCACATAAGAGGACTCTGGCAATTTTCTGACTATTTCAGAAACTAGTATACCCAACCCATATACACGGATTGCACTGCCTTAATTCTTGGACCACAAAAGAGCAAGTAATCTGCTATGCCAGCTATGCCTGACCATTTCAGATATATTCAACTACAGTCCAAACTCGGTTATCCGACCCTCTTTTATCCGAATAACTCTGTTATCCAGCTGAATAATCCCAAAAGAAAATAAGTTTTATACAGCCTAGTCACCTTATTTTTACACTCTGAAGCATTTGAAGACTGTCTTTTGATGTTGGTAGTGCTGTTTAGTGCTTAAATAATACATTGTCACTGTAATTCAGTACCCTTCTATTGTCAAAATCATATGAATTTCACCAACAACCTAAGCAGTCAACAGTGAATACACGCCAGCCATGCGTGATTTCCTTAAACAAGTATATAGAACCTTCACACCAATTTTGCTTTCATGTTAACCATATGAGTTCTAAGTGTTGTAAAATGACAGCAGAAAGAGTTATATGAAGCATACATGTCTCTCTTTATTATTATATTTTTATTCTTCATAAGAAAAAATATTTGGTACCATCAATTAAATTTGTCTTTCCCGCGAAAGTTCAATATTTGAACGATTTTATGCAGACATTTCGGGAAAATTTCAGTACTTTTGTCCCGCCTGGCGTTCCATGGTTCTCTCGGGAAAACAAAGTGAGATAAATAACGGAGGGCTAACATTTCTTTACATTTTGATACATTCTGATTGGCCAACCTGACATACCATCTTTATAATTATCCAATCATCAGGTCTGTACTACAATTTTGGGTTTCGGGGGGAAAATCCATGGAACGCCATATGACCCATTGACTCACGTGTGCACAACTCACCGCTCGCGGAGCGAAGAGTGTACATTTACAGCAAGCTTACACCCGATTTCCTTCGTTTTAGATCGTATAAAATACAGTTTTAGAAAGAGGAATAAATAAGGCAGACAGTGATGTAATTTTTAGACTAAGATTTAAGCAGAAATATATGTAAATGTTAAAGTTAGATAGTTGTAAAATGGCGAAGAAACCATGTAGTATGTGTGGTGTGCGTGCTAACTTCCCACACACAATTCGGTAAATGTAAACAACAGCCAATCGATCGGGCAATCAATATACAATTGGGGTCTTGTGGTTGCTATTAAAACCCGCTGGTAAGTAGACCAAAAAGGCCAAAAGATATTCATATGTTGAGCACTTCAGGACAGTCAATGCAGATAAATTACACATAATTTGCTTATCCAGACTTTCACTTATCCGACCTAGACTTGGTCCCATCATGTCCGGATAACCGAGGTTGGTCTGTATAGCTTTCTTAGAGGGTAATGCTATTCACCTACTTTTCCCCAAGTTATTTATCCACAGATATTCATTAGTTTAATTTCCTCCTTAAAGTACACACTGCACCTGGCTCTGCTAAACATAGTCAATGTTGAACCTGACATCATTCTTTTGAGTGAAACTTTAGGCCATCAATTATTTGTTTGGTATATCCATCAGAATGTATGAAAACCATCGTCTACGGATTTTTAAAACTTTATAATTCTGTCAAAATACAAACACAAAACAAAATCAAGTGACAGACTGTAATGTTGGTATTTTACCTTTTCAAATATTTTTACCATTACCAATGTTATACAGTAAGAAACGTAAAGACATAGGGGTGGAGGGGAGGAACAGGAATAGATACATAAACACAACAGCGCAATGAACGACCTTACTTTTTGCAGCCTGTTATGCTAAAGAAACAATTTAGTATGCCCTTAACCAGATGCCCTATAACTTAAGTGCACTGCACTGAAGGGTTACTATAATTCTCACGTATATAGTCAAGAGAATCTATCGGATTATTGACGCAATAATATTGATCAGAAAACTTGAGTACCATAATAGCAAATTTTGAAAATAGAGCACGGCGATGACATACGACACTGATGAATCTGATAAGAATTCTAAGTGCAAACCAAAATTGAAGCACCTACGCATACACAACAGGAAAGAGCGACACTGCGGCGGGGAAAACCCTACTTCGTGCAGTGTGGCTACATAAGCCGCTTTAACCGTCATCATTCCCGAGGGTCACTTTACAAATTCTAGACTACTTTGACAGGTCATAATGTAACAATGATTACAAAAAATTGTCAACATTTTGATAGAGCTTAGCATTACCATATTTTGAGGAAAGTCTAAAATCTTTCATGAGAAAACAAGACATGTGTGATGGAAAACAAAAAGTTGTATGAATTTTCAGACCTCTCAAATAGAGTCAGTTTATTTTTGGCAAATTTTGGTACATTATTAGACATTCTCAATATATTTAATAACATTTTCAAATTAGAAATATGTCATAGAATTTGAAGAAAAAAAAATAGAAACTAAAATGAGAAAAATATGGGTTGGTCTAACAGTAAAAAGGTTGTGTCCCTTGGCCATATGACACATCTTACGTTTTTCCACATAAATAGCCAAATCAATTCTGGGTATCATTTCTTTTGAAGGAAAATGTAAATAGTAAAAAGGTTTAAAAAAATGAAATCAGGTGCATTATTTGACTTTTGACCCTGAATAGAAAGAAGAAAATGTACCACAATAAGTGTTTTGCAGATGCTGCTTTCAATTCGGAAGTGCATGACAAGATATTTCTTCATTGTTTCTACGAGTGTGTTTCTACAGAGCCTCCGCCTTTTGCCGGTGGTAACTTAGCCTGCTAAAAAGGCGGTGGTAGAAGTACTGGGCTGTTTCTACAGACGACGTAAAAGACGACTAATCACTTTGTGGGGGTGTGTGCGTAGAGGAACGGCTGATTTCGAAATGACACGGATTAATTATATAACAACACAACAAACAAATATCTTGGCAATAAACAAACAAAGCAATTTCCGGTTAGACGGCTAATCGGGCGGCGGTCTGTTTCTACAGAGCTCTGGCGGGCAATTAGCAGGCTAACCTACCACCGCTATCCTTGATTTTCTAGGATAATTTGCCCGTGGTAGATTAGCCGGCAAACGGCGTCAGGACCTGTTTCTACAGAGCTGTTAGACGTCTACCCCCCGTGATCAACCGGCTAATGACTCTCTGTAGAAACACGCTCTACTAGGATGAGAGAATTCAAATAACTTTTTTGGATTACATACTCCATAAATCCATGGGTCAGACAAGACACATTTGAGCCAATCCTGTATTCTGATTGGTTAACCCGTGTATAAGCTCAGCAAATACTCCAGATATTCATCAATGACATTTTAACCTAGCCTGCACTCCAACGGCCCGGAAGGAAAATACATTTACTCAACATTTCTACAAAAATGGTAACAAATTAAAAGTGTGTCCCTTTTTATTGGTCTACCCTGCGAACATAAGATGAAACAATGCTCAGGTTTTTAAAAAATCACTCGGTATTACTGATGAGCTACCCTATACTATCTTATTCAGAGGCATTCTCAAACTTGTCTATAAATTACAAACTCTAGGCACAATTAACAAACGTTGAACCAGCTGAAAGGAAGCGAGCTCTACATCAATTTGGTAAATATAATCAGTCATCTGCAATATATATTCCACACACAAATAAATATTATGAGACTCAATTAGTGTCATACAATATAATCGGGTTAATGATCACGACTCATAATTAGATGTAACATTATTGTATTTATTTACACTAGCGAGATGTGATCATCTGGGTACATGAATAGCATATACTGCAATATCCGTTATAGTTTTAAAGTTCAAAGTGCCACAGTACTTTTTTTTGCAGACACTGCTTTCAGTTCCCATGATATTTCCTTGATTGCTTCTACTAGATAGGAGAATGTAATTGGACTTCTCTGCACATCAATAACTCAAGGATTAGAGATGTCGCAATTCAGTTAACCCTGCATTCTGATTAGTCAACCTAGTGTTCAAGCTCAGCCCATTTAAAACAATTCTATGATAAAGAAGTAACGAGTCAACCTAACCATATATTCTGATTGGTCCATCTAGTTTATAACCTTAGCATTAGTGTTTAAGCCCAGCTCACACTCCACATATCTATGAACAAGAAAAGTAGCAACTCAGCAAACCCTGTATTCTGATTCGTCAACATAGTTTTCAAGGCTCAACTAAACTATGACTATGAGCAAAAAAAACCAACCCTGTATTCTGATTGGCTCAATCAAGTGTTTGTAAGCCCAGCTCACAATCCACATATCTATGAACAAGAAAAGTAGCAACTCAGCAAACCCTGTATTCTGATTCGTCAACATTGTATAGTTTCAAGGCTCAATACTTATCTCAACTAAAATATGAGCAAAAAAGTAGCAATTCAGCCAACCCTGTATTCTGATTGGCTCAATCAAGTGTTTGTAAGCCCAGCTCACAATCCACATATCTATGAACAAGAAAAGTAGCAACTCAGCAAACCCTGTATTCTGATTCGTCAACATTGTATAGTTTAAAGGCTCAATACATATCTCAAGTAAACTATGAGCAAAAAAGAAGCACTTCAGCCAACCCTGTATTCTGATTGGTAAATCAAGTGTTTAAGCCTAGCTCATGAGTGAGAGAAGTTGCAACTCAGCAAACCCTGCATTCAGATTCGTGAACATAGTTTTCAAGGCTCAATACATCTCAACTAAACTATAAGAGCAAACAAGTATCAACTCGGCCAATGCTGTATTGTGATTGGGAAATCAAGTATTTAAGCCCAGCTCATACTCCACATATCTATGAGCAGGAAAAGTAGCAACTCTGCAAACCCTGCATTCTAATTGGTCTATCTAGTTTTTGATGGTCTAGCTTTGCAAGGATTTCAGGTAGTTGATGAATTTGCACGCCAATGCAATGTAAGCTATATTGAGGTGCTCTCATCTTGTTAGCAAATAACGCATTGACATAATCGGTAAGGACAGAAAAGCGTGAAATGGATGTCGAGGTAAATTGGAAAGATGAATGCAATTTGCAAGACAAACATCGTGCTGAATGCGAAACATCATGAAGGTTAAAAGGCACTCGCGAAACTGGGTCAGTCACCAGCGCAGGAACACAAAAGTGTGACATTGATTTAATGACAGTTGACATTTTAATGCTCAATGTTTGGTAGGTGTCGTGCTGTGGAATTTTTAGAGAGAAAATTGACTGCGCTTGTTTTTCGAAGGAGGTTAACTAATGTATTGACGTCAGTTCAGATTGGTTCTTAACAGAGCTCCAGTTTGATAGTGCTAAATAGGTTAGTTTGCAATTATTGGATGAATCAATCTAGTAGAGAAAGAAAAGTAACATATTAACCATAAAAATAAAATTGAGAACCCAGGGCCAGCTTTAAGAATTATTGTCTTTGATCCAGGGGAGGGGCATAAAACACCCATTTTATTTAAAAGTTTAAAAATCATGACATTTGCATTCAAAAGCCTCAATTGTTTAAAAAAATGCATTCTTACAACACAAATTGGAGGGGGAGGGAAATCAGTTCTTGAGACACTACCTTTTGAAGAAGAAAATCTGTTCGCCAAAATCTATGCACAAACTGATTAATGATAAATGTACTTAAATTAACAACTTCCACTGTTTCACATTCAAGAAACATGCATCTTCTTAATCAAAAAGCCAAGCATAATCATTTCCCAGTATGAATTATTTTTATTCCAAAAGAACTGGCATATTTTGGAACAGCGTGAAATTTGATTTAAAGGGACACAATGTCATGTTGATTTTTTAAATTTTAATTAATTTACTTCAGAATTCAAGATAAACATTAACAATTGCCATTATTGTTGTTTCTACTAAAAAAACAACCCAGCAAAACTTGATTAAAACAATGTTTTAAAATATGTTGGAATACCAACCTTAACCATGTAAAATGCTGGTTGCATCTCTACCAGCATTTTTGAATCGACGTTTTGTTGTACAAAGAGGGCTGATTTTTCTTAATCCTTATAGGTGTAAGTTCATACACTGATACATGTAATACAATTGTAACTAGATCTTGCTCCGGTCTAAGACCAGGCTACCTTGATTTTTTTATGAGAAAATGATCCCTAGTGACCTCTTCTTGACCATTGACCTGATTAAAATGATTGACTTATTTTCTTTGCTCATCAAACCAAACAAGATGCAACAAACCCGGTCCAAATCGGAGCATGTCTTAACTTTTACAACTTTTAAAGTTCAATGACCCCGTATTGACCCTTCTTGACCTTTGACCTGGTCAATATGATTGACTTTTTTTCTTGGCTCATCAATCCAAACAAAATGCAACAAACCCGGTCCAAATCGGAGCATGTCTTAACTTTTACTACTGTAAAATTCAATGACCCCTAGTGACCCCTTCTTGACCTTTGACCTGGTCAATATGATTGACTTATTTTCTCGGCTTATCAATTCAAACAAGATGCAACAAACTCGGTCCCAATCGGAGCATGTATTAACTTTTACCTCTGTAAAGTTCAATGACCCCTAGTGACCCCTTCTTGACCTTTGACATGGTCAATATGATTAACTTATTTTCATGGCTCATCAATCCAAACAAGATGCAACAAATTTGGTTCAAATCAGAGCATGTCTTAACTTTTACCTCTGTAAAGTTCAATGACCCCTAGTGACATGACATGTCACTTTTAATCGCTGAAGACCCTATATGAACATGGACCCACGGAATCTTTTGACCAATTATGAAGGTCATGAGTCATTTCCTCTGAGACAAGATGCATTTTAAGTGATCGAATTGAAAATTTACATTTTGACCCCTAGTGACCCCAAATGATTTTTAATTTTAAAAACCGATCTTTTGTACATGCGTACGGTCAAAAGGAATATGTGGACCAATTTTGACGATCCTAGGTCATTTCACTAAATTGGAAATGCGTTTTAAGTGAAAATCACCTTTTGACCCCTAGTGACCCCTTCTTGACCTTTGACCTGGTTAATATGATTGACTTATTTTCTTGCCTCATCAAACCAAACAAGATGCAACAAACCCGGTCCAAATCGGAGCATGTCTTAACTTTTACCCCTGTAAAGTTCAATGACCCCTAGTGACCCCGTATGACATGTCACTTTTAATCGCTGAACACCCTATATGTGCATGGACCCACGGAATCTTTTGACCAATTGTGAAGGTCATGAGTCATTTCCTCTGAGACAAGATGCATTTTAAGCGATCGAATTGAAAATTTACATTTTGACCCTAGTGACCCTTTCTTGACCTTTGACCTGGTCAATATGATTGACTTATATTCTTGGCTTATCAAACCAAACAAGATGCAACAAACCCGGTCCAAATCGGAGCATGTCTTAACTTTTACCCCTGTAAAGTTCAATGACCCCTAGTGACCCCATATGACATGTCACTTTTAATCGCTGAACACCCTATATGTGCATGGACCCAAGGAATCTTTTGACCAATTGTGAAGGTCATGAGTCATTTCCTCTGAGACAAGATGCATTTTAAGTGATCGAATTGAAAATTTACATTTTGACCCCTAGTGACCCCAAATGATTTTTAATTTTAAAAACCTTTCTTTTGTATATGCGTATGGTCATAAGGAATATGTGGACTAATTTTGACGATCCTAGGTCATTTCACTAAATTGGAAATGCGTTTTAAGTGAAAATCACCTTTTGACCCCTAGTGACCCCTGTGTGACCTTTGACCCCAAACCGTGAACACCCTATATGAAGGTCTGGTGGGGGGTCCTACTGACCAAGTCTGGTGATTGTAGCATGTAAACTGTAGGAGGAGATGCATTTTGTAGGTGGGTTTGAGGAAAGAAGAAGATGAAGATGAAGAAGATGAAGAAGATGAAGAAGAAAGAAACGGCACAGATACAGAACCTCGATTTTTGGAAAAAATCAAGGTAAAAATATACAAATCCCAGTTTGTATCATATATTTTTGTAATTGAGGACGCTGCCTCCACCACATCTCTTAATGCCCCTTTAATTTTCATGTTGTATCTATGATACTTTGATCACTATTCATTACTGTTCACAAGATTTACAACATGTTTGTTGTCATGGGTTAAAGGATTGCTGTTTTGAATGGTGGAATTTCAGATAACTGTCTTGTTGCTATTAACATACTGCATATTCCAAATCAAACCCATTAGTAATATTGTGCCATAAATGTTGAATTTCAAAGAATTGATATAACAATGACAGTACTGTTTGAGATTTTTATTCTTATTCTTAATTAAGGATGTTTGATTTTGACTGTGGCTTACATAAGTATTTATTTTGTTTTGTTTTCTCACCAAGGCCAGTTAAAGAATTGTTCAATAAAGCAGCAATGACTAATGAATTGGTATTTTACTTTTTTATGCTCAAATTTACAATATAACATCCACATACAATTGCACACAAACACAAATTGCATGGCACCTCCATTAAAAATCAGTCATAAGGAGACAAAAACAACAACCATGCTCTAGTGCTGTGAATGCACTGGTAGATTTGTACCCAGGTACCCGAACTCTTTTTTGGGCAGGGTACCCAGGTACCCGCCCAAAAAATAAAATAAATAAATAAATGTTGAAATAATTGTATTTAAACGCAGAATAGATGAAATATGAAATAACTGGCAGCTAGTCACAGCCTTAACGTGCTTTATGAGTAGATAGATCTTTCAATCGGTTCAGTTGGTCAGGCATCTGTTGTTGTTGCTCTAGTGAATTCCTCTAAATCTAAATGGTTTTATAACCACACAATAATTTTGTGTATTGTTCTACAGGGTGAGTAAAAAAAACTGCAACAGTGGAAAGAAGCCATCTTGTTTTTAAAACCAAGTTGAAGTTTCAAAATGTTTAAACATCATAAGAATACCCTATTTGTTACTAACTAAATATCATTTTCTATTTGCCTTTGGTAAACCTTTTTACCCGTGCACCAATTTCACACATTTGTCCATGAGATACCCAAAATATGTATAAGATAGCAAAATGTGTCTCTCGATCAAATTTGGAAACTTGAGTAAATTTGTGATGTAATGCTATGAATTGCTTATAATGTTCTAAATTTGAATGAAAAACTTAACCTTTCCAATTTTTTGTTGGTGGGATATTCAAATATGAAAATGCAATGTGTGCAATTTCAATGTCATTCTTGCAACGTTTACAAAGTTTCAAAATTCAACTTGGTTTGTTAAACAAAATGGATTCTTTCCACTATTGCAGTTTTTTTGACTCACCTGTATTGCACATTACACGAAATTGTTGGATTTGAAGTGAAAATTTGCTTCTATCATTTAACTCATATTTTTGACAATGTGCCTTTGTAGAATCATGAAAGTAATAGAATAGAAAACACCCATGTCAAAAAATCAGGACACTAACTTTTATGCTACTGTTTGCATGTAATTTTTTACTGTATTACTACACTCACTGGATTAATGTTCTGCCCTGTGATACAGTGTTTCAAATGGAGACAAGATCAGTGTTTAGGTCGATCATTGTTTAGGATTTAAACACTTTCTACAAATCTCAAGTGTTTAAATGCTAAACACTTGAACTAACTAAACATGAATATTAATTACAGTCAAACAAATCCCTTCCTCAAGTGAACACCAGCACTAAATGTTGAAAGCAATAACCTTGGTCTCACCAATACAAAGAATATTTGATCAATTATTATACATCCATCCATCTTACGTTGATGGATATCGATTTGAATGGCTGCAACATACAACATTTTTTAATTAAGGCTCAGCTATGTTCTTGAGAAAGCAACTTTTTGAGAGGTTGCAAAGTGGGAAATGGCCTTGACATTCAGGAGGCAATTAAGGCACTTTTGTACATTCAATTTGTTCTTCTTTTTTTGCGATGATCAACTTCCTGTGTATGGAAATGGCAAGAGGGCATACAGTTGGCAAAGAATATGGGGGGAGGGATGGGTCACAATGTGAGTATGAAAATATAGAAAAAAAGGAATTTAAAATAAAAACACTATAACTTACAAGAGTTTTTATTTTCATAAGTAGCCAAGTTACTGCAGTGGTACTGTTCAGCTACTTTGGTGGAACTTCACTGGGTACTTTAACAGTACCCACTGGACATTGGGCATATAGTACCCATACAGGTAGGTACTGGCAGCAGACTAAACATGATGCAAGGCATTTATAAGCAAATGACTGTGTAGAAAGAAACCCTGTGAAAATACAAATATTTAGAATTCACAATGTACAACAAAAAATGAAATAAATAAAATTAAAAACACATTCAGAATGTGTGTCTTACTACTTCATTGCAGAGATCAATATTTTTATAAACTGGCAGCATGTTTTAAATGATTTTCACAGATATTTTCAATATTTGCGAGTTGTTTCATTTGCACATGAGCTCCTTGAAAATTTAGCAGAAAATGTGCAAGAATTTCAATAATATTGCAGTGGAGTATAGCCATAGAGGGAAGAGCTCATAGAAGGTATGAGTATATGCATGTTTAATTACAGGTGCTGTTATACTAAATGTTTCAAGGCTAATTTCTAAAAATAGTAATTGCCATTTAAAATCAACACTTCTTCACACATATATGTCTACGTAATTTAGTTTGACATTTCTACGACACATAATGAATGGAACTGACTTGTTTTTCTAAGCTATAATGAACTAACGACTACCAACACAATCTTTGGAAATTTGCCACCATATCTTGACTATATATAATTCATTGTTGTACAATAGTTAAAGTAAATTACACATTTTGCCATACAGATGGCCTTGGGTTTATTTAAGAAGTAATTCAGGACTGACAAAAAAAAAGACCGACGGAATCTGAAACTATTATGGAAATTATATTGCTGGAAAATACCATTACATCTAAAACCCGGTATGTGCTTGAATTATGGTAGCGAGTATCCTGAAACAACACAATTTTGTCCATGGCACAAAACAATTTTGTCCAAGAAACAAGACAATTTTGCCCAAGACACCAGTCACATGACATTTTTTTCCAAGACACAAGACAATCTTGCAACCGATCTTATGACTTGGTGGTTAATTCGCACAAAAATATATGCATGCACTACTTCAATGGATGCCAAGGTTTATTATAGGCCTACTCTCACTGAAAGATCATTGTAAACCTTGACTTTACTGTACTTCTGTACCCGTCCATCCAACAAACATGGTTGTCTGTAGCTCTTGCATACCCTATGTCACATTTCAATAACTTTAGTCAGTTTCACATTGGCAAGAAATGTGTATTGTTTATCTCTCCACATGCAAAAGTAATCCAACGTATCCAATTTTGGCATACGCGCAACATCACCCATAATATGAATATAATACACCGTGCGACTACTGCGCACCCATGCATTTCTGTATTAATTTGCTACTGCAAGGAGGATTGCAAAGTTGGAGCTCATGAAACTATAGGATAGACTTAAGGGCTGGTCTGCTTAGGAGTCCAGTATAATTATTAGATAGCCCATATATGATCTTCTGAAGCAATGTCCTGCAAAACTTGCCCTTGGCTTTCTGAAGGTTATTGTCTGATATTTTAGGTAGATCACGACTATACACGCCTTTGTTTGTCAAATGCTTTCTCCAGTGTATGATGAACACTGTTCTTAGTATTCTAGCTAGACCAGGGCTTCTAAACTGGTGGCGCATGTGCCAAAGGTGGCGTTTGGAACAATGGTGGTTGGTGCTTGGACTACTCAAAAATATATAGGAATACATAAGAAATTGGTGCATTTGGCGCTTCATCATACATTGTATCTCATAATTGTTGCGCTCCATTAAATACTGTTGAGAACCCCTGAGCTAGACTATACCCAAAACTAAACAGATGTTAATAGTTTTAAGTCAGTATTGTTGAAAATAATTTTCCACAAAATCCAATCTAACAACTGTTATTTGTGGATTAACACAATTCAATATATGATGACATTTCTATCTGACTCGGGTGATCTGTCTGAACAATTACTTTTTGAACAGAAGTGCCATTAGCCCAATGTATTTAATATTTGCAGGCATCATGGAATATAATTAATACGAACTTCTAGTACTACATGGCAATCCATGACATTTGAATGTGTCAAAAAGGGATGATGAAAATCAATTCAAATTCACTGGCTTTATAATCGCTGCCAATGTTAAGCTTGATGGGTTATTAATATTAAAAAGTTGGAATGGCAAATGATGACATTTTCAAAATGACTATGATTCCAGGTAGCATGGAAGTCATTGCTCATTTGGCAGCTTTGTACCAGAGGGGGGGGGGGGGGGGGGGGGGGGGGGGCACTCAAATACTTTTCGCAAGTGGTGAAGAGGTGAACTCATCAGAAATGACATGGGGTTTATAAAGCGTTAAAAGGCTGAAATGGTACCCTTAAGCGAGTTCTCCCATCGTTGCGTATCGCCAGACGTCGACGGACAAAAGTTGACATTGCTTCAACTCGCTCACCGATATCCGTCGACGTTGGCCGATGCGCAACGACAGGAGTATGAAAGCACCTTTACAGAGCAGAGTTTTTGTGTTCAAATGAGAGTCTTGTGGACTTATTCGCAGTGTAAATGGGTTCTTGTGAACCAATTTGATAACAAAACGCAGGCATAGAATATTAAATTTCACTCCAAAGTAACTAAAACCCCTGAATTTGAAGAGATTAGTTTGAGAATGAAAACGTGGCTCATAGTGAGTAGCTGAGGTGTGAAAGTATATACCCTTGTGAGAGGCTGATATGTCAAAGTTATACCCTTAGAAAACTGATAATGAGCCTTGAAAAAAATGCCCCATTTCCTCATATCGACTTTCATTGTGAGGACCCACCCCCTGGGACTGTGTGGGATGGGTGTGGGGTTGGAAAACAAATCCGGCGCAAGTACAATCTCTTAATAAGTGTTTCTATAATAAAAAACATGTCATAGTTTTTTTTATAGTGGTAACCTTATAAGCATTTCGTTATCGAATTGAATTATGTCATTAAAGGTGTTCCAATTCCTGGCTTAAATAAGTCGTTTTTGTATTTATTTTTATTTATATAACTCCAATGGTTCTTATTTTAGAAGCACAAGGTGACATGAAATGTGCCCATTGAGTAGTATACACAAACTGGCCGGGTGGTTAACCACCTTTGGTAGTAATTCACTGCATTTTGGCCTATAAAGTCTAAATGGAACATATCTTGCACCAAACATCTTACAGAATTTGTTATGAGCAAAATATGGGGTTTCTTCTGATATCAAAATATATTGATGGAAAAAAAAGCTGTAAAGTGATTGGAACATCCACCTTTAATATGAATGTTGTGGTCCAATGAAATACAAATTGGTGCAGATTATAATTGTTCTAATAAATACCAAAATGCCATCTTTCCACATATCAAGTTATTTTATTCACCTTGTTTGTGCGTCTTGCATATATACTGTGATGCACGGTTGTCTGTGTAATAATTGTTCTCTCAGCGCTATACCCATGATGTGCTCTTTACTAGACTGAATTTGAAATATTTATTTATTGCTTCAAGTGGCTTTTTCCCTGCAGCAAATCTCAAATGCAACTTTTTAAAACAACAATAATATGATAAATTACAAAATTGGAATAAGTTTTCTTCAAAATGAATATATCTTTAACAAAATCTAGGTTAGCTTTCATTTTACTTGGTCTAATGGAATTGAAATTACACTTTGCCAATTACACATTTAAGCTGACTTGCTGCCTATGAATAATTTATAGTGAGTGATGGTTATGAATTTACCAGGCCAGTTATGATACAGTAAAGACTTTATTTGAATTTGGTCTATTGTACCAAAGATGTCTTTGATTGTATTTACATTTTTATAGTAATAAAAGTACCACATCAATCTCATCAGAGATATATTAACAGGCCATCTTGTTGGTAATTAAGGCAACAAAAAAGTAGTCCATCGAGAAGTCCCACTCACACAGTGAGGTAGTAGAGCGCCACCAGCGAGAACCGGCGGGCCCAAGCCAAAGGCTCGACTTACATCCATACCTCCTGCAGCGGGGACATACCATATTTGGTTAACTACATCATTCGTTAAATTCCCCACCCAGTCGGATTGTATTTCGCCAAGAGAGCGCACTATGTGTGCGTGTCACTTGCACTAACACGCGTGCTCAGCATTTCAAACAATTAAAAATACAAGCATACCGCGTACATATTACTCGCGCGTTGCGTCCATGGACGGTGCCGGGAGCTTCAATAGCTTTTAATGCAATCATTGAGGATGAACGCAAAGTCAATGCTGATTGGCTAACCATAATGTCATACTTGCTTCGACTTTCCAAAACAGGTTTACCAAAAGTCGAAGGACCCTCGCCTTAGGCACGGCGGTTCTCGCTGGAGGCGCTCTACACCTCACTGGGCGAGTGGGATTCCTCGACGGAAAAAGCAACAACCCTGTTACCTGTTCTACTGGGGAACGGACCTCCAAGGTCCAGTCAGTCTGGCATGTTTTTTAATAATTTTCTTGAAAATGTTGGCAATATTTAAAAAATTGCAAAATATTTTGAACATCTTCAAAAAAATGTGAAACACTTAAAAAAATTCAAATATTCTCATCAAATTTAAAAACAAAAATTAAAAAAACCAAACACAAATATAGGTCACAGACTCACACTGGCCCATGAAAGGGCTGAAGTTGATGGATGGAACTCATGCATGGCTAGAGAAGGGCTTTAGAACTTGAAATGGAATTGTGACATAGCCATGCAGAAGATCCCCATTATTTTCCCTGCTCTTGTGACACAGTTTCACATGTCTAATGAATTTAGAATTGTGTTGATTTGCTAAAGTCTTTTCAAGTCTCGCATGTATGCGCTGATTGGCAGATTTATGTCAACCATGTCTGGGTTTTTATCGTAATGTCAATAGTTAATTATTCACGCCTGAAGAATCATTCATGGGTAAATAACAAAGATAATATTGGGGAAATCCCTGACTTGAAAATCCAACCTGACCTAGTTTTTCTACATTTACAATAATAAAAAAAAAGAGAGAAAAATGAAAAAAACACTTGTTTGTAGAGCCTTACACATTCATCCATGTTTGACATCTGATTTCTACACCACTGCCCCAAAATGGGATTCCATCATACAAAACGACTCTAATATCTGGCAATTCTTAGACATTTTCCAACATTTTCCAACATCTTCAAACACTTTTTGAATGCATATTTTAGAATAGTAAAAAAATTGTCTTACAAAATTAAAAATTGTCAAACATTTGAAATAAAACAAATCCTATTTTCTAATTCAAAATCTATTTTTATACAAATCACAAAAAAAAAGTTTTGGTTGGGACCATAAAGTCACCATAGAATGTGTTTTATCCTTGGCCTAACTGGTGACTTTCTTGCCCATGAAGGAAACTCATGTTAAAGGCTTGAGGAGGACTTTAATACATTCAGGATTGTGTTGGTTTGGTTGCATGCTTAGAATTAAAGTCTATTTTAAAAGTCTTAAAATGTAAGTTAAGCTGCTAGAATTTTTTTGTCAAGCCATGTCTGTCCTATGTTTTTATCATCATGTCAATAGTTAATCATTCATGCCTGAAGGAATCATTGCTGCCAGACACGAGGATTACAAGATCAAGACGCAAACGCAAAGAGTCATGTGGAGCGTAACCTGTAAGCTCATACCAGAAGTGCATTTAATGTTATCATCACTAAACCAGACCTCACTCCTGACAAAGGAGTTGATTATGCACATTAAATTTTATTTTCAAATGTAATACATGACATTTTTATCAATAAATGAGGAGCTGACCTTGAGGTCACTCTATTCAAATGTGTCCATATATTTAAAGTTTTTAGTGACACATATTAGCACATTTTCAATGTACTTCAAGATTTTGACCTTAATCACACACCAACACCATTCTATTGTGTCTATAAATTCCAGTCCATAGTGACACATAGAATTGGGTGTTGTGTAAACCGACCATATTTGGTCATTCTGTTCAATTGTTATCCGTAGATAAACACTTCATTGATTGACATCAAATTTAATTAATTATTAATTATTTAAGTATTGGACGATTAAATTTAATCAGGGGGTTGTATATAACCAGCCTAAATAAAACCTTCCCAGGTTTTACCATGTGGAAGTTATCGACCGATCATACTTTATCACATCGCAATGGTATTCATAATAAACATTTCTGAGCCTGCACTGGGAAAGAATAGAACCTGGGCAGCGAAAGAGCTTGTCCCAATTTCTCCCTAGATTCTATCCTATGGGAACCTAACTTGCCATATGAGGCTAACATTATTAACAAAGCCTGGACATTGGGAACGCGAAGCCAAACCCCTCTCCAAGGGATTTAAGGTAGAGGTTATTAATAAACTTTTTTCAAATGTATATTGTTCACTGAAAAGCAAATGTGAAATGGACAAAAAAAGAATGATGATGTGACTCGGGTTAATCAAAAGGTGTATAGCAGTCCAGATGGGTATTAAAACGAACAC
The DNA here is from genome assembly GCA_035610835.1 of Ophiura sarsii. Lineage (NCBI taxonomy): Eukaryota > Metazoa > Echinodermata > Ophiuroidea > Amphilepidida > Ophiuridae > Ophiura > Ophiura sarsii. The sequence goes on from CM069441.1 coordinate 24,747,611, forward strand.
TGTAACCAACGGGCATACGCCTCCACCCACTTGTAACAAGGGTGGGAGGGTGGGAAATTTTCACAGATCCTTCTGGTATGAAATCGCAGAACGATATGACCTAGCGAATGAATCCAGGGAAACAAGGGCTGTGTTGAGCCGGATACGCACGGCTGAGCAACAAAGCAAAAAATCGCGGGTTAGCAATTCGAACTTGTGATTGGTCTAAAGGAACCAAGACAAAGGCCGTCTGAAAAAGCCATGGAAAAATGCACTGGCAATCCTGTGCTTGAGCAACTCAGAATTATGTTAGACAGGCAAAATAATTCTTTTATTCATGGGTATAACAAAGATAATGTTGACTAGAGGATCCAACATGACCCAGTTTCAGTTAAGTTAAAGCATTTGGAATGGTAGTTGCTACTCAGAGTTTCACGCTTGTGCCATCATCTGTTCCAAATGGTTTAACTTATATTTCGCTCTGCATCGCATTGAGTTGAGCACTCTGCAAGAAGATTGCTTCTTTACCAGTAAATAAATAAATAAATAAATAAATAAATAAATAAATAAATAAATAAATGTTTTAGAAATATTAAACAGTTTTTTCTTTGTCACTTTTAAAGCATTCAGAATTCAACAATCTTTCACAATATCTTGAGTTACAATTTATTAATGAAACTCTTTGGACATGCAGACAAAGATAAAACTTTGATTCATTTGAAATAGTTCATTGAAATGTACATGTATGTTTAGTTTAGTTTTATTTCCAAGTACATGACGCCATCGGCCCAAATACACAAAATATATGTGTTGCATTTATGTTCTAGTTCCAGATAACATTGTTTGCATAAATATCATTGACTGACTAAATCAATAGATATTGAACGATAAATAAAAATGGTCATGTACTTGGTGTCCCTTGAATTACAAAATGTATCCTGGTTTGAAACCGGGGGAGGGGTGCATCCTGATTAGAAACGGGGGGGGGGGGGGGGGGGGGGGGGGGAGCGGTACACACTCATGTATGTATGATAGTGTGAACTATGGATGACCAACCCTTTAACAACACATTTGAAAGACTACCCACAAACAAATTAAAATAAGATCGAAAAAATATCACCCTTTTCATGAATTGAAAATGTGAGGGTTTTTATTGTTTAAAAATGTGTAAATGCCAACTGAATTTTGTTCACCATATTTTGCTTACCTGTTCCTCCCTGGTTTCAAAATACCATAACACTTAAGTAATGCCCAAATATTGTGAAATGTTTTACATTTTATACTTGAACCACTTCCTCTTTCAGTCAGTCTTGAATCAATTCTCATTGGTCAGTAGAAGCTTAATGCTTATTTAGGAGCGATTATAATATTTCCATATTGCTGTACATATACACCCATATTTCTAGAGAGACAAAACAATCATCACTCCAAGTTAAGCTTGGTAGCACAGCCTGTTTGATCGCTCGGTAAGATATCTGCACGATGAATTCAACAGATAGCTATGAAACTTGGACTGCAATATGGAATGGCACAGATGTCATGTCTACTGATATAAGTGAGACTACAGCAAATAGCACAATACCAATTGTTACATCTGAGCCCTACCACCTTGCGTATGGAGAGCTAGTCTTTGGTTCTGTTATATTAATGATTATTCTAATCACGGGTATCATTGGTAACAGCATGATCATAGGGAGCGTAATCCTCTCAAAAAAACTCCGCACATCCACCAATGCTTTCGTGGTCAGTCTCAGTGTGGCTGACCTGCTGACTTGTCTGTTTATGCCATGGTATGTTACCGCATTTCTCGGAAAGAACGGTTGGCCGTTACCGAAGGCCGAATGGCTCTGCGGTGCCACAGGTTTTATGATATTCACCTGTACTGGGGCTAGCCTATATAATCTGGCAGCAATAGCAGTCAACAGACTAGTGTACTTAACATGTCCGCTACAATACAAGGTTATCTACAGACATTGGACAATTGCGACAATAATTTTCCTAACTTGGTTTATACCAGGTGGCACTATTATCATTCTCCTCCTCGTTGGTATAGGAGGCTTTGGTTACGAGATAGTAGACTACCCATCATGCTCTGATCTTGATGATATTTCCGGAGCAGACGCCTTCAATCTGGCGCAGACCATCGTTTGTGTTCCTGTACCTCTCATTACCATTGTCATCTGCTACAGCTGGATCTACGCACACGTACGACACCATTTCAAAAACAGAAAAGCTCGTCAAAAAGAACTTATGGACCGTATGAAAACCAATGATAACATGAAATCGGCACAGGCTCTTCACCGTGACAACAAACTCGTTGAAATTGCCAACCAAGAACTTGAGATCACAAAGAACCTCTTCTGGGTGGTATGCACTTTTTTTGTCTGCTTCTTGACATTCTTCATTGGAAATGCTATCCCAAACGCCGGACATTTTGTGTTCTACGCTGCCCTCCCCACTTTTGCTAACAGCGCCCTCAACTTTGGAATTTATGCAAGTCGTTATCCGCAGTTCAAGGTTGTCTTAGGTTGCATGATAAGGTGTCGGTATGCAGACATACCAGAACCATCTGATGTATTGAAAGCTATATTGGGAAGATATCAGGCATCACGCTCTCGAAAGATTCAAAATCCGAAGACTTCCTCAAGTTGCTTGTAAAAAAAAGTTTCAGCAATATTTGAAACAACTAAGTGTTCTTTGTGACAATTTCATGTTATACATTTTCCCTGTGAAACCATTAAGGGAGGTCTCCTTTTCAGAAAAGACCTCCTTTTCAAACGAGAGCATCAATGATGCAGAAGCTCACTACAGCTGAGAATTTGGGAAAATTCATAACTCATGTCTATATATGAAGAGCTTTGTTGCAAAAGGGCTATGGTGCATTTTTTTCAAAAATGAGTTTGATATAGAAATGTATAGGGGGAAATCTTATGTTTCAAGGAAACAAAGTCATTTTTTTCTTCAAAAAGACATTTTTCAAAAAGTCATTTTCAAAAAGTCATTTTTTTTCTCATTGTAAACAGTCATTGAAATTGTTGTTTTGTTGCAAAAGGGCCTGTGTCCAGAATTAAATCTGGATACAGGCCCTTTTGCAACAAAACAACAACTTCAATAGTTTACAATGAGATGTAGGTCTTTCTGGAAAAAAAAGACTTTATTTCCTTGAAACATATGATTGTGAGCTATACATTTCTGTATCAAACTAATTTTTTTTAAATGATTAAAATAAATGATTTTTTTTGTGGTATTTTTTCTCTAAGTACAAACAGATGGAGTTTTGTTGCAAAAGGGCCTACATCAAAATTTTCAAAAAAATGTAAACATTTTTTGATTGTTTGAAAACTAGCGCATTTGGAATGTATTTCAATTTAAATTAGTATGTAGTGTACCTCTTTCATAATCCATTCAGTTTTTCAATTGCTCAACTTGAATATTTAGAAACAGTTTTTTTGACTTTTTCTCAATAAGAGCCAAAGTGGATGCAGGCCCTTTTGCAAAAAACCTCTTCATATTGTAAACCACTATAATCTGTCCAGCATAATAATAATAATAATAATAATACACGGCATTTATATAGCGCTTTTTACATACATCCATATCTCCATATATAACAAATGATGCAAAGCTCGAATCCATATTATACCTTACATGAAACAAGAATTATATATATATTATTATGCATTCACCGTTCACCGTGTAAGCACATTTGCCCTTCTATATGCTTCGGTTGAGATTTCATAAGATCAAGAAATAGTCTCTTTCTGGTATTAAAACAAAATATTGCCAAACACCTTGGATATTAAATGGTGCGACCTAATGGTAGATGATTGTTCTCTTTTGTAATGTGTGAAGGTTCAATAAATAATATGTACAGAGATGAATAACTTCGGTACATAACAATGGCAAAATACAAACACCTATTTTATGAAAATATGCATCATTTAATGAAAATAATAATATTTACAGGTCACCAAACTCCCATGGCCCCTGGATCTTAGGCCAAGTAAAAATAAAACTAGTTTCTCGTGCTAACTTTTTGAAAAAAGGAAGATGAGGTTATTTTTTTTAATTCCCAAAATGGCGAATGCCCCTTTTCCAAAACTGGTTTCGCTTTTTCCAACATGGTGGAAATGTTTTTGCTTCAAAATGGCCGCCACTTTTCTAAGACTAGCTTTATAACCTTAAAATGGTTACATACTGGAAACTGCTCGCGATATTTTACATGTTTATTTTAATATAACACAAGGATTTATTCTCTATTTTTTCTCTTTCAGGAATACAAAGCTAAATAAGAAAAGATGTGTATTCTAGATTTACAAAATATCAGTGTGATCTCGGGAATATTGATTGATAAATAAATCAGTTCCAGCCAAAAACGACAAACAAATGTTCCGAATTTTAAAACACCAGTTTTACCCACGGTTTATTTATATCATCTGATGCAGATACAGTTTAATTTGTATCATGTTTTGATAATTAAACAGTTTGCCTGTTATGTTGTTCTTTGATTTTAACAGAGTTTTTTTTAAATATTGAAACGTTCTCCATTTACAACATCAGTGTGATCTTGAGAACATTCAAACAAAACAAAATTGAAAATTATTTTTGAAAAAAGATTTTGAAAAAAAAAAATTGAAACTACTATTTTTTTATTTGGCCTTTTAAATGGTGCGCCACTTTGACTTTGGTAATGCCACAAAAACCAGTTGGCGAAATTGGAGTAACAATAACATCTACCGAGGTGATTGGTTTAGGGGAATATTGAAAATAAGATAGGCTTTTCTTCTGATATCAAAATAGTACTACTACATATAGTTTAACCAGAGAGATATTACACCTCCCTGGTTTAACCATACATAGCCTATAGCCTAGGCTATAGCCTATAGGCATAGGCTGGGATGTTCGGGAATTAGTGCTCCCGGGATTAGTGCTCCCCGGACTCGATTTTGTTTTTCGGGCGGGACTCGAGATTTACGAAAATTGGTAGTCCAGATTTTCGAGGAAGTGAAAACGCAATAAAATATATTAAATGTCCACCAAAGTGTACTGTACTGTAGATATGTACTTCTGTTCTCTGTCAGTGTCATGTCTGTGTTGTCTTCATTTGCCTTTTATTATTGTCAAATCTGCACCGGTTTTAATCAGCTTCCGGACATTAACATCATTACATATTAAAATCGCGATTCGTTCAAGATTTACCATCAGAATAATTTTGTGTACTACCAAAATGCATAAAACTTTCTTAAGTGCAACCAAATGTGCACAATGAAGCGAATTTTAGAGCAACATCGTGCGTACGTAAACACACACCGCTGGCGATGTGAGCGGCGCCATACTCTTGGGTTCCTTTTTTAATAGGAGAACAACCGTATGAGGAACAGGCGGGGTTGGACGATGATGTATTATTTATTTTAAAGTACCCCTTTTCATTATATATTTGGTTTATTTTGTACTCACGTCTAGGCTATATCAGCCTTTCGACTCACTCATAGTCATTTTTTATCTGCTAAAAATTAACGTCAAAGTAGATGCAGATGAAAACAACTTGAAGTAATTAGATATTACAGAACAACAAGAAACAGAACATGAAATAAGGTGAGAAGACGCCATTATTTTCTCAGAACACACGGCCGCGGCATGCTCGGACTGAAAACTTTTTTGGGGGTTGGACGCTTTCACTTTTGAAAGGGGTGTCATGTTTTATTTAAACAATGTTTTTATTTTCAATAAATTACTTGAGCTATAATATAAACATGCGGCATGTCATTATGAATATTTATTGAGTAAATTTGTATTAAATGTGGAATTTCGACATTGTGGAAGTTACACAATATCTAAATATAATACATAAATGTGCCGTTAAACCCAACCCTCCCCCGTTAACACGACTTTCAAAAAATGAGTGAACCCGTAGAGACTCCGATTGTTTCGTTATTAAACACTGCACCCTCACATATTCCCACATGCTACTGCTCGAGGAAAGCTCACGACACATTGAAACAGACGGGGTAACTCGGTAAATGTAATTGCCTCATTTACATCGGACTATAATCAATGGCAGACGATACCAAACTGGTGGGGGTAATAAAAGATATTACGGCACGATAAATCACGCAAATTCAACATTTTGGCAAGGCAATATTCGTAAGTTTTACTCTTTTTCGCGAATTTCTAACAGCACCTCATGATGATAAACCTTTGAAAACATTATTTTCCATTAATTTTGGCCGCTGAAATCGGAGATATAGTTTGAAGAATATATACAGAAGCGATTAACATCAATTAACGAAAAACGACCTCCCCACCTATTTTTCACTTTGACGGCTGTATTTTTACTTTCCGCTGATTTCGTATCATGAATAATAATGATCTCTAGTAGTTAAACCAATCACAATAAGACAATCACGCTTGTACGTCATGATACATGCGTGCCATGTGTTAATCAACTTTTCTATCATAGCGTTTACATGCATTTTCAATACAGTTATGACAATAAAGAAAATAACGCGAAATTGCCTATTTTGTCGAATGGCAATCAGGCCCATTTTATAACATATTTATGCGATCATATTGTTTCACTATCTCAAGTACATTTCCCGACAAATACCACTTGTGTGACCAAGATAAAACCATATTTCACAGTCGCACTTTCCCCTTGACCTATACTGTGACCTTTCGCGTCGGGTCGCTTTAGCTTACTGTAGTAAGCTAAAAACTTAAACATGTGACATTACGCAACATTTAATAGCGGTTATCCATATAACGGATTAGCTGCCATCTTGTCAGGAATAATATTTTAATATTTTAATATTTTAATATTTTATAATATTTTTATTTTAATATTTTAAAATCTTAAAAGATTTTCAGAAAGAAGACACACCTGTTTCATAATATGTAGCCTATAGACCAATTTGGTAAAATTTGGTTCATGCAATGAATTGGATGTCATGCACCGATTCAATTGAATGTGGAATAGGCTGGATGCATTCCCCTTTAGGCCACAACAAAAAAATGTTGCTTGCCCTCGTCCGACCGACCGTGTAAAACAGTCCAGACTGTGTCACTTTTAACCTTTTTTTTTACAAAAATAAATAAATAGAAAAATCAACACAAAAAAATCATATTAATTTTTAAAAAAATAAAAAAATAGAGTCACGTATATGACCTTCATTGACACCCATGTGACCCTATATGGATCATCGAAAGTCCTGTTTTGGACTTAGAAAATGAAAACATGTATTTAACACTATTTTTCCCCTTTATTTCTGGTATTCAGGCACCTAATTTGGAAAGAAAGAAAAAATAATAATAATAAAAGAAAATCCGACTGACCGACCCTACCTTTTGGAGAGCATCTATGGACAGAAAACTTTTTTTTTTGTGGCCTTATAGTCCATTGCGCATTGCTACACGGATAACCTCTATTTGGATTGTGACAGCAAAATAAAGAGTATTATGAGAGGGAGGATAAATGAAAAAGGTATAGCATTTTATACTTGTGTGATTTAATAATGCATGCATATCAATTGTGCCACCATACTTCAAATTGAAGATTTACATCACTAATATATAAAATGCTACATCATTCTTTGATATGCTATGAATCGCTGATTAACTTTTTATAATGATATTCAAGATTTTTATGGTAAACATTTAATCAAGAAAGCCTTGTGTAGTCTTTAATGAGCTGTCTCAGTGAATAATAACAGTCAATTTATATCATTTATACACCATATTATAGGTTAATCACTCATTATTATTACTGTATTAAATCTAATGAATAGTATCAATATTCTGTGTTTCATTAAGTCTAAAGAATAGCTTCATTAGGTTTGAATGATAAGCAAATGTTTGATAAGCAAATGGTCATTTCCGGTTCAATAATGTTAATAAATATTCTTTACCAATTACTTTCATTGATCATAATGAAAAGGTTCATTAGGTATGACAGTTGCATCACGTTTTAATGAATAGTAATTATTTGAACAATATTCAAGTTGGCATTCAATTGCTGTTCATTTGATTGCGTCTTATCAACTAGCAACTAAAAAAAGAGGCATCTGCCACTTTAAGAAAAATATGTTATTTGTGTGAAATGTGTCATTCAACCTTTGATAGTCGGCGAATTTGATATTTTTATGAGCATCAACTAAATTCTCTTTCAGATGCAGTTTCATTTGGCAAATTTGCTTCAGCCAATCCAAAGATACGCTTGTTTGACCTTAAACGGAACCCCAACTCCCCACCAAACAACACAATTGTGTCAGTTTTAAAAATTAACACACAATTGGATAAAGCACATGAACAAAATGCCGGAAATTCATTTGAAAGCTGATTATGTTACCGTGAAGCTGATTACGTTACCATAAAGATCAACTGGTTAGTTTCGGGTATTAAATTGAGCAAAAAAGGAATTTTCAACGGGCATCTACTTTTCCTAAAAAGTGGTAACCCACATTTTATTGCTTGCAGTTGCTTAAATCCTGTTAACCCTACTTTTTCTTAAGTAAATCTATCAACATGGAAATATCTTATTGTCATTCTAAACTTAGGCAGGTGTTCCGATTGCTGGCCTGATTTTCAACTTGAAGTTTTCTATTCTACATGAAGGGTCATCCTTAAGATAGTCATGTTCTAAAGTTTGAGTTGCATAATGGTTCTTATTTTAGAAGCACATGGTGAAATGAAATTTGCCCATTGAGTAGTACACACAAACTGGCTGGGTGGTTTACCACCTTTGGCAGTAATTCACTGCATTTTGCTCTATAACGTATAAATGGAACATATCTTGCGCCACACATTTTACAGAAATTATGTGAAAAATATGGGACTCCTTTTGATATCAAAATATGTTGATGGGCAAAAAAAGCTAAAGTGATCAAAACATCCACCTTTAATTGTTACTAATTGATTTTTGCCTTAAAATCGTTTGTAATATCTTTTGCACAGTGAAGGGGATTCCCCTCTTTTTTAATATTGACAAATCCGACCAGCTAAGTTATTGTCAGAATTAATTCCGCCATTACTGGGGAGGGGGCATGATCATCTGAATAATTAAACATTGTATTTAGTTGCCTTTTAAAGCCTACTCATACTCTTCAATTGGTAAAGGCTGGCTCACACCATGACGGAGAGGGGTCAACCGCAAGCTACGGTAAGCTGCGGATTGCAATTTTGAATTTCCCGCCAATCATCGTGTGTTGCCGTCAGTTGTCGCTGACGAATCCGCTAGCCACCGCAGACGGCCGAAATTATCAGTCGTGTCCGTCGGCAAATTTTCAGCATGTTGAAAATGTTGTGGCGGCAAAAAAAATCGTTGTGATTCCGTTCAGATTTCGTTGGGGACCGCAACCCTCATTTCCTTTACGTTTCCAATGCCGTGCGAGGCCGTATCTAGTCGTTTTGAGGTCGTCACAATTTCGTTGGTAGTCGTTGTCAACGACTATTGACGGCTAAACAACGGCAAGTGACGTCACATCTCGAACCCTGACGACACATTGCGGCAAGTAACGAAATTGTAACGACCTTGGTGCGACGATGGATTGCGAATTTTGGCCGGAGGGTGACGGGTGATGACTGTTGATGGCGGGTCATTTGCGAGTACCTACGGCATTGCAACGGTGATCTGCGATGGGTTACGATTTTGTAACGATGGTCCACGATTTTAAACTTTTAGTTAGTAGATTTTTCTCCAGCCCAGCACAGCGCATGTCTGAGTGGATGACCAGAACGTTGTGAAGAGTGGGAACGCCAAACTTGACTATTTATACGACCCGCCCACACACATCGTCATCGTCGCCGCAACCCACCGTCACTAGCCATTCCTTGCCGCCAGCCAATCCGCTGCCAGCCGTCTGACCTCGTTCCTTGTTGCCGGGCTCCGTCGAGCCATCGTCACTCGCCGCTCAGACAACGTCCGATTTTGGTCGCTAGACTCCGTTCCCTGCCGCAGCCATTCGTCCCTTGCCGTCGTGTTGTCGCTGCCGGTTGTTCCCACCCGTCAGCGAATCTAGCTTTTCCCCTTTTGCCGTCGTTTTGCCGCCAACATTTTGTGATTTTCACGTCCGTCGCCCTCCGTTGGTTATCTACCGCTACTATGTGAGCCAGCCTTAACATGAGTTACTAAATACAGTTCATAATTCCCGCCACAAGTTTGCATCACCTTGGGCAATCTCAAGTGGGATGTTCCCAACAATGGCTGCCAGTTAGGTGTAGGAACACGTAACCATGAATGTGTACAACTTTCCCAGCTTTTCAAACCAATAAAGAAACACCTTCAAAAATCTGTTAAAATAGAGAATTGAAAACTGAGTATTTCATTAATACAAAATCCCCCCTTGGAAAATTTTCATTAACATTATAGAAATAAAATATGTCATACAATATACTGGAATACTCAGGAATTGAAAGTTAAATGAAAAAGATTTCAATTTAAATATCATGATCTTTATTTCAAATTATGGTTGTATAAGCCAGTGGAGAAATGAAATAAACTTGTCCTAATATCTAGACATTATCAGACAGACCATGATATGTATGAAGACACAGATTTCACGGGTGTGTCAAAAGTTGACACATATCGGCTGGCATACAGATCTTATAACCACAAGCACATGCAACGGGACTGTCATCAAAAGGGTAGGTTTCAACTAATGCAGACATCTTAATCAAGAAAATATTGCACTGAGCAATTCTTTAAACTTATACTATATTGGCAATTGAAATGAATTCATATTATAAAGCAAGAGGCATTGAGACATTGAGCCATTTCCATCTCCATCAATCTTAAAACTGAAAATGTGGCAAATTGTATGTAAAATATATAAGCTTTTGCGGCATCTTTCATATCTTTGAAGTAATCTAAATTTAGGATTGATATACTTGATTTTCACCTGTTTGTTAAGAATACATTTAGATACAGCCATCATGACACAACAGGTTTTTTAGTTGACATATTGCACACAGCAGACATGTAAAGTACACGCAATAGGGTTGCAGGACTTTCAAGGCGACAACTCACAATGTTTTATTTACAGCATAATAGATGAACTAACTCAAGTTTTAAATTGTTTCTTTTGATTTTCACCTGTCCCTTTTGAATAAAATTAAAACAGCCATCATTTTGGCACAATGCACACAGCAGCTTGTGTATAGCGCAACAGATGCATAAAGTATAAATTGGAGGAAAAAAGAGAGAAAAGACAACACTGCACTTCTTTTTTATAGCCTATAAATAAATATTTTGTATCTTTGAACTAATTCAAGTTTAAGATTGAGAGTTTATACTTTTTACACATTGGTGTGTGTGTGGGGGGGGGGGGGGGGGGGGGGGTGAATGAAGACAAATACAAGTTACAGTCAATATCACTTTCAGACACACCCAGTCATTTGATATAGGAAAGCACTCCCGATTGTCTACAAAACTGGGGTTTCTTTCATTATTTTTCTAATTGTTTAAATCGAATGATTTCTTTTTCAAAATTGGGTAAAATGTTATAGTTTCCCCATATTTACAACTTTTTAGTAAAGATTGGCAATATCTTTATATATTCTATGGTTTAAAGGACATTGTTTTAAACACAGATTTAAAAAACACCTGAATGTGCCTTTAAAGCTAGTTCACACATCCGTTTTGTTGGCACGCTGCCCATATTAAAAAAATGCGCGATATATTTTTGGATTTACTATTGACCATCTAATAATTAACTTACTTCTTTGATCTAAATCAAGTTTAGAATTGAATATTTATACTTAAACTTCATCGGTTTCTTTGGTTTTGAAGTATTGAAATGGCCGTCTAGAGCCATAGTTTTGTTGGCAAACTGCCCACAATACACTCTAAGTATGGTTATCAGATTTTGAAGGTGACAACTCACACTGTTTCATTTACAGTCTAATGAATTTCTCATTCATACATTTGAACTGATACTGATAGTTTATTATCAGATTTTCAGATTAGAATTATTTTCTGTGTGAATATGCATGTTTTCTTGAGTTGTAGTGAACCAATTGATTGGCCCATCAGAGCTCTGTGTAGAGAGTTACTAGTTTGATTTCTAATCACTCAGTTCATTAACCTTGTTTAAAGGACATTACTCAAGGTGGGGAAAGTTGCTCTTAATTAGTTATTTATACATAAATAGAATTTTCTGATTTTTTAAATTTATTTTTTGAAGCGTCATATTAAAAAAAATAAAGAAAACATCAGTTCAACTTATCTTCAATTGGTGCGCCATTGTAGAAGAGGGATTTTCTATAAAATTTGTGACGTATCCGTAGTTAGCAATTAACAGCATGAAATACAAGTCTGCGACAACTTCTTTGTGATGTTTCTATAATCTATATCATTCGTGCAAATCAACAGTTTATTTTCGTTTCTTACACTTTTTCTTCTAAAATCTTGTTCTTAAACCTCTTAAAATAAGGTGAATGGGAGGATTGTGTAACCAAATAGTTTAGTTTCAATGTAAAATCATGTGTTTGACGAAAATAGTGTGAGTTTCAAAAATAATTTAAAGAACTTTTTTAATAACAAACGCTAACTCTCATTGTTGTCAATGGGGCTAGCTAAAAAACTGAAACACCGTCTAGCTAAGCTACGTCATCATTTTAACAATATCCAGTAACTCCCAAGAGCACTTGCGAATTGTCTTCTGCTAAAGTTTCAAATGAGCCCATAAATGGCTTCTTATTTCATTTCCTGAATGATAATGAAACTGAAACATGATTGATAATATGTGAATTGATAACCCCTACACATAATTTAATTTCATTCGACCGCGAGTTTCGACCGTGAGTATGTTCCTTTAAGTGTCTGTTGGGCTATTGTTCACATTTGCTCTTTATATACAAAGAAAATGAAAAGTGGTTAAGGCCATTATGCACCGGTGCTTTGACACAGTACACCACCACTGACACCTAAACTATGATATGTTAAGGGCTGAAAGATTTTGAAGGCTCGATAACTCAATTATTCAAAAAAAATTAAAAGGATTAATGGTTTACACATGAATTTCACCTGTTTCTTTTGAATAACATTGATTTATTATTACATAAAGCATATAGTGCAAGAGTGATTTAATTTTATGGCGAAAGGATTTGAAAGGTGGCAACTTTATAGTATTCTATTTTAATTAACAGCATATCTTTGAATTAATTTAAATCTAGGATTGATGGTTGATACCTGCTTTTCACCTGCTTCTAATGCAATGAATAAAATCCTTTTTGTTGTTGATGAGCAGCATATGTGACGTGTTCTACCGAAACCAGACACAATTGGGCAAGTTATCAAAATTGAGTCAGTAATTGATTATTAAAGAAGAGATTTTCAGCTTTACAATGGTACTTTTTTAATTTTAATTGGACTTCCCAAAGCGGAGTTAGATCATTTACAAGTTCGTCTTATGAAAACTCCAAACTGAGATATCTTCCTTTAAAGATGTACTTACAATGTACTTTAAAAAGAATTTTTTTTAAAAAAACTGATTTTATTTTTTGTTGGTTTGATTTCTTAATCTGAAACTTTCACAATAATGCTATAAACACTCTGAAGATTAATTATTTACAAGAAACTCAAATTCCAACAAAATCACCCCCAATTAGGTTTTGGGCTATTTCTCAGTTTGGAGCTCTGCCCGATTCCGTCTGGTTTCGGTAGAAAACGTCACATATTGTATGACACTGAATTAAAACAATAGAGGTCATCGGGCTTTCTCATGCGTAACTCTGACTCATAACAAAAGTGTTTTTAACATGATTCGAACCATAATAATCCAAATTCATCTCAAGCTTATAGTAAATTTTTGCAAACAACCGCCCATGTGGGCCATGTGTAGTTTCAGCCTTCTGATTGGCTAAAGAGTCAAGTGTCATTAACTTTTTGCGGATTTTTGTTTCAAGAATGTTTTTTTATATTTAGGAATTTCATCAAATTTAGGTATTTCTCCTTTTTTACAAGATACTGGGGAAAATATAGATAATTGTCAATTTCTTACACCAAGATGATCAACACAATAGCTTTGAAAGTTGCTACAAATGTTTGTTTTCCCTGGGGACAGGAGACAGAAAACCCATCTCACTCCATAAAACAGTCAGCAGAGAGGTCACGCTGCATGTCAGATTTTGTTGTACACAAGAAAACAATGGAGTCTCAGTGACTGCAATATTTGCTAGAAATAGCTTTGGAAAATGGTCTATTTGGGCATCTCAAAAACTGAGAAACGTGTTAAAAATCATGTAGAATTTTAGAGAGGGTCAATAACATCTGCAGAACGATAAAATGTATAGTATTAAACATGTTTTGTGACCAAATTTATGTCGTAAAATGTTGGAAAATTCACATTTTGAAAATCTGTGGTCTTCTAAATTACAGGAATCCTAACTCATTCAAAACCTCACCAAATCATGAAATGAACCCTCATCTACAAAAAAGTTCATGTACGTATTGCTCTATCTGCTTGGAGATAGCGAAGACCACGGGAATTTCATAGCTTCATACCACGGAATGAAATCCGCCATAGACATTACATGGCGAAAATTGTACAGATTTGCACTGCAGTAGGGAGTGTTGACAATAGCAACGTCGTTGGACTATTGTGTTTGTGAATGTTTGTGACGACTGACCCCGTTTAACAGTCGGCATAGCTTTCATATAGGGCTTGGGTGACCTAACTATTGACTGTAAACCACCTACAATTTACTATACAGTCTGTCCAAGAAACCTTTTAATCATCACTGCCCATTGCCGCCAGTCATCATATTTAAAGCTTTATTTTTCTAATCAAAGTCTCATCTAGGGCACCCTGAGTAAGCTACGGTCATGTCCGTATTAATCTCACATTGCCATGCAGAAAAATCGGCCGGCGAGCAAAGCAACCTAATCCATTATTGATTAGTTATCAATGATTTTGCGTTGTGAAAAGGAAATCGTAATTGTCTTGATTGATACGACAAAACCCAAAGGCTGACAATGGTCAACACCTGCACTCAAGACACTTCCTGGGCAGTTCAGGTCGCTGCGAGATAGATTATCTCTTAGAGCCTTGACCATAAGACACGTAGTTAAAGGTATATTATGTGAACTTTTCCAGGGGACGCCCTCAATCCTCGAAAAAAAATTGGAAGCAGATTTTCTTGCAGATTTACGTTTCTGATCATAAATCATAAATATATTCCAAGTTACAGAGCGATACAATTCCTAATAACCTCAAAATCATAGTTTTAGAGTGAATTTAGAGTAAAATTTGAAAAAATAGATTGTAGGCCCTACCGCTCGGTACAATCTATTTTCAAACCATGATTTTGAAGTAATTAGGAATCGTATCGATCTGTAACTTAGATGATCTTTATGATTTATGATCAAAAATGCAAATCTGCAAGAAAATCTGCTTTCATAGTAAAAATCAATGATAGAGGGCGCCACTTGGAAAAGATCACATAATATTAATATGCCTTTAAATCTACTGCAAAAGGATCATTTGTGATGTAATAATAATAATAAAAATTTCATTGAAATGGAATGGGGGCGGGGCGATCCAAGAGAAAGAAGCATGTTTTGTAACTATTTTCTGTTGCATACCAAACAAAATACCATGGAAATGGTGTATGTATTTTCGATAATTCAAACCAAAAAACAAATCAAAACACCGCAGTCTAAAAATAGTACAGGAAACCAATAAAGTTGATTTGTGTGCATGGAAGGGGGGGGGGGGGGGGGGGGGGGGGGGGGGGGGGTACCATCTGAAGAACAATCTAGGTATATATGACAGCCACAACTCACCATTTATTCAAAGATTTTCTATCACAGACTGCAGGACTGTTGAAATAAACTGCATAGGTATATGTAATTTACAAAGACTACAAACATGGCGGCCCCCACTTATGTCTAGAAAGACCAAAATGTGTAAGTTTTTGCAATAACATTGACTTCGCCCCCCCCCCCCCCCCCCCCAAAAAAAAAGAGTCACAAGTCGCAAATATTGATTTTAAGATACAACTAAACAAAGGATACAATTTTATTAGTTTTCTATTGTTTTGTAAATATCTTTGGAAGTAATTGTCCATTCTTAATGGGTTTGCTGCAACATGTTGCACTGCACATGACCAATGTAATCACATAGAATACTATAAATGTGATATTTTTGACAGCTTGCACTTAATTTTATCTTACCATTCACTATCCCCATCCGTGAATCCTAAGATATTGAAGCGTATTCTCAACCCACGCAAAAATACTGTACCATTTTTTTTGCTTTCTGCCCCTAATTCAACCAGACCCACCCTCCCAGGCCAGCCGTGAAGTCTAAAAATATTTTTATACCAATTTTACACCTGCAATGGTTATGATCGATCATTGCAATTTGTTAAAATAACAGGAAACTCCAATCCACTGTGAACATTGTAATGACAGCTCTACAAACCGGCGATTAAACACTTGGCCTTTTAAGTCGTGACAGTAGTGCACTTTTGTGCATACAAAATTCATATCAAAACAACCGCAATCCATTTCTTGGTTTTACATACATATTAATGTTGGAGACAGAATTCTTTTGTATATAATATTACAGATAAATTGAGTGATACTTCAGTCTATATGCTGTGTATTTTCACACGTTTCAGGTGCATCCTAACTTAACACTTTCCACACGGCAGGCGTCTGCAGACAACAATCACAAATTTCACAAAATGTTTCAAAAATTTCACAATTATTTAATTTCAGTACCATATTTAGAATCACCATGAGAAATGCATTAAATGAAGTACAAACATGCTTAGTATTGGGTCGTTAATTCTTGAGATAGACTTTGAAAGTTAGGAAAGGTTTCTGAAAAATCTGTTTTGTATATATGGTAAAACTAATATCCGTGTGGAAAGCGTTAATGGCACATCAGTTGCATGTGTAGAATTTTCCTAGTGGGGGCCAAGTGCTCCATTCCCTGAACGATTTCACATCATTTTGAAATTGGATAGAAATTAAGTGAAACTCCTTAAATTCTCCCCAAAGGGTGCAACTTTTCCAACTGATAGTCAAAGTTGGGGGTATCTTTGGAGACACGCCACTGATGCACACCTTTTTTGATAATGTAAATTAGACTATCCATTATTTACTCCATATAGGCCTAATTAAGGATCCAGTATTAGCACTGGTTGTCAATATGAACTTATAATGTCACCAAATATAAAAAACCAAGATATATGACGGAGACTTTTCGTGATGAGAGGCGGTAACAAATTTCTACCTCTCAACATTAGAATAAACATTTGATAACCCTTACCCTGCTAAATCTAAAAATATTAAACAGAGGCACTGTGCCACTGAACCCTGCTCTCCAAGTCTATCTCCGAAAAGTTGTTTTGGGGAGCGCAACCCAGCAATTTCACTGGGTTAATTCCTCGAGGGTGAAAAACCAAAATGATGGCCAAAAGGTGTGCTTGCGCAGTTTTTTGGGCAGTAAAACAATGAAATGTTCAACATTTTTCACTCTTGAGAAAAAAATTTGAAGGGTGAAAATCAAAAGTGAAGGGTATTTCACCCTTTGTATAGGGTGAGTGAAAACACTGCTTAACTCCCATGGCATGATACCCCATCACCTGGACTTGGATTTATGGCTATATTCTGTAAATAGTGAAATGTATAACTTATTATTAGAAGATAGCAGCATTAACCATGAATCGATCGTGGATTCTTGACATCAGTGCAATTTATTGCTATCTTCGGTAGATAGCAGTGAATAAATCATTACTATCTCAGTAGAGAGGACCAGTGCATCATTTGCTGATCTTCTGCAGATAGTAAACATGCCAAACTTATTGCTTCGGTATATACATATATTATGACCTTCAGAAAGTCTCGGTAAATAAAACTAATATATATCCAGCGAAGTCTAAATACACATAATGAATTGATTTTTTCTGGGCCATCTGTATGTATAAGCTTAGCTAATTCATACTGGGTCAACTCTAAGCGGAAATAATGGAACTGGTGGTCTAGTATAAATTGATTTCAAAGGGTAAAGGTGTCACAGGATTGAAAATAGTACAAAATATGCTTTAATAATTAAGTATACCGTATATTCTCTAATAAATGCCCTGGAGACGTTGCATTTCTGAAAATACATACCTTTAAACCCTAATGCGATCTGTGCAATACTGCATGTAATCCAATGCACTACCTTTGCCACAACACGAACTGGCAACCCCTGTTCATCGTTTGAGGAAATAGCATCTCTTTTCAAGCCCAAAAAGTCCAAAATTAAGTAACTTTTTGAAAATGTTTTTTATCTTGAAAATGTCAAACTTTCAAAAGTTCATCGTAATATTCACAAACATTTTGAAAAAAGAAGAAAAAAAAAAACTGCTCGAGAACAACCTATCAAGATTTGGTCATCAAAATCAGATCTTTCCGAGACTGACCTATCAAGATTTGGTCATCAAAATCAGATCTTCCAATTTTTGTAATAACATTTTGTTTTGTACACAGCAAACATTTCGATCCGAGTATCAATACAACAACATGTAGCAACTTTAACACTATCACTTTCAGATCTCCGTGCATCTAGTCATCGGCTCTTTAGCCTGCTATCATCTCGGACGTGGCATTTATCATGCCACAGGTCAGCTAGGAGATACCGCATTGACGTCATAGCTATTTGTCATATGATGGTCATTACACCTATATGAAGTCACCTTTAACTGCAATTACCTATGTGTCCTACGAATTAATTGGACAGCAACCATTTGAACTGCATCAGAAAATACCTGGACCTGAACTTGTGTCACTATGTTATCCGAGCTCTCATCTCTTTAAACTGGGATTACTTTAGTATAACTAATCATGGGCCGACTCAAATGACTTGACCAAGGCTTCAACATCTACTAAAAATGTGCTTGTCTAATTATATGTCGGATAATAAAAGCACCTAAAATATTTGCAAACTTAACCAGTCGAGTGTTTCACCACGCTGTGCGGATCGTTTATATTTAAGGGATGCGAGTCGGGGAACACCACCCATTTACAAACACTCCGCACAGCGCTTCACAATTAGACCCTGCAACCATTGCATACGAAAATCTAGCTATGAATATTTATGGCGCTAAAATTTATTTACTTGCGACAATACCAACGTCCAAGCTCTTTATTAAACGTCAAAGTTCAACTAAATATGCCGATTGAGTCATCACCTGAAACTAATTGTGCCCCTCCCCTTTATCTATCAGAATGTTCTCAAGCCGCTCTTCACCCCAAACAATCGAAAATGTTGATGCTTTAATGTCGAAATTACCTAAAATTTTCTAGCTGAAACTTATTTCAGGCCAAATTAAGCTAATTTCAAGCAATTTTGACATTAAAAATTAAATTTTTCAAAACTAGCTGGTTTTCTCTCTCCATATTTCACTGATTGATGGCGCATTTATCCCTGTGCACAAATGCTACGTATGTGTACAACATTGAGGCAATTTTGTTATCCCAACGGAAAGTTCAGCAGCGGCGAAAATCTCAATAATCACCTGGTCAGAACAACCAATTTATACCTGTTTTTGTGGTTAATACAATTTTCACTTGATATGTGTTAAATAATTATTTTACAGCATTATTACTGTACACTTTTTACTCTCTGCAGCCGCCCCCCCCCCCCCCCCCCCCCCCTATATTCTCATATACAAAGAAGGGCATTGACTCTCAGGCTGTATACAATATTTGTCAAGATATACACTCCAACAGTTTAGTAATTTGGCAGGGAACTGTTCCTACTCAACAAACGGCAAGGTTGCACATTTTGGAACTAAGTGAGACGAATGTTTTGCAGAACGCTTGTTGACAATTTGCATCGGCTGACAATTAGCCTTTAGGTAAGGGCAAGATGAGAAAACTGTTTCCTTTTGAGGAGCGGGTGTGTGTGTGTGGGGGGGGGGGGGCAAGAGGTGCTACACAGTTTTCTACTCAGATTATTGTAGTTGGTATAAAATGTTGAAGCTTTATACAATTTAATGACAAATAATGATGAAATTGTATGGAGAAATTTAAAATTAAAAAAAAGATAGGAAAACAGAAAGAAGAAAAAAACCACCCACCACACCCCCAACCCCACCAAAAAAAGAAGAAGAAAAAGAAGCAACCCCTTCCCCCGCCCCCACCCCCTAAAACGCCATATTAAAAGCTAAATGTGTGTGATCTGCAAACTTTTGGGCTAATCTAGGTTTTCATCACTACCGTGTCAATCAATGTGGAAAGCAAGTGTTAGCCGACCTATTGTGAACTTATTGATAAGTTTACACAAGCGAATGCATTTTTGTTTCTTATCTTCACTGTAGTTTAGCTCACATCCCAACCACTTATAAAACTCGCCCATTGCTTGTGTGGTAGATTTCGATCGCGACAGGAGCATGCGCAGATGCGATTTTTGTGTAAGTGGTCTGTGATTTTGTCAATATTATATTTTTACTGTGATTTGTCGATCTGCATTAAATGCAAAAAGTAACAACGCCCCCGGCTGGACTCGAACCACCAACCTTTCGGTTAACAGCCGAACGCGCTAACCAATTGCGCCACGGAGGTGATTATTTACTAGGCTGTTTTGGTTTGTCATGTTCACCCGTACACTTCCCCGTACACTTTCTTGCAAAGTCGGGCACCGTTTTTTCTCAAATGTTGCTTGCATATTGCCGTTGCTGTCGCCTTTAATACATGTACTGTCATTTGAACTTGGAACCAACGTTTAATTTGAACTGTCTATTTTCAATTAAAAAATACTCCAATACGGGAAAAAAATCAGAAAAGCTCACAGACAACAAATAAGAACATCATTTTACTCGACCTAGAATTTCAATCAACGTATTTCAATCATCGGGAAACCCCGATGATGCGAGTGACGTCATTTAATGAGCTCATTAGCATAATTTATGTCCGTGAAATATACAATAGAGTTTTATAAGTGCCAACGGTACCTACATCAAAAGCCTGATGCAAGTCAGATTTAATTAAAACAATGCTTCTATATTGACTAACTATTCATTGCACAATTAATGCATCTGGACCCCGGGATCTTGACCAAAAATGCTTCTTAGAACTGTTCAAAAATGGGATAGGTCATCATCTTTAATAGGTAAATGAGTTTGTTTGTTTGCTTGGACGTACATGTATTGATTGTGATCTGTTGCAGTCAGGCCTTTAACAGCGTATAGCATTAGGATTTAACTACATTATACTAATGCACAGCAAATTATCACTACAATACAGCAAAGCTACTGAAGATAGCACATCCAGGGCCTTAATAATCATCTATCATCACTGTACAGCACAACTTTGCAGTGGCGTAGCCATGGGGGAAGGCAGGGTGGGGATCACCTCCCTAATATTAGAGTCGTGTCGGTCAAAATTGACACTGTTGGTTGAGTTTGGCACTGTCGGTTATCGAATACTTGTTTTATTGCAGCGGTTTGGGGAACACCACATCACAACCCCTACCCCCCATTCTCCGCTCTCAAAGTTTCTGACACAACGGCAATTCTCAAAAGTTGACCCTCTGGTAAAGTCCTTGTAGGTTCACTTTCATTTTTGCCCCTCCCCCTTTATGAAAACCTAGCTACGCCACTGCAACTTAGGTAGCTACTGAAGAAAGCACATACATAGCATTAAGATTTATCTACTGAAGATAGCACATTATACAGCATCAAGATTCTAGCTATTAAGTATTATCATTATACTACACCAGCTATCCACTAAAGAAAGCACATACATTGCATTAAGAAATAGTCATCATCTCAATATTACAAAGCTTTGCTATCTTCTGAAAAAATTACGATTTAGCTACCATCATACCATGGATTCACTTTGCTATTCACATGGCACTAAGAATTAGCTATACCCATAATACAATACAACTTAGTTATCTACTGAAGATAGCGCATACAAGGCATTAAGAAATAGCTACTATCAAACATATAGCATAGCTTTGCTATCCACCAAACACGGGTTTATGAATTAGTTATCATCACAATACTACAAAGTTAGGCATTTATCAGCATAAAGCAGTAGGATTAAGCTATGATAGTGCTGCCTCGCAGCTTAGCTATCCACCAAAGATAGCATGTACAAGTCATTACAAAATAGCTACCATCACAAATATATCAAAGCTTTGCTATATCCATCAAAGAAAGAACATAACAAGAACCAGCTATCCCAGTACAGCACAACAAGTTTAGCTATCTACTGAAGATAGCACATTACAGTATAGCATATATTAGCTATCTACAGAAGATAACACATACAATACATAGTATTAAGATTCAGATATCATAAAACTACCATATGACTTTACTATCTAGGGTAGATAGCACATGCACATAGAGCAATTTGATAAGCAAGCATGGCACATGACAATAAATTAGAAGACAACGGATTCTTTGTCGAACTTGTATGGAAAATTGAGTTTTTCGTATGTTGTAATTTTCCAATAAAAAAATCACTTTATATGTTTTCCTGCTAAATTCCTGATGAAACTATTTCAAATCTTGGAAAAGTCATGTATCAACAATAGAAAATTGCAAGCCTTTGCCCCATGCAATGTTGATAAATGCCAATAGCCTTCAGTAGTTTGTCAAAGTATCCCGATAGTAGTTACATAATGCAGTGATAGGTTCTGTTGAATAAACAGATAAGGCATTGATCGAGTAGCAGTTTTAAGTAGAGTTGAGTTTGATGCAAGCAAATACTGCAGTCTTGATTTGGTTCAGGTAATACTTGTTTTTAAACACAGCAAGCATTTGAGAGGCTTAGCAGGTATCACAGTAAATAATTGAAGAGCCTTTTTGATTTCCCAATTTGATCTACTTTGGGCTAACAGTTCTCAGATAGAGCAATGTCAAGTATAATATTGTTGGAATGCTTCAAGGACAGCTATGCATGAAGCAATATGTGGGTAAACATAGGGGATATTACATCTACAAGCCTTACCAGCCACAGTATTGTTATGGTTGTAGCAAATGAAACCTTTTTTGTTCCTTTCAAAAATAGATGACGTAAAGATACTTTAAAGATAACTTTTGCCCGTTTGTGGCTGCTGGCTATAGATTGAAAGCATGACATCAGCTGATATTATGCCAAGGCTAAATACATTTTAGCGTTGCCAAGTCAGCACACTTTTGAGGTGTAGACATACAGATTAAGTTGCCAAAACCACAAAACTATTCTTATTACTGTTAATGATTATGCATATTTGATTTCACATTGGGATGATTCTGAGGTGAGAGATACATCCGCTCATTGTCCATGTGATTTAGAGTATGCAAATTTGCCACATTAAAGATTGTGACATAATGCAGGCGAGGGCCGGGCACTGGTCACAATTGTTGAGTAATGACACTTGATGAGCTTGAAGTTAGAAGAAGATAAACAATTGTATTTTATTGTTGAATAATGACATTTGATGAGCTTGAAGTTAGAAGAAGATAAACATTTGTATTTTATTTAAATAGTTGTTTCTTACAGTAATTTGTCTCATTGAGACATCCTCTCTTGGAGTGGTAAAAGTGATGACTTTATGAGATGACTTCTCGAGAGATGAATGCTGAATTGAAATGTTGAAATATGTCCAAACTAATGAGGGATGATTTCTTAGAATATGTTAATTAGTGGGAATTGTTTACTTCTAGGTATTTGCAGTCCTAATATGATATATTACATCCTCCACCCAATACAATTCTTGACTTGACTTGGACCTTGGTGCGTGACTCTACTCCTTGTTAGCTGGAACTTTGGAAAACATGTGAAATAGTTGTGATTAATAAAACTCTCTTCTCTGTGATTTATATTCAGTGGTCATTTGTGACGTGTTCTACCGAAACCAGACGGAATTGGGCAGAGCTCCAAACCAAGAAATAGCCCAAAACATAATTGGGGGTGATTTTCCTGGAATTTGAGTTTCTGGTAAATAATTAATCTTCAGAGTGTTTATAACATTATTGTGAAAGTTTCAGATTAAAAAATCAAAAAAAATCAAAAATCCAAACCAAAAAAATGCAATTTTTTATATCTTTAATTTTTAAAAGTACATTGTAAGTACATCTTTAAAGAACGATATCTCAGATTGGAGTTTTCATAAAGATGAACTTGAAAATGATTTAACTCCGCTTTGGGAAGTCCGATTAAAAAAGCTGAAGATCTCTACTTTAATAATCAATTACTAACTCAATTTTGATATCTTGCCCAATTGTGTCTGGTTTCGGTAAAACACGTCACATATGTGAAGAAAAGAGGCTTTGTATAATTTTTATTTTATAAAGCCATTGATTATATAGGGATTCGTTACAGGGATTATAAAAGTTCTATTAACCTATTAGCCTTTCATGCAAAAGCTGCTGTTGTGTCATATATACGTCAACTATTGTATGGTTTTGTATAGGTCAAATCTATGCAGGTTTTGTCTTATTATTAATGTAGACTATGAAAGACACTGTAATTGCCTGAAGTCTTAAATAGTCAACTTGGTTGATGCTACTCTATAGTTGCACGTAATGGTAAATGTTTTTCTGCTCAGCCATACCATTGAGGTGTATAGACATTTTGATGAGATGGAAAACCACACAAGAATTTTGATTAGTTTGAGTGTTCTTGGAAACCTTGGTGTTTTTAAAAACTTACTTGGGTGGCGATAAAATGTTTATATTTTTACACAATGGAATAACCAAGTGGTGAAAGATTCATGAGGTGATATTTAGAGAGTGTTAATGCAGGATATTGCATAATCTATAGGTATGTAAAAAGGTCTTAACCCATCAGTCCTTCGGGCTATTTTCTAAGTTTTGTATTGTTTGTTCATGACCACTAGCTGAAAATTGAAGGTCTGAGCTTGGCCGATGCTATACTTTGGGTGCACGCAAGACGGAAATATGGTTTTCTGTCCTGCCAGGCCATCGCATGTATACAAAACTTTGAATTAGTGTATACAATTTTGATTTAACATAGAAGTGGAGTTTTTTTCAAAAGTAGATTAACCCTTGATTAAAGAAACATCAGCTTATTGTCCGTGATTTAGAGTATGAATACTCACCAAATGGCATGATCTTTTTGGCTCAAAATATTAATTCCCGTACAACAAGGTTATAGAATGTGCTTCAAAGATAAACTGTAACCCTGATTCATGGCTGCTGCTGCCTGTACTTAGCAAGTGTGAGCTTAGTCAACACAGCAACGTGGGGCACGTACAAGACAATGTTTAACATTTTGTCCTCCCAAACCATCACATAAATATCGAAGTGTAGACATGTAGATGAGATGGCAAAACCGCAAACTATTTTAATTAGGGTGAGTGTTCTTGGAAATTTGATTTAACATCCGGTTGAAAATCTTTTTATTCACAATAGAATAACCATGTGGTGAAAGATACAGGAACTGACCGTCTGTGATTTAGTGTGTGCAACCTTGCCATGCTACATACTAAACTGCTCAAAAAAAAGTTTGGAATATTTTTTAAAGCACAAGATTTTCAAATATCGCGGGATATGTTTAATAAGTGTAATATATTATTTAAAAGCTGATGTGTTTATCTTTACAATGATATCCAGTTTGAAGCAATCCCTTGTTCCAGTGCTCATCCACATGATTGAGAACATAGAGAGGTCGCAATCTGAAAGTGCCAAAATCAACACTATTTTATGCTTAAGAATCAATAGATCATCACACTACACTGTAGTGGTCAATGTAACACTTCATTGAACAGACGACAAAGATGTTCTTTTGAGCACAAAATAGTGTTGATTTTGGCACATTTAGATTGTGACCTCCCCATGTTCTCACACAAGTAGCTGAGCACTGGAGCAAGGGATTGCTTCAAATTTGGTTTCATTGTAAAGATGAACACATTAGCTTTACATGGATATATAACACTTAATGAACATATCCCTCGATATTTGAAAATCTTGTGCTTGAAAAAATATTCCAAACTTTTTTTGAGCAGTTTATATATGTTTCCGGAGCTGTTTTCCGGATCAAGGTGAATCATGGCGGATGACAAGCCCAGTTAAAACAGATGTGGATCATCAGTTGCAAGGTATGTGGATGGCATCCATGATCTACCTAAACAGGTAGATGAGACCGGATCAAAGTGTGCCTTCTGACCAGTAGAAGCACGCTGTCGCTGGTTCATGGGTACACTGGAAGTGAGAACCAGCAGGATGGATTATTTGAATATGATTTATACACATTTTACGGGTTTTCGTTTGTTAGTGGAAATAAGCTGGGTCATTGTGGATCAGCCTTGAGTACCCAGAAAATAGTACACAGGAAATAGTTCCCTGAAATGCTGTATGTCCAGAGGGAGGGAGTTCCACTTACCCATTAGCTTTTATGGGCAAAATTTCCTAAGTTGTGCCATAGCCCTATACTGTTGAAAGTTGTGTGGCTGTTACTGACTGATTTTGCGTATATAATCTTCTCATCACAATACAAAAGATTGAAGACACTTCTGTCCATTCATGGCCGCTGGCTATAGATTAAAAGCCCAAGCTTGGCTGACGCTGTGCTTTGGGTGCACACAAGGTTAAATCATTGCATCGCAAAGGGGAAAGACTATAAATAGAAAAGATGGAAGATTACAAAATCATTTTGATTAGTTTACGTTTTCATGGGAATTTCATTACATTTTGAGGATGGAGTTTAATTTCTTTTCTTTTGACAATAGAATAACCATGTGATGAAAGATGCCTGAACTTGTACTTGTAAGTGATTTTTTGCATATTTTAGGAAAGAAGAATGGATCCACTATAAACTTTTGACAGATCAATTATAACACTGATTGCTATCTACTGAAGATAGCAAATAGAGTATGGAATGTTATCTATTGCATTGTAGGTGCATGGGGGAGAGGAGGTGGGGCTAATTAAGAATTAAGAATTAGGCCTAGCCTAATTTGGGGCCATCAAAAAATGGCGATGGACTAAAATACTGCCAGCTACTCTCCTGTGAAATTTGGTGTTTATATGCATAATTACGTGAATACCTTATTGCGCATAAATATTGCATCTTATTCACGCCTGGTACATGGAATGAAATCGGGATGGTGATTTTAACTCTTAACAAATTAAACTTTTCGTCGAAATATTTCATTTACGAAATGGAAAGGGTATATTTTTGCGCAATTTTTTATTTTATAACAAATCTGGTATAAAATGTCAGGGCTAGATTTTTTTGTTATGAAGCAAAATGAGACCTGTCGTCACAAACTGAGAGTTAAGTCGGAAAAAAATATTTTCAGATTTGTCCAAATTCAAAATGCTCAGAAAACAAGATTTAAAATGATATGCAACTTGTCAAAATTGCTCAATGTTTTCGCTGTCAAAAAACAAATTGAAGTTCCAAAATTCCTTTGTTTTCTATCGATTTTTGGCATGTTCATTAGACCATATCTCCTAACGCACACTGGCGACTTAAAACCCTCATTTTGTGGTGACAGGTCTCAAATGTGTAGAAAAATCAATATTCTCCATAAACCTTTTGCAATACATTTCTCTAAAACATACACTTTTTCAAATGCTTTTCGTGCTTCAATAAGCATGGTGATCCCTATTTTTCATTTTAAAAATGGGTTGCACATTAATGGAACTTAAATTTCAGCTAGATTTAAAGTGGTCAATAACCCTTAAGAACTCCAGGATGGTTTTGGGCCTCAACACGATACTTATCATCTTGTAGATATGGATTATGCAAGGCCATTAAGAGTAGATTTATGTAGAGGAAACATCCTCATAAGCTTTCATTGCTTTCATGTATGCACAGTCAATGGATTGTCTCTAAAAGATATGAACCTAGAACATATCCTCAATCTTATACAAACAAATCCCTTTACCTGCTAAGACTAGGTCAGAACTTGTGTGTGATATAAATATCCTTCATGTTTTTATCACCATAATCACACTTAGAATGTTATGTTCTAAATAGTACATACACTGATTAGCAGACATTCAATGGCCTTCTCCGCATGATATATGTGACATTTAAAACATAAATTAAATGGTATTCAAAAAAATCAGACAGATAGCAGTGAATTATTCATCTATTGATTCCATATTCCTGTCATAGATTGCACTATTTTAAAACACCTAAATGATTGTGTGTAACCACCCACTCCATAACCTTTTCGAGAAAACCCTTGAATAGTAGTTGTCAGTCAGCATTATCAGATTGTTTATAACTAATTTTAGTTTTAGATATAAATAATTTGTTGTGCTGTTGCTTTTAACCATTAGGCAACAAAAAGAAAACACCACCCCGATATATGGCTAGACAGACCTCTCAGGTAGGGTTGGTCAGGGTTTTGTTTTCACAAATGTTGCGAACATTTTGGTGAACTTTCAACAATTTGTTGAAATTTATAAATATGTTGCTAAATTATAAACCAAATTTTAAAACATTTGTAAATTCTTGTTTTTAATTTTAAAATCTGAAGAACAAAATGTGTCAGTCGGGCCTTTCGAACAGGGTGGTCTTTTTGTGGCCTTAACACACTAAAAATACAATTTGTTTGCACCCAAAACACTTTCCTTTATTAGATATACTAGAAACGTTTTCTTTCATGTCACGGACACTAAGGCTTGAATAAAAGCGAAAAAATTACCTAATTTGCATACTTATTGGTGGCCATTTTGGATTTCTAGGTGTCATATTTCAAAATAGTAAATCTATTGAACCGAAAAATGCAAGAGAGCTATTGTTTTAAATGAAGATGATGAAAATAATAAAAGTGTTGAGTTAACAAATCCTGAATTTCCACAGTAAAGATAAACAACCTTTCAGAGTCAAAACAGCACCCCATTATGAGAAATTAAAAATCATTTTTTTTAAAAAGTTCTTCCATACAAAAACAAATATCAAAATGTACTTACTGTGAAATATGTCAGAATGAGAAAATATATTTGAAGTTTAAAGGTTGCATTGCTGATATAGTTTGACAAAAAGGAGGATTTTTTAAGTTACTGCATGGAAGTAAACTCACTATACAGCAAAAATTACAAAAATGATGAAAAACATCTATTGAACCATTTTTGGTGCAAACCGTCCCTTAAATTCAATTGAAGTCAAAGCTAATCACATAGCCATACTAGCTGCCATTTTACAGAGTTACTTGGATGGTAAACTGGAGATCTTTGAGAGAAAAAATGAGATAAGTTGAATTTCATAATCTAAGTAGAAACCTCTACATTTACATAATACTTTAAGACATCATTACCAATACTTCAACATATTGAAGG
Source organism: Ophiura sarsii (assembly GCA_035610835.1). Lineage (NCBI taxonomy): Eukaryota > Metazoa > Echinodermata > Ophiuroidea > Amphilepidida > Ophiuridae > Ophiura > Ophiura sarsii. Next base: position 24,776,831 of record CM069441.1, read on the forward strand.
TAGCATTATGGTACAACATTCTGGTGTATGACGTCATATGTGGATTCTTTGCATAGCAGCTGGCTGTGAGATGATGAAACACTAATGTGTGTATTTAATTTGATATTCCAGAGTAAAAATTGTATAATAATTACTCTTAATTAATTATAAAAAATATAATTTTGATATCCTCATTAATCATGCATGTGTATAGAATTGTATTCTTTACCATTTCTAATCAAATTTTCATTTCTGGTCTCTCCGTTGAGACCACGAAAACAGGAAACGCTTCAAATGCGATAATCTCATAACTGCATTTTTTGGTAAATGCAAAATAATGTCTTATGAGTATAACTTATAATGTCCCTTGATGAGCTATATTCACCATGTATGGAAGTTTTCAGGCAAAAATCTCAATTTCTTATCAGATGCTTCCGCTTTGGGAGCCAGTTTCTTCAAGCAGGAAATGATAATTTGCCAAGGAAAACATCTCTATTTGGTGTGCAAAAGAATGGAAATTTCTTGAAATAACAGTGCCAAATCTGATCAAAAGCATCTGGTTTTGGAGGCAATTCAGGGCAGGATATCTGACGAGCCTGTGAAAATGTCATATTTCCGACCAACAATAGAAATTGGAATTACTCAAGATAATAGCATACATCTTATATGAAACGCTTTATGCTCAAGAAGGGGATTCATGACCGGAAACATGTAAGCTTATGCAAACAGTAAATGTAGTGACTCAGAAACTATTGATTATTGACGGAGAGCTAGCGGAAGAGAGAGGAAAAAACTCGGTGGGGGGGGGGGGCACTGACATTGGAAAAGGGCATAGGTATGTGCTGCGCTGATGACCCCCTTTTTCACCCTCTGCTGCTAGCTCTTATGACCCCCCTTTTGAGCCTGCATCAGTTCTTAAGACCCCAATTTTATTGAAAATTCAAAAATCGCAACATTTTGTGTTCCAAAGCCCCAATTCTTCGAAAATGTTGCGTTCTAAAACCAAAAAGAAAATAGACAATTTGCATTCTTGCTAATCAAAATTGAACTATAGGTCAGTTCTCAAGACCTACTTTTTTGAAAAAATAAGTTCCTAAGACACTAATTTTCATCATAAAATCCACTCAGTTCAGTTCTGTAGCCCCCCTTTTTGAGACCCTGGGCGGCACACCCCTACCCAAAAAAATGTTGAGTGCCCCCCCCCCCCCGGCAAAAACCTGCAGTATAAGTCTCTTTTGATGCCTTGCAATTCTAGTTTTTAATAGAATATCATACACAATTCATAGCATGAGCATGAGTAAGGTGAATTGATTATGTTACCCCGATGCAAACAAGAAAGGATACATTCAATTCCAATTACGTCACAAAACATTTCTCATTTGAATGAGAGACACATTTTGTTGTCTCAAGCATGTTTTCGGTGTCTCGTGGACAAGCATGTAATGGGTGCCTCGGCAAAAAGGTTCACTTAAGAGACAATCAGAAAATTCAATTGACTTATTTTTTTAATAAATAATATATAGACTCGGACAAACTGGCATGAATTAAATTAACAAAGACCTTAAAAATACACTGTCTTGAATCTGGTCCCTCGTCGCTATTGCGGCAAAAAATACCCACTAGACCACAGGGAATGTGTTGGGCACCAGATGTACAAGGGGTTATGTATATGTGACGTGATCAAGTGAAATGAGTCACATGTCGGCAGTTTTCAATGTTGATATTTGTCCATCATTTAAAAGAAGGTGGGAAATGCAACAGTATGGTCCAAACCCCACTACAATTGAACTTCTAGTTTTAAAAGTTACAAACAATTTACCAACTGAGAAAACAAAGTAAAACATAAGAATTTGTCACATCCCTTTACCTATAACTCAGAATCAATATTCATGACATCCCACTCAATGCGCTTGATCACAACACATATAACACCTTTATTGAGTCTCAAACAGCCGAAATACATTAAGTAAATATTAACTATTATAATGGCCTATAAGCATGATTCTAGCAGAACCTATGACTTAATTTTCAGTAACAGATAAGTCATTCTTTCCACAATTGCAGTTTGTTGACTTGCACTGAATATTAGTATATAGCTAACTCATCTCCTACCTTAGGCAAGAACTTTAATATCAATCACCTCTCGTATAGGACAAGTTGACGAGGCATTGGGGCTACATTCACAGGGGCTGAAATTTAGGGGCACATCAAAGGGTTCATGTCCAAATTGAAGATTGCTATTAAAACTCTTTAAAAAGAGCTAAGGCTCCCTTGATTCTCCTGTTGCTCGACGTCCTTATTTCCAATTTACGATACATGTTGTGGACATTGTTGAATTGAGATGTCCCAGATTCGTGTAGATATTTACCTATCTTTACCTCATTCATTAGTAAAGGTAACTCTAAACCCACACACAGCATGCACAGTGTGACGCATCTGCAAGTTGAATTTCCTCAATTTGAACATCCCTTTGACGAGTAGTCGATAAAAATTACATTTTCTCTGCGTTCATTGACAGGATTTACTGCTCAAATTGCCTAGGGGTACTGCTAATCATGTTGTTTGTCTGAGCTATATAAAAGCTTAATCGAATTTGGATGACACTTTTGGAATGAAACTGGGACAAGTTTACGATTTGAGGCTACAATGGGCAACTAGCTGAGTGTAAATTGCCTTACTGTGGCCGTGGTTGCTCTTTTGCTTCAGTAAAAGACCTTTCTTGCATGTCACTTCAAATTGGGAGGTGCATCAGAGGGTTTTCTATGGGGGAAAGGGGTTGTAATTAGTAATGGCACTACTGAGAAAGCCTGCAACTACCAGGACCTATAAATACTCACATTTTAGTAGAATGGGAGTTTCAAAACTGAGTTCTGAACCAAAAATGAAGGGCTTTTGGATTTGATTTACAATCGCCTTCTCAAATTTAGTCCTTCAGAAAATATCATAACATCCACTATTTATCTTAAAGGTAGTTGTTCCGATTGCTGGCCCGATTTTCAACTTGATGTTTTCTGTTTCATATGGAAGGTCATCCTTAAATGTGTCACATTCCAAAGTTTGAGTTGCATAACTGCAATAGTTCTTATTTTAGAATCACACGGTCACAATTATGTTGGCCATTGAGTAGTACACAAACTGGCTGGTGGTTAACCACCTTTGGCAGTAATTCACCACATTTTTGCCTATAATTTCTAAATGGAACATTTCTGGCCCCTAAGATTTTACAGACATAATGAGAAAAATATGAGGATTCTTCTGATATCAAGATATCTTGATGTGAAAAAAAAATCATAGCCCCCAAAAAGTGATCGGGTCATATACCTTTAAAAGCACGGCTACATTGACCTGAGCTGATGACATAATGCATTATACACTGTTAGATGGCTCACATCCAGAAAGAAATATGTTGGTTATAACTTTATTCTTTGAAACAAATTTGACTAGTCATGTCATATTATCATTATCAGTCCGATCGTTGGTAAGATTTTTAAATAGAGCCAAGAGAAAGGGTTTCAATATGATCGATGAGCATCAGATGGTGAGCTGATGGAAGACAAATGTAGATGTGTGACGTTGCTCAAGCCACAATCCTTCCTGTGCTAATACCATAATAGCCGTGGGTGTCAAAAAGAGATATCTTTGCACCTGGCTAGTTGGTTTAAAGGTACGGTACACTCAGCCATTTAGATTTGTTCTAGATTTCAATCAAAACCATAGAATACACCATGTCAATACTCAACAAGTTATAAACAGGGAGAAAATATTTAAATTTGTAAAAATTCTAAAAATATGCTGAATATTTCCCCGACATTTAAAAGGTCAGAAAAGTACTTGAAGATCAACGTACATGACAGTTGCTAGTCCAAGAAGTATATTTGATCAACTGGATCAGATATTCAATGGTCAACCTGTTTCTAAAATGTGTACTGTCGCAGCAAAAGGTCATGCAGTTGTTGGTAAAATACATTTAGAGATATTGATGAAATTAGGCATGGCAAAACTAAGACAATTTAACAGCAATTATTTCTATATAAAATCAGAGAGAAATATCCAAACTTAACCACAAAGGTGTCATTTTGAAGCATTCAAAAAGCTTAGTGGATATGAGGTTACAGGGATGTGCTGTCAAATAGGCTCCCATTTTTCACCCTCTGGTAAATGAATGACTCCTTTTCAAAGCCATTTTTGGTAAATGTATGGGTCTAAAATCCTTAATTTTGCTGTTTTCACAGAAATTTAAGCAAAATCTGTCAAATATATAGGAAAATTATGGGTCTCCTGTAAACGTATGGGTCCATTTTCCCCCTGAAAATTTGTAAATGTATGGGTCAGTTTTTCATTTTGCTGGCGGCACATCTCTACCAAAAATATATCTGAGTACCCCCACCCCTTCCCGGGGGTACTAAAATGGTCTGTAAATAATGTGCAAGTTAGCAGGCAATGCGCAAGAATATAAGTCGGGCTGGAATTGTATTAACACTTTCCACGCAGCAGACGACATTCCAAAATGACACAAAATGTCTCAAAAATGTCAACATTATTGGATTTCATTACCATATTTGGAATCACCATGAGAAATACATTGGAATAAGTACAAACATTCATAGTATTGGTTCATTATCTCTTGAGATAGGATTTAAAAGTTCGAAAAGATATCTGAAAAATCTGTTTTGTAGCTGATTGGAAAGTGTTTAAAACAAAGTAATTTACTGTTAAAGGACTCAGTATTGGGTTCTTTCCTTTATGTGGGAATGAAAGCATTACTTTTGTAAAAAAGAGGGTGCTTCTTCATACCTACTAAATGATTGAGTTTGCCTTTAATATAGCTTGCAATATATGCATATAGGTAGGAAAATATGCATATAGCTTGTAGGAAATGTCATCGGTCAATGTCAGAATGTTAAAATAGAAATGTAATTATCGGTCTCGATTTGATAATTAAAAGAGCTTGGCGCAACTACGGAATGTCACATACACTATACAGGGTGTATCAGAATGAACTGTACCGAGGCAATATGATTGATTACGGTATGAATTCTATTGATATTATTCAAACCGTTTTCACATATATCTTGCGCAAACGCCCAGCTTTCATAAAAATGTTAAATTGTGAAAATCGGACATTTCCGATGGAAAATACAGACTTTCTGGTAAAGATGGAAGATTTCAACTTTGGTCGAAATGATCAATTTAAAAAATCTGTGAAATTACTAACCCTACCTGAGATATCCATCTGTCCATAGGACAGGGTTTATTTTTGGTCGCCATATCTCAAAATTTTGTTTTTTTTATGTATTTTAGAAACACGGTACAGTTCATTCTGATACACCCTGTATACTAGATCAAATCTGGCTTCATTAGTGTTGTTACACTTCATCCCGTTTTGGACTTGTTTATCGCACAGCTATATTTATAAATGATGCAGAAATACACTGTAACCAACTTTGCCTTTGAATCTTGAGTTTGATCCTATACAACTGAAAATAAATGAATAATAAAAAAAGAAATACAACCTTTTCTAATGATATAATTAGAAAAAGAAAATAAATAAAATCAGGAAAAAAGTAAGAAAATAAAAAACAACCATCCTTGTTTTTACATGTGACTATCACATTATATAGATATCTAAAATAAGCTTTGTATTTCCCGTATTTAAGCCATGTAATGGAACTTTCCATTTACCTGCGTTCTTGTGTAACAAGAGACGTTCCATTTTAGTTTAGAAAGCTAAACCCCTAAGGGAATAAGGCAGAGGTATTCTAAATCAGATTTGGCGAGATAAAGGATAAAAGGTTGATACTACAACCGTCCAAGCTGACACGGAAATTGTGGATTACCAGTAACGGTTGACTGCTAAGTATGTCATAAAGAACTGTCTGGCAGATCTTTTTCGCAGTAATCCCTGTTATCCATCATATATTTTGGTCTGAATTTGACAGTTTGTAAAACGGCAAAACCTCGCGGGAGTTTGGATGAAAATTACGTAATTCCTTGTTTTTGTCAACTGCATTTCACTGCTTGTCACAAAGCAAATATAGTAAAAGATTGTGGGAGATTTGATGGTTTGGATTCAAATTCTTTCTCGTATCAAGTTGCAATTTGCTTGACCAGACTCTCCATAACTGAACTTCAGGTCTTAGACTAGTAGCTTATTGCTAATAGTAATAGACTGATCAGGTTATCAGGATATATGGGCCTAGCACTGGTTTAGGGCTTGCTATTTTTCTCATTTACATATTCCTGTTAAAATGGCGCTCGCTTGCAATAATTTTCCGAACAATTTCCCCCGTGTTAGGCCTATACTACATACATGTGGTTTCCACTTTATCCCAAATACACAAACAATACAGTCGCGCTAAAGGCGTGACAGATCAGCAAAGCGGCTAGCCCTGGGAAAACCGTTAGCATTTTCAAGAGTTAACCACCCATGCAGTCGTCTTGGTGCATCCCCATACAGATCATGGAACTCCCCCCCCCCCCCCCCCCCCCTCGTGCAAATCTGCAAGGCATTTTTGCGGATTCCTTACGCCCTCATGGACAGAGTCGCTGATGGTGGGGGTAGCCCGCTGGTTGGAACAGCTTGGTAACATAATTTTGGCAATGATAGAGTTGGGGAAATGAGCCGTGCGAGGGTGTATATTACATCTAATATGGGCCAGGGTGTATATTACGTTTAATATGGGCACTTAGTGGATTTTAGGTCACAGGGGTGTGCCACTAATTTCGATCCCGTTTTCAACCATCTGATAAATGAGTGGCTCCTTTTCATTCCTGCTTTGGTAAAAAATGGGTATAATTTCTTGAGTTTTGCCATTTCCCCAAATCATTTAGGGCAAATTCAGTTTAAAATGAGGAACATTACGGACCTCAGGTGACATACAGGTCAACCCCCCCCCCCCCCCCCCCCCATTTGTTGTTGTTGTAACATTTAGGGTCAACAGACATATATGTTTGCCAATCAAAACAAAACAAAACAGAATACATTACAAAATTGTAGCAAATTTTGAGCATCATACCTGGTGGTGACTTTGGAGTTTTTGGCTTTTAAGCAAGTCAATTTGGCAACCATTACTCGTTTAGAAGTCGGTTATGTGGCGCTCAAGTGCCCTCATTCCCGGATCTAAAAACCTTACACAAAACAGAGTTTAACAGCCTTTTGATATTGATATGTTATACAAGATGAGACAATATCAGGTTTACGCTGTAATGGTCATCCAGTGATCAAATGATGTGAAGCTGATCTAATTGAATGCATGCTTGCGTAATATCAATGTGTAATAAATGTATATCTTTCGACATACATGCTTTGACATTTAACAGTAAATCCCTTTAGAGTAATAAACAAGTGTACAATTAATGGAGCTGTATCTACTTTAAGCCATCAATCTTGTTACATTTTAGCATGGAGCTTGAGTGATGTCAAAATGATTCATACTGGTTCATTCAGCTAGCTTTATTTAGTGCACTCCAATACACATTAAAGTAATATTTGTTTTTACAGCACTAACTCTCAAAAAATTTAACAGTAATTCAAGGCATTAACAGCGGTTATTGGTTGCTATGATGGGGACGGGTTGTCACCAAGTTTGCGATTAACCTCTTTTCTGAGGTTGGCCTGTTTATGCATTACTTTTAAAAGAGGAGGAACAGCATTCCATATTGTAAGATGGTAGGGGTGACCTTTTGCTGCTAATTATGTTGGATCTAGGCACTCCAACTACAAGTTAATGGGAACAACAAATAGTATTACAGAGATGGGTTTCTTTCTGCTGCTGGCTTAGTTAAAGTTTGCATAACATTTCAAAAGTTTCTTATTGTAGATCTAATAGGTAAACTGCACTGACAGCTCTGTAGTGGAAGCTAGAATGGAAGGGAAATGATATCAATCATGCGATGTATTGGAAGAGGTTGTAGACTTTACAAGTATGTTATAGATGTGGATGCAAAATCTTGTAAGCCAGCAGCTTGGAGAAGATGCAATGATGCATGACATGCGAAAGTCCCAGTCACTACCATGTCATTCAAAGCCATACATGTAGTATGGAATCACTATGGCTGTGAGATCTGGACTCTACAACTCTGTGATTTTGATCCCAGTGATCATGCAAGAATAAGGTATGACCATCCATAAAGAAAGCATTCTAGAGGCACCGAGGTGATTTTGAATCCCAGTGATCATAGAAGACTAAGGGATGACCATCCATAAAGAAAGCATTTTGGAGGCAGAGGGTGTGAAAAGTCAGTGGCATTAAATCTGAGATGTGTTTTGATTGAATAAAACAATTTCCCAAGTGCAGAAAATACTGTGCCTCTTACTAGATATCACACTGACAGCATCTCTCAACTTAAGGTGATTTTAGGTAATGAAATATAGAAATAATTGTGTTAAGAGTATCATGTGTGAATAAATTAATAAATAGATAAATTAAATGGTCATGCCTCACATGCAGTATTTGGTCAGACAGGCGCTGCTTAATGCATAATGCTTCAATAAACATTTGAAGAAACAAAATAATGTTTGCACAGATGTTCTGTAATTAAATAAAGAATAACAGCTGATAATTGGGTATTCAAAAAGACCTTGCTCCAGGTACAAGCATGACCACGGTGAACTGAATTATTGCAGGATTAGAGAGGGAGATAGTACGATGAATCTAAGCCTTGACCTAGAACGAGAGTACTGCAAAAGTAGAAATTTTTCGTGAGGTTTTTATTTTCGCGAATTTCGCGAATCAATCCTCATCCGGGAAAATATAAACTCGCAAAAATGATTGACTTCCATTGACTTTTGTTCACAAATGTTAAAATCACGAAAATAAAAACTCGCGAAATGCCTGTTATGACCATTTTCGGGAAAATATCTTCTCGCGAAAATATTGACTTTTACAGTATGCTACAAAGATGATGAAATAATATTGTATCCTTCGTTCAACCGGTAATTATACAGGGCATCAATACACACATATTTCTACAAACTTGATTACACCTACACACTCACTGGCATATAAAAGGTTATGAAAGCATTGAAAGGGCCACTTGAAATAAAGGTATAAAGTAAACTATTGTACAGATGCCAATCAAAATCACTGAAAATATCCCGAAAATAGTGTAAGAAATCCAGAAAATAAACAAATTTGGGCAAAAACAACTTACTATGGACTAAAAATCAACAAAACAGCCTAAAATTGTATGCCAACGGTCATCTCTGCCATGGAGAGAGTCATGGTTAAAAGAGAACTCAAGAGGATGGGAATGTACACAGTGGGCATCCAGACTGGGGCAGGGGGGAGAATTTCCCCACTGGTTCCCCCAAAATAATGAACAACAATACATGACAATTTAAACCCTTAGGTCCACTTTCACAAATATATTAAGGTTGAGATTTCTCCATTTAAAGTGTTTTAGTTAGTGAAGGTAAAATAATTTTCTAAATCCGCCTTTCTTGATAGACAAATGCCATAATATTTTACAGTTTAGCTCAGACAGTTACATAATTATTAAATATCAGCAGTAAGAAATCAATCCTGTACCTTAAAACACTTCTACTAGCGTCTCCAGACCCCATTGGTGAGCATTTCAACAACTCCGTCGTCTGCCATGATGTTGAAAAGAGAGAGAAAGGGCCAGCCTCGGTTTGAAGTCGCAGCAACACACCACATTTTTAACTAACGTTGCGCAATAGAGAATTGTTACCAACACATTTATTCAAATTTAATCAATGTTGATTCAAATTGAACCAACAATTTGATAATTTGCCCAAAATATTTTCCCACCATTGAAAAATAAATTGTATTTTCACTCTATAACCAACGCCGTATTAAAAGTAATTTTTAACCAACGCTTATTTTTTAACCAATGTTGTAAAATTGTTAAGAAACACTTTTTAATACCGATTTTGAGAGTGTATAAGAATAAGATAAATTAACGTACAAAGCTGAATCACACAATTACTTCATACGTTCATTTCAGTCTAAACTCCGTCTCCTTAGTTAGAAAGCTTTTCAAGGCCGCCAACATTTCCCTTTAAGTATGACCCGACATGACACATATTTGTTTCAAACTGTAACTGATTAAGGCCAAAAAAATGAAGATGAAAAAAAAAAAACTCCACTAAATCCCAAGGCCCAAAACACAACTATGGATTCATCAACCATAGAATTTCCTCTCATAGAATCAACCATAGAATTTCCTTTGCCTAAAGTGTGCATGATGGAAAAAGGCATATTGCAAATAGACTAAGAATAAGGAAGTGGAGACGGCAAAATTTAAACCTGCTAGTAAATAAAAAAATATGGATTAAGGGACCAAGGGTGCTTTTTTCGACCACAAAACCATCAGGGAAAAGCTTGCCGGGGAAAACCCTTGTCACGTCAACCTGGTTGTTTGCACTTTACACGTAACAGTTGCATTCAGCTGTAATTAAAGGTTACCAAAACAAAATGTTGATCTAAAATAATTCAATAAAACCCAGCTTGGATATTAGATATAGTACAAACAGCCTATGCACTAAATTAGGTAATCACTATGCATCACTTTGCTACTACAGACTTTTATACATGAGTGATTTAGATTTAGCGCTTAGAAACCTTTGTATTTTGCGCTTTATAAATGTTTATTATTATTATTATTATTTATTACTAGCGGCGTACCCTCGCTACGCTCGGGTCCCCGCTAGATGGTTATGCCACATTACCTACCTCTGAAACCACATAAACCCCTACAACCCCCCCCCCCAATCAGGTTGATTTATATAACCATATCCAGTCCTAAACAATTTACCGTGGCTACTTTATTAGCCCCTATCTCTCAAACCGCATCAACTCGGTACTTTTAAAACCACATAAACCCCCTACAACCGCCTGCCCCCCCCTCAATGCAACTACACCAACCAGGTGGATCTATAATCATAACCCTCCTAACCATTTCCCGTGGCTACTTCATTAACTCTTAACCTTATCCTAAAACATTTCCCGTGGTTTTACCCTCCCCATACACCACCCGAACCAGGTTGATTTATATAACCATATCCAGTCCTAAACCATTTACCGTGGCTACATTATTAGCCCCTATCTCTCAAACCGCATCAACTCGGTACTTTTAAAACCACATAAACCCCCTAAATACAACCGCGCCCCCCCCCCACCTCACTGTAACTACACCAACCAGGTGGATTTATAATCATAACCCTCCTAACCATTTCCCGTGGCTACTTCATTAACTCTTAACCTTATCCTAAAACATTTCCCGTGGTTTTACCCTCCCCATACACCACCCAAACCAGGTTGATTTATATAATTTATAAAGAAATCAGGTTGCTTCATTAACCCATTTCCTGTGGTTTTACACCGCCCCTCCGCCCCCCCCCCCCCCCAACATGACACCAAATATCCCTACCAACAGGCCTATTCCCGTGTGGCTTCTGCGCCATGTGTAGAAGTGCGTGTGCCGCGTCAGTGAGCCCTTGCGCAAACATGCACGCGACGCGTTACCATGGTAAGATTACGCTGTAGTACGCGCAACGCACAATGTTGTTCAATTCTAGTGGCATTTATGAGCCAAATCTGAGAGGTTTTTGCTGTTTTTGGAGCCAATTGTTAACCAATTTCACTGAAATAAACTTTAACACCCTTCCCGTTATTTCCTCTATCTTTCATGCGAATTAGGCGCCACTTTGATCACAACTAACGGAGAAATAAGGATAACAAATAAACAAACACACAAACACACACACAAACACACACCGTTTCCAGATTTATAGTAAGATTATTACCTAACTTATATACTTCTATAACAGTTAACAAATATATCATAATATATATCAAATTCCTGACAGGTACGCAGCTGCTGATATGTTAAGATACTTATTCAAAGGCAAAGTTAATTAAGCACGACATCACTTCCTAAAGGCGCTGTCACACCTAGCCGATTTGGCTCGCCGGAGCAAAAATTTGGCGATTTTCGGGATTAGTACTATGGTAGCGCAACGGTATCACATCACTAAGAACGGTAGTACACATTGTCAAAACATAGACTTGCTTGCAAGTCTGTAGGACACACACAATGACGGTATGGTGTAAAGTGAGAGAATGAATTCAAATACCTCAAATAAATAATGAAACGTGAAGTATCATATATTTCAGGCTTGTAAAAAACAGTCAAAAAAATTCACACGGTCACAAAATTACACAAGGTCACACATTTCAACTTCCTGTGTATGGAAATGGCAAGAGGGCATACAGTTGGCAAAGAATATTGGGGGGGGGGGGGGGGGGGGGGGATGGGGTCACAATGTGAGTATAAAAATATATAAAAAAAGGAATTTAAAATAAAAACACTATAACTTTACAAGAGTTTTTATTTTCAAAAGTAGCCAAGTTAGGCCAAATAAAAAAAAAACCATGTTTCTCATCCAGGTTTTTCAAAAAAAGGAGGATGAGGGGCTTTTTATTTTTTATTTTTTATTTTTCAAAATGGCCGCCGTTTGAGATTTCTGGCAATCTATAGTGTTTTCCCTATTAAATGAAATGACAATTGAAAAAGAGACAATTGTTAGACAAACAAGAACTTAACATATTTACAGGGATGTATTTTCGCGACATCCTGCGAGAATGCAAATGGATTCTCGCAGAGGAATTTTGCGAGAATCCATGGATTCTCGCAAATGGATTCTCTCAGAATATTTTTGCGAGAATCCTTTTTACTGAATTTAAATTCTGCATTTTAAACATTTATTGTACTATTGTTAAGAACAATCATCATTTTAATTTCAACTTGAACAGTTTAGAGTCAAATACCAGTCATCTAAGGTCCTGTTTTGAACTTAGAAAAAAGAAAAAGAAAAAAAATTAAAATTAAAAAATTAAAAAAAACCCAAAAAACATTTTTATTTTTTTTTGTGAATAAAAAATAAAAGATAAAAGGAGGCGGCCCCAAAAAAGGAAGCGGGCGGGGACGAGAAACATATATTTTTTTTTATTTGGCCTTACTAGTACTGTTCAGCTACTTTGGTGGAACTTCACTGGGTACTTTAACCCACTGGACATTGGGCAAGTACCCATACAGGTAGGTACTGGCAGCAGACTAAACATGATGCAAGGCATTTATAAGCAAATGACTGTGTAGAAAGAAACCCTGTGAAAATACAAATATTTAGAATTCATTGCAGATATCAATATTTTTACAAACTGGCAGCATGTTTCAAATTATTTTCACAGATATTTTCAATATTTGCGAGTTGTTTCATTTTCACATGAGCTCCTTGAAAATTTAGCAGAAATGTGCAAGAATTTCAGTAATATTGCAGTGGAGTATAGCCATAGAGGGTATGAGTATATGCATGTTTAATTACAGGTGCTGTTATACTAAATGTTTCAAGGCTAATTTCTAAAAATAGTAATTGCCATTTAAAATCAACACTTCTTCACACACATATGTCTACGTAATTTAGTTTGACATTTCTACGACACATAATGAATGGAACTGACTTGTTTTTCTAAGCTGTAACGAACTAACGACTACCAACACAATCTTTGGAAATTTGCCACCATATCTTGACTATATATAATTCATTGTTGTAGAATAGTTAAAGTAAATTACACATTTTGCCATACAGATGGCCTTGGATTTATTTAAGAAGTAATTCAGGACTGACAAAAAAATAAGACAGACGGAATCTGAAACTATAATGGGAAATTATATTGCTGGAAAAATACAAATACATCTAAAACCCGGTATGTGCTTGAATTATGGTAGTGAGTATCCTGAAACAACACAATTTTGTCCATGGCACAAAACAATTTTGTCCAAGAAACAAGACAATGTTGCCCAAGACACCAGTCACATGACATTGTTTTCCAAGACACAAGACAATCTTGCAACCGATCTTATGATTTTGCAAAGAGTTGTATTTTAAACTTGGTGGTTAATTCGCACAAAAATATATGCATGCACTACTTAATGGATGCCAAGGTTTATTATAGGCCTACTCTCACTGAAAGATCATTGTAAACCTTGACTTCACTGTACTACTGTACCCGTCCATTCAACATGGTTGTCTGTAGCTCTTGCACACCCTATGTCACATTTCAATAACTTTAGTCAGTTTCATATTGGGTCAGAAGTCACAAACTGGTCCAAAAAAAAGTTTCACTTCTAATAATGTTGAGAAATGCACCAATTCTGATTAAACGGGACAAAACTTAAGTTTTACACACTTAATGACCCACAAACTATATATTGTTGGAAAGCTTAAGATTCAAGGTTTTTTATTTTTGCAAAAAAGAATCAAATTATACAGGGTGTGTACAATTTTTACAGGGTGGAACATAAACAATTTGATCGTTTTTGCTCCTCACAAAATAGTTTGATAGTTTGTACAATTAGGGTTTAGCTGAAAATAGGCACCAAAATCAGAACAACCGCAGAAGGTGCTACCAAATTTGCTAAGAATCATTTGCCTAAAATGTACACAGGAAAAGTACAGGGTGTCTAAAATTATGATGAAATAATGCATAAAATGAATGTTTGTATATAATATTCTATGAAAGTTAGTTAGCATGGACCATTTAATTTAAAAGAAAATGGTTATCAAAATGAACTACATGAATATCGTTAAAGTTCCTTTTATTTTGAATACAGGGTGGTCCAAAATAGGTCTAAATAGCAATTTTTTCATGAATCTATGAACAATTCTGTGAAGAAACACTTCTGGCTTTTTTAGTTAAATGTTTTACTACCCAGGGTAGAAAAGGACCGAAGAGTCACACAAATGAAATAGAGAGACTGCGATTTGGCCATTGTTTAATCAATAAAATGAATAAAACTGTGTATTTTTTTACATTAAAACACTCCCTGAATTGAACATCATATTCTAGTAGAGAATGTCTAGATAACAATTCAATATTATTATTCATAGTAGCAGGCACATGTTATTAACACATATGAGAAGTTTGAAAACTTTCCTATGTATATCAATTTCAAAAGTTCTAGTTTTCCGCTATTTTGTGTACAAACCTATGGGCGCCTCATCCACCGGCTCCTCATCCACCGCTCCCACCCTTGACTCACTCGACGTTTAGCTGGATAAATTGTCTTTAATATGATACCAAAAATGTTATGTTTTTTCGACAACTTCTATTTAAAATAGAGACACGTATCACGATTTTAAGGATTTTTTGAAACGATCCCACCTTATTTGATATACCTATTAGTGACCTGTGACCATTGGCAAGAAATGTGTATTGTTTACCTCTCCACATGCAAAAGTTATCCAACGTATCCAATGTTGGCATACGCGCAACATCACCCATAGTATGAATATAATACACTGTGCGACTACTGCGCTCATGCACGCCCATGCATTTCTGTATTAATTTGCTGCTGCAAGGAGGATTGCAAAGTTGGAGCTCATGAAACTATAGGATATAGACTTAAGGGCTGGTCTGCTCAGGAGTCCAGTATAATTATTAGATAGCCCATATAGGATCTTCTGAAGCAATGTCCTGCAAAACTTGCCCTTGGCTTTCTGAAGGATATTGTCTGATATTTTAGGTAGATCACGACTATACACACCTTTGTTTGTCAAATGCTTTCTCCAGTGTATGATGAACACTGTTCTTAGTATTCTAGTTAGACCAGGGCTTCTAATCTGGTGGCGCATGTGCCAAAGGTGGCGTTTGGAACAATGGTGGTTGGTGCTTGGACTACTCAAAAATATATAGGAATACATAAGAAATTGGTGCATTTGGCGCTTCATCATACATTGTATCTCATAATTGTTGCGCTCCATTAAATACTGTTGAGAACCCCTGAGCTAGACTATACCCAAAACTAAACAGATGTTAATAGTTTTAAGTCAGTATTGTTGAAAATAATTTTCCAAAAAATCCAATCTAACACTGTTATTTGTGGATTAACACAATTCAATATATGATGACATTTCTATCTGACTCGGGTGATCTGTCTGAACAATTACTTTTTGAACAGAAGTGCCATTAGCCCAATGTATTTAATATTTGCAGGCATCATGGAATATAATTAATACAAACTTCTAATACTACATGGCAATCCATGACATTTGAATGTGTCAAAAAGGGATGATGAAAATCAATTCAAATTCACTGGCTTTATAATCGCTGCCAATGTTAAGCTTGATGGGTTATTAATATTAAAAAGTTGGAATGGCAAATGATGACATTTTCAAAATGACTATGATTCCGGGTAGCATGGAAGTCATTGCTCATTTGGCAGCTTTGTACCGGGGGGGGGGGGGGGGGGGCACTCAAATACTTTTCGCAAGTGGTGAAGCGGTGAACTCATCAAAAATGACATGGGGTTTATAAAGCGTTCAAAGGCTGAAATGGTACCCTTAAGCGAGTTCTCCCATCGTTGCGTATCGCCAGACGTCGACGGACAAAAGTTGACATTGCTTCAACTCGCTCACCGATATCTGTCGAAGTTGGCCGATGCGCAACGACGGGAGTATGAAAGCACCTTTACAGAGCAGAGTTTTTGTGTTCAAATGAGGGTCTTGTGGACTTATTCGCAGTGTAAATGGGTTCTTGTGAACCATTTTGATAAAAAAAACGCAGGCATAGAATATTAAATTTCACTCCAAATTAACTAAAACCCCTTAATTTGAAGAGATTGGTTTGAGAATGAAAAACGTGGCTCATAGTGAGTAGCTGAGGTGTGAGAGGCTGATATGTCAAAGTTATACCCTTAGAAAACTGATAACAAGCCTTGAAAAAATTCCCCATTTCCTCATATCGACTTTCATTGTGAGGACCCACCCCCTGGGACTGTGTGGGATGGGGGTGGGGTTTGGAAAACAAATCCCGCATCAAGTACAATCTCTTAATAAGTGTTTCTATAATAAAAACATGTCATAGTTTGTTGATAGTGGTAACCTCATAAGCATTTCGTTATCAAATTAAATTATTTCATTAAAGGTAGGTGTTCCAATTCCTGGCTTAAATTAGTCAGTTTTTAATTTTTTTAATTTATTTTTTGTATTTATATAACTCCAATGGTTCTTATTTAGAAGCACAAGGTGACATGAAATGTGCCCATTGAGTAGTATACACAAACTGGTCGGGTGGTTAACCACCTTTGGCAGTAATTCACTGCATTTTGGCCTATAAAGTCTAAATGGAACATATCTTGCACCAAACATTTTACAGAATTTGTTATGAGAAAAATATGGGGTTTCTTATGATATCAAAATATATCGATGGAAAAAAGCTGTAAAGTGATTGGAACATCCACCTTTAATATGACTGTTGTGGTCCAATGAAATACAAATTGGTGCAGATTATAATTGTTCTAATAAATACCAAATGCCATCTTTCCATATATCAAGTTATTATATTCACTTTGTTTGTGCGTCTTGCATATACTGTGATGCACGGTTGTCTGTGTAAAATTTGTTCTCTCAGCGCTATACCCATCCATGATGTGCTCATTACTAGACTGAATTTGAAATATTTATTTATTGCTTCAAGTGGCTTTTTCCCTGCAGCAAATCTCAAATGCAACTTTTTAAAACAACAATAATATGATAAATTACAAAAATTGGAATTAGTTTTCTTCAAAATGAATATATCTTTAACAAAATCTAGGTTAGCTTTCATTTTACTTGGTCTAATGGAATTGAAATTACACTTTGCCAATTACACATTTAAGCTTACTTGCTGCCTATGAATAATTTATAGTGAGTGTTGGTTATGAATTTACCAGGCCAGTTATGATACAGTAATGACTTGATTTGAATTTGATCTATTGTACCATACTTCCATGATTGTACCAAAGATGTCTTTGATTGTACTTACATTTTTAATAAAATTAACAGGCCATCTTGTTGGTAAGGCCACAAAAAAGTAGTCCGTCGAGAAGTCCCACTTGCACAGTGAGGTATAGTAGAGCGCCACCAGCCAGAACCGAGCCAAAGGCGCTCGCTCAGGTGGCGCTCTACCTCACTGGGCGAGTGGGACTTCTCGACGGACTACAACGAGAGCATCAATGATGCAGAAGCTCAGCTAGCGACAAGCTATAAATTTCATGTATCCATTAGCAGGGGTCGCATTCTGACACGTCTGCGCGTCCTAGACCTCTCACTTTCTTGTAGTGACGCGTCAGATCTCTAATTGGAAAGACTGCGGGTCCCGATCAAAATTGAAGGGACCCTTAAATTTGACGATGTATGGAAATGGAAACCTTAAGAAATTCTGTAAATTACATATCCATCCTTTGCTCACGATATAAATTCATTAAAGCTGTCCGTAAAAATGTGAAATTTTCAAATACCCAAACTTCAGGACCCCTCAATTTTGTTGGGGACCCCTTAAATTTGTTTTTTGAAGTCCTACAGGGTCCTGAAAAAAGTCATGAGACCTATTACATTTTTGATCCAGCGCTATCCCTGTCCATTAGTGACAAGCTGTCAATTTCATGTATTGGATGGATTAGGTCCATAATGTATTGGTTGAGCTATGAGGTGTTTTCTTTAAAAATATTTTTAAAACTCAGTAAATCACCCAATTTTATCATTATAAAGTTTTGGATCCAATGTCATTCACACTTGAACAGCTCAAAACATAATAATGTATGCACAAGCCGTTTAGGGAGTGTTCAGAAATACTTGGGGCCTGGGGGGTGGCCAACTTGCAGTTTTGGGTTTCTGAACTTTTTTGACGTAGCTAGGTTATTCATATTGGGGGCGAGAAATGTGAAAGAACCAACAAGACTTTTGTGAGTCAAGAACTGTGCAATTTTTTTTTGACTTTACACCTACTTTTGGAACGATTGAGGTACATTTTTGCCCCGGTGGTTTCAGTCAACATTGACTTTGGGTACGCATGATCGTTCCAAAACTCGCGGAAAAGGGCGGTTTTCTGTATCATGTCCGCGGACATTCCGCGAACATACCATGTCCGCGGACATTCCGCGAACATTTTATGTCCACGATTTTCCTAAATTAGGGGTGCTTTTTGAAGCTATGTCCGCGACAGGGCTGGAAAAGATGCAAGGTTTCCCTGCAAGAGAAAGTTTGACAAAGTTGGATAAAATAAAAATAGAATGTCCTCGTTTTTACGCAAATAGAGGGACTATATATAAAGTGTCCTTGGAATGGTGAAAAAGGGGGGTCATTTTCAGGCAAAATGTCCGCCTTTTAGTACGAAAAAGGGGGTCAAATTGGCAAAATTGTCCGCGAAACACCTTCAAATAGGGGGTATTTCAAGATCCTGGAACAATCATGTGTTACCCCTCTGAATACGAAGAGAGAACACCAGGATTTTTTCATCTGTGTACTTTTGACCATCATAATTCCATGATTCCATTCGAAAAAGGGGGTCAAATTGGCAAAATTGTCCGCAAAACACCTTCAAATAGGGGGTATTTCAAGATCCTGGAACAATCATGTGTTACCCCTCTGAATACGAAGAGAGAACACCAGGATTTTTTCATCTGTGTACTTTTGACCATCATAATTCCATGATTCCATTCAATATTATTTAATTATTATATTAAACAGTTGTAATTTTATCTATACCAACACTTCACAACAAGGTCATGGCCGAAATTTTATAATACAGTGTAGCTATTGATATACTGTAAAAGCTGAAATTTTGGCGGCGGTTTTATTTTGGCGAAAATTATGACACGCCAAAATAATGTTTTCAACATTCATGCAGTGCATCCAGAAGGTCACCCACGAAAAAAACAATTCGCGAAATGTCTATGATATCAAAATGTGCGAAAATATCTGTACACGAAAATATTGGCTTTTACAGTAGCACACATTGTCTGCTGGTGGATTGACTGATAAACAGTCATTATATTGTCCATTGATATGTTGATTCAGGAGTGTGACAGTAACAATAATTGTTTGTTTGGGCAAGCTTTTGAAGACAGGGAGTGGTATAAGGCAACAAAGAAAAAATGTTTGTTTGTCCATAGAGGTCCAAAAAAGGTAGGGTCTGTAGGTTGGATAATTTTTTATTTTTTTATTTTTTAAATACGGATATTGTATTGGGGAATATAAATTTGGCATGAATACTGTGAATGATAGTCATCCAAACACAAAACACATCACTTTGATAGTATTGAACTTTTTTTCATGAGTTTGTTAGAATTGAAATCCTGCTCGGACAGATTGTCTGTATAAAGTTGCAATATTGTAGTACTGGTTGCAACACTCGGTCAAAGGGTATTTTTAGTAACAAATTTGCAATGCGCAGATACCGTGAACATGTTGTCGGTCGCCGCCATTTATTATGATAGAAAATTTGCAAAAAGTGAAATAACATAGTGGTGATGTTCTGTTAGATATATATACGTGAAAGTATTACTAAACCTATTTTTTCCCGAACTAACAAAAAAAAGGTTTTATATTATGTTGAAATCAGCTTACAGCGTACGAAATTAGGAATAAGACGGTCCTTTTGGCCATTTAAATTGCTAAAAAAAAGTTATTTTAACAAAATAATAGAAAATAAAAAATAATATGGTCGGCACCAAGGTACACGGTCGGTCGGATGTGGACAAACAAACAAAAAAGTATTCTTGGCCTAAAGGAACTCCTGTTTGTTTTGAATTTGACACAAGCTCAAATAATGATCAACAATTTCTTGATGCACCCCAGGATGCTTCACTTTCATCACATGACCAGATGTATGGAACGCATTTTGGGTTTTTAATAGAGATCAGAAAATTCGATCATTTTATCGCGAACATTTCATCGATCGTTTTATTGCGAACATTTCATCGATCGTTTTATAACGAACATTTCATCGATGAGTTTATCACGAACATTTCATCGATGGTTTTATCGCGAACATTTCATCGATGAGTTTACCGCGATCATTTCATCGATGTGTTTATCACGACCATTTCATCGATGGTTTTATCACGAACATTTCATCGATGAGTTTACCGCGATCATTTCATCGATGTGTTTATCACGAACATTTCATCGATGAGTTTACCGCGATCATTTAGTCGATAGTTTTATCGCGAACATTTCGTCGATGGTTTTATCACGAACATTTCATCGATGAGTTTACCGCGATCATTTCGTCGATAGTTTTATCGCGAACATTTCATCGATGAGTGTACCGCGATCATTTCATCGATTGTTTTATCTCGAACATTTCATCGATGAGTGTACCGCGATCATTTCATCGATGGTTTTGTCTCGAACATTTCATCGATGAGTTTATCGCGATCATTTCGTCGATGGTTTTATCGCGAACATTTCATCGATGAGTGTACCGCGATCATTTCATCGATGGTTTTATCTCGAACATTTCATCGATGAGTGTACCGCGATCATTTCATCGATGGTTTTATCACGAATATTTCATCGATGGTTTTGTCGCGAACATTTCATCGATGTTTTTGTCGCAAACAATTCATCGATGTAGTCCTTGGGCCAGGTGGACTTGATTTGATATAGCAAATTTGCATGAATTTGAATTAATGCATATTCATAGCTATTCATAAGTTATCCAGGCTGTCTATACTACTACATCAGTACATGTCAGAAGAACGTGCGGGAGGAGCGAGTGCAAGGTGATATAATCAGGTATAGTAAAATGTCCATGTTTAGTTATATACTGTTTCAATACGAAGTAGGCGGCGGGGAAGTAGGCTTAGAAAATTACAGTTTCAATAGTAAATTAAGTAAAACCCACAGTCTCACATTCCCAGGCGGCGCTCAGCTCTGAGAGTGAGTGACTGTCTCCCGGGGTTCTGTACTCAAGTGAATTTTACAAGGGGGTATCTATGCTGGTTCCCTGCACCCTGGATCCCCGGTTGTGTGGAGCCTATTGATGCAGGGAACCAGCATAGGGGGTATCAGGCGCGTCCATGAAATCAAGTTATATAGGGTGATTTTGGAAGCCGCACGAAGTAACGTGTTTAGGGTATCAAATCAAGGAAAATCAGGAAAAAAGGGTATACTTTTCATACAATAATCTAAGGGACCGTTCATTATTTATGGTGGAGGGGGGGTTGGGACAAATTCAAGAATCGTATGTTAAAATTACCTAACCCCCCCTACAGCTGAAACTGAAAATTACATGACCCCCCCTGCTAACCAGTTGCTTTTTACACAACCCCCCCCCCCCCTCCTACCTGAAAAACTCAACTTGTCACATACTTATAGGGGCTGTCTTTACCTTTGGAATTTTGTTCATGGATATGTTGGCCAATTCTGTTTGTGCCCTATCTGAACGGGCAATAATGTTATGATGGCCTTTTTTTATTGCGTGAAAGTAGTAATGGCGAGCGTAGCGAGCGGAAATTGTGTCATATTTTATACATTTTGGGTGGTTTTGTGAGTCTTTATAACCCAAACAAGTTAGCCTACATTCTGAGCAGAAAC
Source organism: Ophiura sarsii (assembly GCA_035610835.1). NCBI lineage: Eukaryota > Metazoa > Echinodermata > Ophiuroidea > Amphilepidida > Ophiuridae > Ophiura > Ophiura sarsii. The sequence goes on from CM069441.1 coordinate 24,799,194, forward strand.
GTATAATCCAGTAAAACATTCTACTTTTGTGAGCATTGGTGCAAAGCTGAGACGAGGTGAAAAGCATGCAAAAAATTACATTTTTTTAAATCATAAAATTGGATTTTGTTACATTATACACCCCGTGGCTCTAATTTCTTGACCATTGATGATTATATTAATGTTTTTCCACCACATCATCCGAGGCACAGAAAAGATTTGCTGTCCAGAAGTCGTCTCATATTAACAAATTTTGAAGTTGATAGGTTTTAATAAAATATGCGCGAAGCGCAGAAAAAAATTGCATTTTCACTCCAAAATAGCCTCTAAAATCACCTCAATCACAACCGTCTGTATAGTTATTATTATGTCTGTATAGTTATAGTTATGACATCATTTTGGCTAGTGAGCTCCCCCAGCTATAGTGCTGGGAGATATCAAGCCTCCCAACACCAAAATCACCAACTGCTCTTCATCTCTTCAACAAACATCATAATTTGCTTAATTCAAACATGAAATCAAACTTAAACCTTTCCCCAACAGATTTTTATTCCATTGGAACAATTGTTTTGAGTTTCAAACATGAAAAATAGTGAATTTATTACGCATTTTGTCTTGGTGGCCATGTTTGCCCACTTATCAGGGGCCGAATTTGGCCACCTGATAGGATTGGATTAGGCCTACAACAAAAAGCCAGTTATCAGCCGGTGCTACAGTTACAGTCACAAAACCTCACCGCAGTAGCTCACAAAACCGAAAACGGTCAAAACTTCAAATTTCCGCCCTACGATATATACGAGTTGTGATAAAACTGAGCAAAACGTGCACGTTGAATTCATCTAGTTCAATCGGCGCAATTTCAGAAAGTTATATGCAATTAGACAGCCCGTAGGCCGTATATTTATTTACAAACTCATATACATATTCATTTCCCAAACTCATATACATATTCATTTCCCAAGGTTCAATGAAAAGTGCGCAAACAAAAACAGTCCTTGGGTTCGCGACAAAACCATCGATGAAATGTTCGTGATAAAATGATCGATGAAATGTTCGTGATAAATACATCGATGACATGTTCGCGATAAAACCATCGATGAAATGTTCGTGATAAAACCATCGATGCAATGATCGTGATAAACTCATCGATGAAATGTTCGCGATAAAACCATCGATGAAATGTTCGTGATAAAACCATCGATGAAATGTTCGTGATAAAACCATCGATGAAATGTTCGTGATAAAACCATTGATGAAATGATCGCGATAAACTCATCGATGAAATGTTCGTGATAAAACCATCGATGAAATGATCGCGATAAACTCATCGATGAAATGTTTGTGATAAAACCATCGATGAAATGGTCGTGATAAACACATCGATGAAATGATCGCGATAAACTCATCGATGAAATGTTCATGATAAACACATCGATGAAATGATCGCGATAAACTCATCGATGAAATATTCGTGATAAACTCATCGATGAAATGTTCGTGATAAATCCATCGATGAAATGTTCGTGATAAACTCATCGATGAAATGTTCGTGTTAAAACCATCGATGAAATGTTCGTGATAGACTCATCGATGAAATGTTCGTGACAAAAAGATCGATGAAATGTTCATGATAAAACGATCGAATTTCAGATCATTATTAAAAACTGAAAATGCGACGCATTTCTGGTTTTTAATTGATGAAATGTTCGTGATAAACTCATCGATGAAATGTTCTCGATGAAAATGATCGAATTTTCTGATCACTATTAAAAACCCAAAATGCGTTCCATACAGATGACCTTCAGTTGTTAATTACTTTAACACATGTGTGACACTGTTAGTTCTGGTGATATTAAGCCCTGCTAATACTGTAGGGGCGCTAAGCATTATGGGGTACATCAAGAAATCTTCTTTGAATAATGATAGTGATAAATGACTTGCCTTGCAGGTGCTTGCTTGACCTGGACGAGTTTCAAGACACCCTAGTTTTTTGGTTAAACCTTTAATAACATTTTAACGCAAGTGAAAAACGTCAGGAAATGCATCTCATATGTTGTATCGTAACATATCCAGAAGATATGCGGAGTCACTTTTTTAAATGTTTTATCTGTTTTGTCTTAATTGCCATTTTTCTGGGCCATTTTTACTTCCTAGCGTTTAGAAACTATTGCCATTCACCATGCTATCACTGACCTTTCGAACGTGATAACAAGAGCCTCATCCTACTGTAGTAGGCTGAGCTAAAAACCACAACCCTGTTACCTGTTCTACTGGGAACAGACCTCCGAGGTCCAGTCAGTCTGGCATGTTTTTTAATAATTTTCTAGAAAATGTTGGCAATATTTTAAAATTGGCAAAACATTTTGAACATTTTCAAAAAAATGTGAAACACTTAAAAAAATTCAAAGAAATTCAAATACTCTCATCAAATTTCAACAACAACAAAATCAAAAGAAATATAAGTCACAGACTCACTGGCCCATGAAAGGGCTGAAGTTGATGGATGGAACTCATGCATGGCTAGAGAAGGGCTTTAGAACTTGAAATGGAATTGTGACATAGCCATTATTTTCCCAGCTCTTGTGACACAGTTTCACATGTCTAATGAATTTAGAATTGTGTTGATTTGCTATGTTGTAAAGTCTTTTCAAGTCTCGCATATGCGCTGATTGGCAGATTTATTTCAACCATGTCTGGGTTTTTATCGTAATGTCAATAGTTAATTATTCACGCCTGACGAATCATTCATGGGTAAATAACAAAGATAATATTGGGGAAATCCCTGGCTTGAAAAGCCAACCCGACCCAGTTTTTCTACATTTACAATAATGAAAAAGAGAGAAAAATGATAAAAACACTTGTTTGTAGAGCCTTACACATTCATCCATGTTTGACATCTAATTTCTACACCACTGCCCCAAAATGGGATTTCATCATACAAAACGACTCTAATATAGATCTGGCAATTCTTAGACATTTTCCAACATCTTCAAACACTTTTTGAATGCATATTTTAGAATAGTAAAAAAATTGTCTTACAAAATTAAAAATTGTCAAACATTTGAAATAAAACAAATCCTATTTTCTAATTCAAAATCTATTTTTATACAAATCACACAAAAAAAGTTTTGGTTGGGACTATAAAGTCACCATAGAATGTGTTTTATCCTTGGCCTAACTGGTGACTTTCTTGCCCATGAAGGAAACTCATGTTAAAGGCTGGAGGAGGACATTAATACATTCAGGATTGTGTTGATTTGGTTGCATGCTTAGAATTAAAGTCTATTTTAAAAGTCTTAAAATGTAAGTTAAGCTGCTAGAATTTTTTTGTCAAGCCATGTCTGTCCTATGTTTTTATCATCATGTCAATAGTTAATCATTCATGCCTGAAGGAATCATTGCTGCCAGACACGAGGATTACAAGATCAAGACGCAAACGCAAAGAGTCATGTGGAGCGTAACCTGTAAGCTCATACCAGAAGTGCATTTAATGTTATCATCACTAAACCAGACATCACTCCTGACAAAGGAGTTGATTATGCACATTAAATTTTATTTTCAAATGTAATACATGACATTTTTATCAATAAATGAGGAGCTGACCTTGAGGTCACTCTATTCAAATGTGTCCATATATTTAAAGTTTTTAGTGACACATATTAGCACATTTTCAATGTACTTCAAGATTTTGACCTTAAGGTAGCTAACTCGGCTCCTACACCACTACAGAAAAACTGCTGTAATACCAAATCAATTATATCTATACTCTTTATACTGAGACCACAGTAAAGATAAGTCTTTCCTCTACCTATTTCAGGACTTTCGGGTCATTTTTGAAATTTCTTATGTTTTTCTTTATATTTTGAAAATGCCCTAAATTTTTACCTTCTGGAATTTCTGTAGACTAAACGGAAAGTGCTATGGCCATGAAACTTTGGGAATAAATTTATAAGCATATTACCTAAATTCTCTTGTGAGTTTTTGCAAATACAGTGTTTACTTTTTGAAAAAAATAATTTTTTCAATTTTGATTTTAGGGAAATTTTCAAAAGGCTGTAAAAAGGTCTAGAAACACTTAATCAGTTAAAACTCATGAGATAACTTTCTAAACTTAATTACCTTTAATATGACACCTTGTTTGTGCAAATTGAACATGTAGTTTTGTCTGTAGAAATTCACAAAGTTTGGCAATATAGTGTTTCTAGAAAATAGTGAAAAAGTACTAACATTCCCAGTGAATAAACCATCCATCACCACTCAGTTGTGGAGGAGAAAAAATGGTGTTATACCTTGGTGTTTTGGCATCAAAATAAAATAAAAGTCTTTAGCATACATTGATTTTAAAGAAGAGAAAAAAATATTTACAAAACTTATGTTTTTTCTGAAATTTAGCAGTATTTGGGAATTCGGCTACGCCTCCTGTATTAAGTCAATGGGTTTTCAAATAACGAAAAATTCCATAAATCAAAAACGGCTTTTTGGAAACAATTCAAACTTTGCGTATCATCTTTTCTTATCAATATACACATCCTCTGTTATTTTGAAGCAAATCATTGCCAGTCACCGTAGCCGAGTTAGCCACCTTAATCACACACCAACACCATTCTATTGTGTCTATAAATTCCAGTCCATAGTGACACATAGAATTGGGTGTTGTGTAAACCGACCATATTTGGTCATTCTGTTCAATTGTTATCCGTAGATAAACACTTCATTGATTGAGATCAAATTTAATTAATTATTAATTATTTAAGTATTGGACGATTAAATTTAACCAGGGGGTTGTATATAACCAGCCTAAATAAAACCTTCCCAGGTTTTACCATGTGGAAGTTATCGACCGATCATACTTTATCACATCGCAATGGTATTCATAATAAACATTTCTGAGCCTGCACTGGGAAAGAATAGAACCTGGGCAGCGAAAGAGCTTGTCCCAATTTCTCCCTAGATTCTATCCTATGGGAACCTAACTTGCCATATGAGGCTAACATTATTAACAAAGCCTGGACATTGGGAACGCGAAGCCAAACCCCTCTCCAAGGGATTTAAGGTAGAGGTTATTAATAAACTTTTTTCAAATGTATATTGTTCACTGAAAAGCAAATGTGAAATGGACAAAAAAAGAATGATGATGTGACTCGGGTTAATCAAAAGGTGTATAGCAGTCCAGATGGGTATTAAAACGAACAGTGTAACCAACGGGCATACGCCTCCACCCACTTGTAACAAGGGTGGGAGGGTGGGAAATTTTCACAGATCCTTCTGGTATGAAATCGCAGAACGATATGACCTAGCGAATGAATCCAGGGAAACAAGGGCTGTGTTGAGCCGGATACGCACGGCTGAGCAACAAAGCAAAAAATCGCGGGTTAGCAATTCGAACTTGTGATTGGTCTAAAGGAACCAAGACAAAGGCCGTCTGAAAAAGCCATGGAAAAATGCACTGGCAATCCTGTGCTTGAGCAACTCAGAATTATGTTAGACAGGCAAAATAATTCTTTTATTCATGGGTATAACAAAGATAATGTTGACTAGAGGATCCAACATGACCCAGTTTCAGTTAAGTTAAAGCATTTGGAATGGTAGTTGCTACTCAGAGTTTCACGCTTGTGCCATCATCTGTTCCAAATGGTTTAACTTATATTTCGCTCTGCATCGCATTGAGTTGAGCACTCTGCAAGAAGATTGCTTCTTTACCAGTAAATAAATAAATAAATAAATAAATAAATAAATAAATAAATAAATAAATAAATAAATAAATAAATAAATAAATAAATAAATAAATAAATGTTTTAGAAATATTAAACAGTTTTTTCTTTGTCACTTTTAAAGCATTCAGAATTCAACAATCTTTCACAATATCTTGAGTTACAATTTATTAATGAAACTCTTTGGACATGCAGACAAAGATAAAACTTTGATTCATTTGAAATAGTTCATTGAAATGTACATGTATGTTTAGTTTAGTTTTATTTCCAAGTACATGACGCCATCGGCCCAAATACACAAAATATATGTGTTGCATTTATGTTCTAGTTCCAGATAACATTGTTTGCATAAATATCATTGACTGACTAAATCAATAGATATTGAACGATAAATAAAAATGGTCATGTACTTGGTGTCCCTTGAATTACAAAATGTATCCTGGTTTGAAACCGGGGGAGGGGTGCATCCTGATTAGATTAGAAACGGGGGGGGGGGGGGGGGGGGGGGGGGGGGGAGCGGTACACACTCATGTATGTATGATAGTGTGAACTATGGATGACCAACCCTTTAACAACACATTTGAAAGACTACCCACAAACAAATTAAAATAAGATCGAAAAAATATCACCCTTTTCATGAATTGAAAATGTGAGGGTTTTTATTGTTTAAAAATGTGTAAATGCCAACTGAATTTTGTTCACCATATTTTGCTTACCTGTTCCTCCCTGGTTTCAAAATACCATAACACTTAAGTAATGCCCAAATATTGTGAAATGTTTTACATTTTATACTTGAACCACTTCCTCTTTCAGTCAGTCTTGAATCAATTCTCATTGGTCAGTAGAAGTGCTTATTTAGGAGCGAATATAATATTTCCATATTGCTGTACATATACACCCATATTTCTAGAGAGACAAAACAATCATCACTCCAAGTTAAGCTTGGTAGCACAGCCTGTTTGATCGCTCGGTAAGATATCTGCACGATGAATTCAACAGATAGCTATGAAACTTGGACTGCAATATGGAATGGCACAGATGTCATGTCTACTGATATAAGTGAGACTACAGCAAATAGCACAATACCAATTGTTACATCTGAGCCCTACCACCTTGCGTATGGAGAGCTAGTCTTTGGTTCTGTTATATTAATGATTATTCTAATCACGGGTATCATCGGTAACAGCATGATCATAGGGAGCGTAATCCTCTCAAAAAAACTCCGCACATCCACCAATGCTTTCGTGGTCAGTCTCAGTGTGGCTGACCTGCTGACTTGTCTGTTTATGCCATGGTATGTTACCGCATTTCTCGGAAAGAACGGTTGGCCGTTACCGAAGGCCGAATGGCTCTGCGGTGCCACAGGTTTTATGATATTCACCTGTACTGGGGCTAGCCTATATAATCTGGCAGCAATAGCAGTCAACAGACTAGTGTACTTAACACGTCCGCTACAATACAAGGTTATCTACAGACATTGGACAATTGCGACAATAATTTTCCTAACTTGGTTTATACCAGGTGGCACTATTATCATTCTCCTCCTCGTTGGTATAGGAGGCTTTGGTTACGAGATAGTAGACTACCCATCATGCTCTGATCTTGATGATATATCCGGAGCAGACGCCTTCAATCTGGCGCAGACCATCGTTTGTGTTCCTGTACCTCTCGTTACCATTGTCATCTGCTACAGCTGGATCTACGCACACGTACGACGCCATTTCAAAAACAGAAAAGCTCGTCAAAAAGAACTTATGGACCGTATGAAAACCAATGATAACATGAAATCGGCACAGGCTCTTCACCGTGACAACAAACTCGTTGAAATTGCCAACCAAGAACTTGAGATCACAAAGAACCTCTTCTGGGTGGTATGCACTTTTTTTGTCTGCTTCTTGACATTCTTCATTGGAAATGCTATCCCAAACGCCGGACATTTTGTGTTCTACGCTGCCCTCCCCACTTTTGCTAACAGCGCCCTCAACTTTGGAATTTATGCAAGTCGTTATCCGCAGTTCAAGGTTGTCTTAGGTTGCATGATAAGGTGTCGGTATGCAGACATACCAGAACCATCTGATGTATTGAAAGCTATATTGGGAAGATATCAGGCATCACGCTCTCGAAAGATTCAAAATCCGAAGACTTCCTCAAGTTGCTTGTAAAAAAAAGTTTCAGCAATATTTGAAACAACTAAGTGTTCTTTGTGACAATTTCATGTTATACATTTTCCCTGTGAAACCATTAAGGGAGGTCTCCTTTTCAGAAAAGACCTCCTTTTCAAACGAGAGCATCAATGATGCAGAAGCTCACTACAGCTGAGAATTTGGGAAAATTCATAACTCATGTCTATATATGAAGAGCTTTGTTGCAAAAGGGCTATGGTGCATTTTTTTCAAAAATGAGTTTGATATAGAAATGTATAGGGGGAAATCTTATGTTTCAAGGAAACAAAGTCATTTTTTTCTTCAAAAAGACATTTTTCAAAAAGTCATTTTCAAAAAGTCATTTTTTTTCTCATTGTAAACAGTCATTGAAATTGTTGTTTTGTTGCAAAAGGGCCTGTGTCCAGAATTAAATCTGGATACAGGCCCTTTTGCAACAAAACAACAACTTCAATAGTTTACAATGAGATGTAGGTCTTTTTGAAAAAAAATGACTTTATTTCCTTGAAACATATGATTGTGAGCTATACATTTCTGTATCAAACTAATTTTTTTTAAATGATTAAAATAAATGATTTTTTTTGTGGTATTTTTTCTCTAAGTACAAACAGATGGAGTTTTGTTGCAAAAGGGCCTACATCCAAATTTTCAAAAAAATGTAAACATGATTTTTTGTTTGTTTGAAAACTAGCGCATTTGGAATGTATTTCAATTTAAATTAGTATGTAGTGTACCTCTTTCATAATCCATTCAGTTTTTCAATTGCTCAACTTGAATATTTAGAAACAGTTTTTTTGACTTTTTCTCAATAAGAGCCAAAGTGGATGCAGGCCCTTTTGCAAAAAACCTCTTCATATTGTAAACCACTATAATCTGTCCAGCATAATAATAATAATAATAATAATACACGGCATTTATATAGCGCTTTTTACATACATCCATATCTCCATATATAACAAATGATGCAAAGCTCGAATCCATATTATACCTTACATGAAACAAGAATTATATATATATTATTATGCATTCACCGTTCACCGTGTAAGCACATTTGCCCTTCTATATGCTTCGGTTGAGATTTCATAAGATCAAGAAATAGTCTCTTTCTGGTATTAAAACAAAATATTGCCAAACACCTTGGATATTAAATGGTGCGACCTAATGGTAGATGATTGTTCTCTTTTGTAATGTGTGAAGGTTCAATAAATAATATGTACAGAGATGAATAACTTCGGTACATAACAATGGCAAAATACAAACACCTATTTTATGAAAATATGCATCATTTAATGAAAATAATAATATTTACAGGTCACCAAACTCCCATGGCCCCTGGATCTTAGGCCAAGTAAAAATAAAACTAGTTTCTCGTGCTAACTTTTTGAAAAAAGGAAGAGGAGGTTATTTTTTTATTATTCCCAAAATGGCGAATGCCCCTTTTCCAAAACTGGTTTCGCTTTTTCCAACATGGTGGAAATGTTTTTGCTTCAAAATGGCCACCACTTTTCTAAGACTAGCTTTATAACCTTAAAATGGTTACATACTGGAAACTGCTCGCGATATTTTACATGTTTATTTTAATATAACACAAGGATTTATTCTCTATTTTTTCTCTTTCAGGAATACAAAGCTAAATAAGAAAAGATGTGTATTCTAGATTTACAAAATATCAGTGTGATCTCGGGAATATTGATTGATAAATAAATCAGTTCCAGCCAAAAACGACAAACAAATGTTCCGAATTTTAAAACACCAGTTTTACCCACGGTTTATTTATATCATCTGATGCAGATACAGTTTAATTTGTATCATGTTTTGATAATTAAACAGTTTGCCTGTTATGTTGTTCTTTGATTTTAACAGAGTTTTTTTTAAATATTGAAACGTTCTCCATTTACAACATCAGTGTGATCTTGAGAAAATTCAAAAAACAAAACAAAAAAATTTGAAAAAAGATTTTGAAAAAAAAAAATTGAAAAAAATAAATAAAATTGAAAAAAACCCTATTTTTTTGACGCGGCGGCCAAAATGGATGCGCACGCGCGGGGAAGAGAAACTACTATTTTTTTATTTGGCCTTTTAAATGGTGCGCCACTTTGACTTTGGTAATGCCACAAAAACCAGTTGGCGAAATTGGCGTTCTCTTCTGGTTGGTTCAATAAGTAACAATAACATCTACCGAGGTGATTGGTTTAGGGGAATATTGAAAATAAGATAGGCTTTTCTTCTGATATCAAAATAGTACTACTACATATAGTTTAACCAGAGAGATATTACACCTCCCTGGTTTAACCATACATAGCCTATAGCCTAGGCTATAGCCTATAGGCATAGGCTGGGATGTTCGGGAATTAGTGCTCCCGGGATTAGTGCTCCCCGGACTCGATTTTGTTTTTCGGGCGGGACTCGAGATTTACGAAAATTGGTAGTCCAGATTTTCGAGGAAGTGAAAACGCAATAAAATATATTAAATGTCCACCAAAGTGTACTGTACTGTAGATATGTACTTCTGTTCTCTGTCAGTGTCATGTCTGTGTTGTCTTCATTTGCCTTTTATTATTGTCAAATCTGCACCGGTTTTAATCAGCTTCCGGACATTAACATCATTACATATTAAAATCGCGATTCGTTCAAGATTTACCATCAGAATAATTTTGTGTACTACCAAAATGCATAAAACTTTCTTAAGTGCAACCAAATGTGCACAATGAAGCGAATTTTAGAGCAACATCGTGCGTACGTAAACACACACCGCTGGCGATGTGAGCGGCGCCATACTCTTGGGTTCCTTTTTTAATAGGAGAACAACCGTATGAGGAACAGGCGGGGTTGGACGATGATGTATTATTTATTTTAAAGTACCCCTTTTCATTATATATTTGGTTTATTTTGTACTCACGTCTAGGCTATATCAGCCTTTCGACTCACTCATAGTCATTTTTTATCTGCTAAAAATTAACGTCAAAGTAGATGCAGATGAAAACAACTTGAAGTAATTAGATATTACAGAACAACAAGAAACAGAACATGAAATAAGGTGAGAAGACGCCATTATTTTCTCAGAACACACGGCCGCGGCATGCTCGGACTGAAAACTTTTTGGGGGGTTGGACGCTTTCACTTTTGAAAGGGGTGTCATGTTTTATTTAAACAATGTTTTTATTTTCAATAAATTACTTGAGCTATAATATAAACATGCGGCATGTCATTATGAATATTTATTGAGTAAATTTGTATTAAATGTGGAATTTCGACATTGTGGAAGTTACACAATATCTAAATATAATACATAAATGTGCCGTTAAACCCAACCCTCCCCCGTTAACACGACTTTCAAAAAATGAGTGAACCCGTAGAGACTCCGATTGTTTCGTTATTAAACACTGCACCCTCACATATTCCCACATGCTACTGCTCGAGGAAAGCTCACGACACATTGAAACAGACGGGGTAACTCGGTAAATGTAATTGCCTCATTTACATCGGACTATAATCAATGGCAGACGATACCAAACTGGTGGGGGTAATAAAAGATATTACGGCACGATAAATCACGCAAATTCAACATTTTGGCAAGGCAATATTCGTAAGTTTTACTCTTTTTCGCGAATTTCTAACAGCACCTCATGATGATAAACCTTTGAAAACATTATTTTCCATTAATTTTGGCCGCTGAAATCGGAGATATAGTTTGAAGAATATATACAGAAGCGATTAACATCAATTAACGAAAAACGACCTCCCCACCTATTTTTCACTTTGACGGCTGTATTTTTACTTTCCGCTGATTTCGTATCATGAATAATAATGATCTCTAGTAGTTAAACCAATCACAATAAGACAATCACGCTTGTACGTCATGATACATGCGTGCCATGTGTTAATCAACTTTTCTATCATAGCGTTTACATGCATTTTCAATACAGTTATGACAATAAAGAAAATAACGCGAAATTGCCTATTTTGTCGAATGGCAATCAGGCCCATTTTATAACATATTTATGCGATCATATTGTTTCACTATCTCAAGTACATTTCCCGACAAATACCACTTGTGTGACCAAGATAAAACCATATTTCACAGTCGCACTTTCCCCTTGACCTATACCGTGACCTTTCGCGTCGGGTCGCTTTAGCTTACTGTAGTAAGCTAAAAACTTAAACATGTGACATTACGCAACATTTAATAGCGGTTATCCATATAACGGATTAGCTGCCATCTTGTCAGGAATAATATTTTAATATTTTAATATTTTAATATTTTATAATATTTTTATTTTAATATTTTAAAATCTTAAAAGATTTTCAGAAAGAAGACACACCTGTTTCATAATATGTAGCCTATAGACCAATTTGGTAAAATTTGGTTCATGCAATGAATTGGATGTCATGCACCGATTCAATTGAATGTGGAATAGGCTGGATGCATTCCCCTTTAGGCCACAACAAAAAAAATGTTGCTTGCCCTCGTCCGACCGATCGTGTAAAACAGTCCAGACTGTGTCACTTTTAACCTTTTTTTTTACAAAAATAAATAAATAGAAAAATCAACACAAAAAAATCATATTAATTTTAAAAAAAATAAAAAAATAGAGTCACGTATATGACCTTCATTGACACCCATGTGACCCTATATGGATCATCGAAAGTCCTGTTTTGGACTTAGAAAATGAAAACATGTATTTAACACTATTTTTCCCCTTTATTTCTGGTATTCAGGCACCTAATTTGGAAAGAAAGAAAAAATAATAATAATAAAAGAAAATCCGACTGACCGACCCTACCTTTTGGAGAGCATCTATGGACAGAAAACTTTTTTTTTTGTGGCCTTATAGTCCATTGCGCATTGCTACACGGACAACCTCTATGTGGATTGTGACAGCAAAATAAAGAGTATTATGAGAGGGAGGATAAATGAAAAAGGTATAGCATTTTATACTTGTGTGATTTAATAATGCATGCATATCAATTGTGCCACCATACTTCAAATTGAAGATTTACATCACTAATATATAAAATGCTACATCATTCTTTGATATGCTATGAATCGCTGATTAACTTTTTATAATGATATTCAAGATTTTTATGGTAAACATTTAATCAAGAAAGCCTTGTGTAGTCTTTAATGAGCTGTCTCAGTGAATAATAACAGTCAATTTATATCATTTATACACCATATTATAGGTTAATCACTCATTATTATTACTGTATTAAATCTAATGAATAGTAATCAATATTCTGTGTAAGAATAGCTTCATTAGGTTTGAATGATAAGCAAATGTTTGATAAGCAAATGGTCATTTCCGGTTCAATAATGTTAATAAATATTCTTTACCAATTACTTTCATTGATCATAATGAAAAGGTTCATTAGGTATGACAGTTGCATCACGTTTTAATGAATAGTAATTATTTGAACAATATTCAAGTTGGCATTCAATTGCTGTTCATTTGATTGCGTCTTATCAACTAGCAACTAAAAAAAGAGGCATCTGCCACTTTAAGAAAAATATGTTATTTGTGTGAAATGTGTCATTCAACCTTTGATAGTCGGCGAATTTGATATTTTTATGAGCATCAACTAAATTCTCTTTCAGATGCAGTTTCATTTGGCAAATTTGCTTCAGCCAATCCAAAGATACGCTTGTTTGACCTTAAACGGAACCCCAACTCCCCACCAAACAACACAATTGTGTCAGTTTTAAAAATTAACACACAATTGGATAAAGCACATGAACAAAATGCCGGAAATTCATTTGAAAGCTGATTATGTTACCGTGAAGCTGATTACGTTACCATAAAGATCAACTGGTTAGTTTCGGGTATTAAATTGAGCAAAAAAGGAATTTTCAACGGGCATCTACTTTTCCTAAAAAGTGGTAACCCACATTTTATTGCTTGCAGTTGCTTAAATCCTGTTAACCCTACTTTTTCTTAAGTAAATCTATCAACATGGAAATATCTTATTGTCATTCTAAACTTAGGCAGGTGTTCCGATTGCTGGCCTGATTTTCAACTTGAAGTTTTCTATTCTACATGAAGGGTCATCCTTAAGATAGTCATGTTCTAAAGTTTGAGTTGCATAATGGTTCTTATTTTAGAAGCACATGGTGAAATGAAATTTGCCCATTGAGTAGTACACACAAACTGGCTGGGTGGTTTACCACCTTTGGCAGTAATTCACTGCATTTTGCTCTATAACGTATAAATGGAACATATCTTGCGCCACACATTTTACAGAAATTATGTGAAAAATATGGGACTCCTTTTGATATCAAAATATGTTGATGGGCAAAAAAAGCTAAAGTGATCAAAACATCCACCTTTAATTGTTACTAATTGATTTTTGCCTTAAAATCGTTTGTAATATCTTTTGCACAGTGAAGGGGATTCCCCTCTTTTTTAATATTGACAAATCCGACCAGCTAAGTTATTGTCAGAATTAATTCCGCCATTACTGGGGAGGGGGCATGATCATCTGAATAATTAAACATTGTATTTAGTTGCCTTTTAAAGCCTACTCATACTCTTCAATTGGTAAAGGCTGGCTCACACCATGACGGAGAGGGGTCAACCGCAAGCTACGGTAAGCTGCGGATTGCAATTTTGAATTTCCCGCCAATCATCGTGTGTTGCCGTCAGTTGTCGCTGACGAATCCGCTAGCCACCGCAGACGGCCGAAATTATCAGTCGTGTCCGTCGGCAAATTTTCAGCATGTTGAAAATGTTGTGGCGGCAAAAAAAATCGTTGTGATTCCGTTCAGATTTCGTTGGGGACCGCAACCCTCATTTCCTTTACGTTTCCAATGCCGTGCGAGGCCGTATCTAGTCGTTTTGAGGTCGTCACAATTTCGTTGGTAGTCGTTGTCAACGACTATTGACGGCTAAACAACGGCAAGTGACGTCACATCTCGAACCCTGACGACACATTGCGGCAAGTAACGAAATTGTAACGACCTTGGTGCGACGATGGATTGCGAATTTTGGCCGGAGGGTGACGGGTGATGACTGTTGATGGCGGGTCATTTGCGAGTACCTACGGCATTGCAACGGTGATCTGCGATGGGTTACGATTTTGTAACGATGGTCCACGATTTTAAACTTTTAGTTAGTAGATTTTTCTCCAGCCCAGCACAGCGCATGTCTGAGTGGATGACCAGAACGTTGTGAAGAGTGGGAACGCCAAACTTGACTATTTATACGACCCGCCCACACACATCGTCATCGTCGCCGCAACCCACCGTCACTAGCCATTCCTTGCCGCCAGCCAATCCGCTGCCAGCCGTCTGACCTCGTTCCTTGTTGCCGGGCTCCGTCGAGCCATCGTCACTCGCCGCTCAGACAACGTCCGATTTTGGTCGCTAGACTCCGTTCCCTGCCGCAGCCATTCGTCCCTTGCCGTCGTGTTGTCGCTGCCGGTTGTTCCCACCCGTCAGCGAATCTAGCTTTTCCCCTTTTGCCGTCGTTTTGCCGCCAACATTTTGTGATTTTCACGTCCGTCGCCCTCCGTTGGTTATCTACCGCTACTATGTGAGCCAGCCTTAACATGAGTTACTAAATACAGTTCATAATTCCCGCCACAAGTTTGCATCACCTTGGGCAATCTCAAGTGGGATGTTCCCAACAATGGCTGCCAGTTAGGTGTAGGAACACGTAACCATGAATGTGTACAACTTTCCCAGCTTTTCAAACCAATAAAGAAACACCTTCAAAAATCTGTTAAAATAGAGAATTGAAAACTGAGTATTTCATTAATACAAAATCCCCCCTTGGAAAATTTTCATTAACATTATAGAAATAAAATATGTCATACAATATACTGGAATACTCAGGAATTGAAAGTTAAATGAAAAAGATTTCAATTTAAATATCATGATCTTTATTTCAAATTATGGTTGTATAAGCCAGTGGAGAAATGAAATAAACTTGTCCTAATATCTAGACATTATCAGACAGACCATGATATGTATGAAGACACAGATTTCACGGGTGTGTCAAAAGTTGACACATATCGGCTGGCATACAGATCTTATAACCACAAGCACATGCAACGGGACTGTCATCAAAAGGGTAGGTTTCAACTAATGCAGACATCTTAATCAAGAAAATATTGCACTGAGCAATTCTTTAAACTTATACTACATTGGCAATTGAAATGAATTCATATTATAAAGCAAGAGGCATTGAGACATTGAGCCATTTCCATCTCCATCAATCTTAAAACTGAAAATGTGGCAAATTGTATGTAAAATATATAAGCTTTTGCGGCATCTTTCATATCTTTGAAGTAATCTAAATTTAGGATTGATATACTTGATTTTCACCTGTTTGTTAAGAATACATTTAGATACAGCCATCATGACACAACAGGTTTTTTAGTTGACATATTGCACACAGCAGACATGTAAAGTACACGCAATAGGGTTGCAGGACTTTCAAGGCGACAACTCACAATGTTTTATTTACAGCATAATAGATGAACTAACTCAAGTTTTAAATTGTTTCTTTTGATTTTCACCTGTCCCTTTTGAATAAAATTGAAAACAGCCATCATTTTGGCACAATGCACACAGCAGCTTGTGTATAGCGCAACAGATGCATAAAGTATAAATTGGAGGAAAAAAGAGAGAAAAGACAACACTGCACTTCTTTTTTATAGCCTATAAATAAATATTTTGTATCTTTGAACTAATTCAAGTTTAAGATTGAGAGTTTATACTTTTTACACATTGGTGTGTGTGTGTGTGTGGGGGGGGGGGGGGGGGGGGTGAATGAAGACAAATACAAGTTACAGTCAATATCACTTTCAGACACAATAATAATAATAATAAAAGGGTATTTATAATGCGCCTCACGTTGTGAACACAACCCCGAGGCGCATAACATACATGTATGAAAAAATATAAGAACATAATAAGGAAGCTATACCAATACAACAACAACAACTTATCATACAAATATAAATAAGTAATCATTAAAAACCACAGTACATTAACACAATGAAATATAATGTACAATATATGAGAGTATACAATGCACAATTCATAAATTAAAAAGATATGTCTTCAATGACGTTTTGAAGGATTGCACTGATGTAGCACGTCGGACATGTTCGGGAAGAGCATTCCATTCCTTTGGTGCAGCGATGAAAAAGGCTCTACTGCCATAAGTCCGTTTAGCAGATCTAGCCGCACGTGGTACTTGAAGGAGCCCTTTGGATCTAGATCTTAAAGTCTGTGAAGGATGGTAAGGTGTGATGAGTTGTTTGATGTAGGTAGGTGCAAGATTGTGCAAGGACTTATATACAACAAGGAGAAGTTTAAAAAGAATTCGCTTTCTGATTGGCAACCAATGTAAATCCTTTAAAATTGGCGTCACATGGTCCCATCTTCTGGCACCGGTAACCAGGCGTGCAGCCGAGTTTTGTACGCGTTGGAGCTTTAAAATGTCTGTATCCGGGAGTCCATAAAGAAGACAATTGCAACTGTCCAGTCGCGATGAAATGAAAGCGTGAACTAAACGCTCGGTTGTAGAACGATCGAGGTACTTGCGCAATTGACCGAGAGTCCGTAAAGAAATAAGGGCCATGCGACACACATTTTTAATGTGATCTGACATCATGAGCTGGCCATCAATGAATACACCAAGATCTCTTACACCATCCACAGGTCTGATATCCGAGTTCCCGATTTTGACACTTGGAATAGCT
Organism: Ophiura sarsii; assembly: GCA_035610835.1. Classification (NCBI taxonomy): domain Eukaryota; kingdom Metazoa; phylum Echinodermata; class Ophiuroidea; order Amphilepidida; family Ophiuridae; genus Ophiura; species Ophiura sarsii. The sequence goes on from CM069441.1 coordinate 24,816,754, forward strand.
GTGTCATTATGAAAACGTGATCTGATGTATACAATCTCAGTCTTTGCATCGTTTATTTTGAGTTTGTTTGACGTTGCCCAAGATCTGATATCAGTAACACAAGCTTCGATTGATGCTATGGCCTCAGCCTGGGATGGAGGATCAAACACCTTATACAATTGTGTGTCATCTGCGTACACCATTCCTTCAATTCCATGAGCCTTCAAAATATCTTGGATGGGACCAGAGTATAAGATAAATTGGATTGGACCAATAACTGATCCTTGGGGTACTCCATAGATAAGAGAATGTTTCTGAGATAAGGTCTGTCCAATGACAACCGACTGGTCGCGATCACAAAGATATGACTTGAACCATTTGTGGGGAATTCCAGTGACACCGTACCTATCCGTGAGCCGTGCTAACATCAATTCATGATCAATGGTGTCGAACGCAGCTGAAAGATCTAACAATATTAGAACCGCTTCCTTGTTTTCATCAACCGCGCGAAGAAGGTCATTCTGGACACGTATTAATGCTGTCTCTGTCGAATGGTGTTGCCTGTACGCAGATTGAAGATCATTATGGAGTTCGTTTTCATCAAGATACACTTGCATTTGAGCAGATACTACACGCTCAAGAATTTTGGACAAGAAAGGCAAGTTCGAGACGGGTCGATAGTTCTTCACATCTTCAGGATCTGCGTTGGACTTCTTTAAAATTGGATTTATCCGAGCGGTTTTGAGTGCAGATGGTACTTCACCAGTAGAAATGGAGCGATTAATAATACTGGTGATAACAGGCAATAAAACATCAATGCAATCCTTTAGTAGTGATGTAGGTATCGGATCAAGCATACATGATTTTGTAGGAGCATTCATAATGATTTTGCACACATCATCTTCAGTTACAGGAGCGAACACACAAAATGAGCTATCACATGAATCAGAAATGTCAACAGACAGATCTTCCGACGGTGTTTTGTCCATATCATCACGAATATTGTTGATCTTGTTACTGAAAAAGTTAGCAAAGCTATTCGCAACTTCGTGTTCATCACCAGTAGGACGAATGGGACGAGATGAACCATGAGACATGCTAGCTACTTTGCGAAAAAGTTGACGTGAATCACAGCTTGCAATTTCGACTCTGTAGAAATCCGTCTTAGCTTTGCTGAGAAAATTCCTGTATTTCTTACAGTCTTCTTGAAAAATTTGGCGATGGATCTCAAGTCCAGATTTTTTCCACGCTCTTTCGCTTCTACGTTTCACACGTTTTGCTTCGTGAAGATCCTGAGAGTACCATGGTGTATGTGGTCTTAGAATCACAGTACGCGTTATTTCCGGAGCATGTTTGTCAAGCATATTGCATAAGACATCATTGTACTGATTGACAGAGTCTTGAAGATCATTGCATGGCTTTGTGAGCAAAGGAGAAGATATAATATCATGCTTGAATGCATCAACATTTATACTACGAAGCTTCCGAGACGTGACTTTGGTTTTGGTAGCAGTGGGTTTTGACAGTTTAAGTCTACACAAAACACCGAAATGATCTGATGGCAGACTGTATAATCAAGATCAAAGTCAGTAACAATATCATCATCATAACGAGTGATCAGGAGATCAAGTATATGGCCATCTCTATGCGTAGGTCTATCGACAGTTTGTTTGAGATCAGCTGATTCAAGCAGATTCAGAAATTTTCGAGCAGTATAATCAGAATCAACATCCACATGAAAATTAAAGTCACCTGTTACAAGAATACTTGTTGAGATGTTGGGAAAGCATTCCATCAGGGTTGAGAAGTCGCGGAAGAAGTCAGACACCTTCAGTTTGTTTTTCTTAGATATAGGAAAGCACTCCCGATTGTCTACAAAACTGGGGTTTCTTTAATTATTTTTCTAATTGTTTAAATCGAATGATTTCTTTTTCAAAATTGAGTAAAATGTTATAGTTTTCCCATATTTACAACTTTTTAGTAAAGATTGGCAATATCTTTATATATTCTATGGTTTAAAGGACATTGTTTTAAACACAGATTAAAAAAAACCTGAATGTGCCTTTAAAGCTAGTTCACACATCCGTTTTGTTGGCACGCTGCCCATATTAAAAAAATGTGCGATATATTTTTGGATTTATTATTGACCATCTAATAATTAACTTATTTCTTTGATCTAAATCAAGTTTAGAATTGAATATTTATACTTAAACTTCATCGGTTTCTTTGGTTTTGAAGTATTGAAATGGCCGTCTAGAGCCATAGTTTTGTTGGCAAACTGCCCACAATACACTCTAAGTATGGTTATCAGATTTTGAAGGTGACAACTCACACTGTTTCATTTACAGTCTAATGAATTTCTCATTCATACATTTGAACTGATACTGATAGTTTATTATCAGATTTTCAGATTAGAATTATTTTCTGTGTGAATATGCATGTTTTCTTGAGTTGTAGTGAACCAATTGATTGGCCCATCAGAGCTCTGTGTAGAGAGTTACTAGTTTGATTTCTAATCACTCAGTTCATTAACCTTGTTTAAAGGACATTACTCAAGGTGGGGAAAGTTGCTCTTAATTAGTTATTTATACATAAATAGAATTTTCTGATTTTTTTAATTTATTTTTTGAAGCGTCATATTAAAAAAAATAAAGAAAACACTGATCAGTTCAACTTATCTTCAATTGGTGCGCCATTGTAGAAGAGGGATTTTCTATAAAATTTGTGACGTATTCGTAGTTAGCAATTAACAGCATGAAATACAAGTCTGCGACAACTTCTTTGTGATGTTTCTATAATCTATATCATTCGTGCAAATCAACAGTTTATTTTCGTTTCTTACACTTTTTCTTCTAAAATCTTGTTCTTAAACCTCTTAAAATAAGGTGAATGGGAGGATTGTGTAACCAAATAGTTTAGTTTCAATGTAAAATCATGTGTTTGACGAAAATAGTGTGAGTTTCAAAACTAATTTAAAGAACTTTTTTAATAACAAACGCTAACTCTCATTGTTGTCAATGGGGCTAGCTAAAAAACTGAAACACCGTCTAGCTAAGCTACGTCATCATTTTAACAATATCCAGTAACTCCCAAGAGCACTTGCGAATTGTCTTCTGCTAAAGTTTCAAATGAGCCCATAAATGGCTTCTTATTTCATTTCCTGAATGATAATGAAACTGAAACATGATTGATAATATGTGAATTGATAACCCCTACACATAATTTAATTTCATTCGACCGCGAGTTTCGACCGTGAGTATGTTCCTTTAAGTGTCTGTTGGGCTATTGTTCACATTTGCTCTTTATATACAAAGAAAATGAAAAGTGGTTAAGGCCATTATGCACCGGTGCTTTGACACAGTACACCACCACTGACACCTAAACTATGATATGTTAAGGACTGAAAGATTTTGAAGGCTCGATAACTCAATTATTCAAAAAAAATTAAAAGGATTAATGGTTTACACATGAATTTCACCTGTTTCTTTTGAATAACATTGATTTATTATTACATAAAGCATATAGTGCAAGAGTGATTTAACGACAAGACACAAACAAAAAGTATTTGATTTTATGGCGAAAGGATTTGAAAGGTGGCAACTTTATAGTATTCTATTTTAATTAACAGCATATCTTTGAATTCATTTAAATCTAGGATTGATGGTTGATACCTGCTTTTCACCTGCTTCTAATGCAATGAATAAAATCCTTTTTGTTGTTGATGAGCAGCATATGTGACGTGTTCTACCGAAACCAGACACAATTGGGCAAGTTATCAAAATTGAGTCAGTAATTGATTATTAAAGAAGAGATTTTCAGCTTTACAATGGTACCTTTTTTTTTTTAATCGGACTTCCCAAAGCGGAGTTAGATCATTTTCAAGTTCGTCTTATGAAAACTCCAAACTGAGATATCTTCCTTTAAAGATGTACTTACAATGTACTTTAAAAAAAATAAATTAAAAAAACTGATTTTACCCATCTCACTCCATAAAACAGCCAGCAGAGAGGTCACGCTGCATGTCAGATTTTGTTGTACACAAGAAAACAATGGAGTCTCAGTGACTGCAATATTTGCTAGAAATAGCTTTGGAAAATGGTTTATTTGGGCATCTCAAAAACTGAGAAACGTGTTAAAAATCATGTAGAATTTTAGAGAGGGTCAATAACATCTGCAGAACGATGTATAGTATTAAACACGTTTTGTGACCAAATTTATGTCGTAAAATGTTGGAAAATTCACATTTTGAAAATCTGTGGTCTTCTAAATTACAGGAATCCTAACTCATTCAAAACCTCACCAAATCATGAAATGAACCCTCATCTACAAAAAAGTTCATGTACGTATTGCTCTATCTGCTTGGAGACCACGGGAATTTCATAGCTTCATACCACGGAATGAAATCCGCCATAGACATTACATGGCGAAAATTGTACAGATTTGCACTGCAGTAGGGAGTGTTGACAATAGCAACGTCGTTGGACTATTGTGTTTGTGAATGTTTGTGACGACTGACCCCGTTTAACAGTCTTCATAGCTTTCATATAGGGCTTGGGTGACCTAACTATTGACTGTAAACCACCTACAATTTACTATACAGTCTGTCCAAGAAACCTTTTAATCATCACTGCCCATTGCCGCCAGTCATATTTAAAGCTTTATTTTTCTAATCAAAGTCTCATCTAGGGCACCCTGAGTAAGCTACGGTCATGTCCGTATTAATCTCACATTGCCATGCAGAAAAATCGGCCGGCGAGCAAAGCAACCTAATCCATTATTGATTAGTTATCAATGATTTTGCGTTGTGAAAAGGAAATCGTAATTGTCTTGATTGATACGACAAAACCCAAAGGCTGACAATGGTCAACACCTGCACTCAAGACACTTCCTGGGCAGTTCAGGTCGCTGCGAGATAGATTATCTCTTAGAGCCTTGACCATAAGACACGTAGTTAAAGGTATATTATGTGAACTTTTCCAGGGGACGCCCTCAATCCTCGAAAAAAAATTGGAAGCAGATTTTCTTGCAGATTTACGTTTCTGATCATAAATCATAAATATATTCCAAGTTACAGAGCGATACAATTCCTAATAACCTCAAAATCATAGTTTTAGAGTGAATTTAGAGTAAAATTTGAAAAAATAGATTGTAGGCCCTACCGCTCGGTACAATCTATTTTCAAACCATGATTTTGAAGTAATTAGGAATCGTATCGATCTGTAACTTAGATGATCTTTATGATTTATGATCAAAAATGCAAATCTGCAAGAAAATCTGCTTTCATAGTAAAAATCAATGATAGAGGGCGCTACTTGGAAAAGATCACATAATATTAATATGCCTTTAAATCTACTGCAAAAGGATCATTTGTGATGTAATAATAATAATAAAAATTCCATTGAAATGGAATGGGGGCGGGGCGATCCAAGAGAAAGAAGCATGTTTTGTAACTATTTTCTGTTGCATACCAAACAAAATACCATGGAAATGGTATATGTATTTTCGATAATTCAAACCAAAAAACAAATCAAAACACAGCAGTCTAAAAATAGTACAGGAAACCAATAAAGTTGATTTGTGTGCATGGAAGGGGGGGGGGGGGGGGGGAGGGGGGGTGGTACCATCTGAAGAACAATCTAGGTATATATGACAGCCACAACTCACCATTTATTCAAAGATTTTCTATCACAGACTGCAGGACTGTTGAAATAAACTGCATAGGTACATGTAATTTACAAAGACTACAAACATGGCGGCTCCCACTTATGTCTAGAAAGACCAAAATGTGTAAGTTTTTGCAATAACATGCTATAAGGGTGACTTCGCCCCCCAAAAAAAGAGTCACAAGTCGCAAATATTGATTTTGAGATACAACTAAACAAAGGATACAATTTTATTAGTTTTCTATTGTTTTGTAAATATCTTTGGAAGTAATTGTCCATTCTTAATGGGTTTGCTGCAACATGTTGCACTGCACATGACCAATGTAATCACATAGAATACTATAAATGTGATATTTTTGACAGCTTGCACTTAATTTTATCTTACCATTCACTATCCCCATCCGTGAATCCTAAGATATTGAAGCGTATTCTCAACCCACGCAAAAATACTTTGCTTTCTGCCCCTAATTCAACCAGACCCACCCTCCCAGGCCAGCCGTGAAGTCTAAAAATATTTTCATACCAATTTTACACCTGCAATGGTTATGATCGATCATTGCAATTTGTTAAAATAACAGGAAACTCCAATCCACTGTGAACATTGTAATGACAGCTCTACAAACCGGCGATTAAACACTTAGCCTTTTAAGTCGTGACAGTAGTGCACTTTTGTGCATACAAAATTCATATCAAAACAACCGCAATCCATTTCTTGGTTTTACATACATATTAATGTTGGAGACAGAATTCTTTTGTATATAATATTACAGATGAATTGAGTGATACTTCAGTCTATATGTTGTGTATTTTCACACGTTTCAGGTGCATCCTAACTTAACACTTTCCACACGGCAGGCGTCTGCAGACAACAATCACAAATTTCACAAAATGTTTCAAAAATTTCACAATTATTTAATTTCAGTACCATATTTAGAATCACCATGAGAAATGCATTAAATGAAGTACAAACATGCTTAGTATTGGGTCGTTAATTCTTGAGATAGACTTTGAAAGTTAGGAAAGGTTTCTGAAAAATCTGTTTTGTATATATGGTAAAACTAATATCCGTGTGGAAAGCGTTAATGGCACATCAGTTGCATGTGTAGGATTTTCCTAGTGGGGGCCAAGTGCTCCATTCCCTGAACGATTTCACATCATTTTGAAATTGGATAGAAATTAAGTGAAACTCCTTAAATTCTCCCCAAAGGGTGCAACTTTTCCAACTGATAGTCAAAGTTGGGGGTATCTTTGGAGACACGCCACTGATGCACACCTTTTTTGATAATGTAAATTAGACTATCCATTATCTTCTCCATATAGGCCTAAGGATCCAGTATTAGCACTGGTTGTCAATATGAACTTATAATGTCACCAAATATAAGAAACCAAGATATATGACGGAGACTTTTCGTGATGAGAGGCGGTAACAAATTTCTACCTCTCAACATTAGAATAAACATTTGATAACCCTTACCCTGCTAAATCTAAAAATATTAAACAGAGGCACTGTGCCACTGAACCCTGCTCTCCAAGTCTATCTCCGAAAAGTTGTTTTGGGGAGCGCAACCCAGCAATTTCACTGGGTTAATTCCTCGAGGGTGAAAAACCAAAATGATGGCCAAAAGGTGTGCTTGCGCAGTTTTTTGGGCAGTAAAACAATGAAATGTTCAACATTTTTCACTCTTGAGAAAAAAAATTGAAGGGTGAAAATCAAAAGTGAAGGGTATTTCACCCTTTGTGAGTGAAAACACTGCTTAACTCCCATGGCATGATACCCCATCACCTGGACTTGGATTTATGGCTATATTCTGTAAATAGTGAAATGTATAACTTATTATTAGAAGATAGCAGCATTAACCATGAATCGATCGTGGATTCTTGACATCAGTGCAATTTATTGCTATCTTCGGTAGATAGCAGTGAATAAATCATTACTATCTCAGTAGAGAGGACCAGTGCATCATTTCTTGCTATCTTCTGTAGATAGTAAACATGCCAAACTTATTGCTTCGGTTTATAGCAGCATTGTATTCTTGACACAGCATCTGTGTGTCTTTAACTGCTATCTTGAAATCCTCAAATACCTACCAGATAAATTATACATATATTATGACCTTCAGAAAGTCTCGGTAAATAAAACTAATATATATCCAGCGAAGTCTAAATACACATAATGAATTGATTTTTTTCTGGGCCATCTGTATGTATAAGCTTAGCTAATTCATACTGGGTCAACTCTAAGCGGAAATAATGGAACTGGTGGTCTAGTATAAATTGATTTCAAAGGGTAAAGGTGTCACAGGATTGAAAATAGTACAAAATATGCTTTAATAATTAAGTATACCGTATATTCTCTAATAAATGCCCTGGAGACGTTGCATTTCTGAAAATACATACCTCTAAACCTAATGCGATCCGTGCAATACTGCATGTAATCCAATGCACGCCCTTTGCCACAACACGTACTGGCAACCCCCGTTCATCGTTTGAGGAAATAGCATCTCTTTTCAAGCCCAAAAAGTCCAAAATTAAGTAACTTTTTGAAAATGTTTTTTATCTTGAAAATGTCAAACTTTCAAAAGTTCATCGTAATATTCACAAACATTTTGAAAAAAGAAGAAAAAAAAAAACTGCTCGAGAACAACCTATCAAGATTTGGTCATCAAAATCAGATCTTTCCGAGACCGACCTATCAAGATTTGGTCATCAAAATCAGATCTTCCAATTTTTGTAATAACATTTTGTTTTGTACACAGCAAACATTTCGATCCGAGTATCAATACAACAACATGTAGCAACTTTAACACTATCACTTTCAGATCTCCATGCATCTAGTCATCGGCTCTTTAGCCTGCTATCATTTCGGACGTGGCATTTATCATGCCACAGGTCAGCTAGGAGATACCGCATTGACGTCATAGCTATTTGTCATATGATGGTCATTACACCTATGTGAAGTCACCTTTAACTGCAATTACCTATGTGTCCTACGAATTAATTGGACAGCAACCATTTGAACTGCATCAGAAAATACCTGGACCTGAACTTGTGTCACTATGTTATCCGAGCTCTCATCTCTTTAAAATGGGATTACTTTAGTATAACTAATCATGGGCCGACTCAAATGACTTGACCAAGGCTTCAACATCTACTAAAAATGTGCTTGTCTAATTATATGTCGGATAATAAAAGCACCTAAAATATTTGCAAACTTAACCAGTCGAGTGTTTCACGCTGTGCGGATCGTTTATATTTAAGGGATGCGAGTCGGGAAACACCACCCATTTACAAACACTCCGCACAGCGCTTCACAATTAGACCCTGCAACCATCGCATACGAAAATCTAGCTATGAATATTTATGGCGCTAAAATTTATTTACTTGCGACAATACCAACGTCCAAGCTCTTTATTACACGTCAAAGTTCAACTAAATATGCCGATTGAGTCATCACCTGAAACTAATTGTGCCCCTCCCCTTTATCTATCAGAATGTTCTCAAGCCCCTCTTCACCCCAAACAATCGAAAATGTTGATGCTTTAGTGTCGAAATTACCTACAATTTTCTAGCTGAAACTTATTTCAGGCCAAATTAAGCTAATTTCAAGCAATTTTGACATTAAAAATTAAATCTTTCAAAACTAGCTGGTTTTTTCTCTCCATATTTCACTGATTGATGGCGCATTTATCACTGTGCACAAATGCTACGTATGTGTACAACATTGAGGCAATTTTGTTATCCCAACGGAAAGTTCAGCAGCGGCGAAAATCTCAATAATCACCTGGTCAGAACAACCAATTTATACCTGTTTTTGTGGTTAATACAATTTTCACTTGATATGTGTTAAATAATTATTTTACAGCATTATTACTGTACACATTTTACTCTCTGCAGCCCCCCCCTATATTCTCATATACAAAGAAGGGCATTGACTCTCAGGCTGTATACAATATTTGTCAAGATATACACTCCAACAGTTTAGTAATTTGGCAGGGAACTGTTCCTACTCAACAAACGGCAAGGTTGCACATTTTGGAACTAAGTGAGACGAATGTTTTGCAGAACGCTTGTTGACAATTTGCATCGGCTGACAATTAGCCTTTAGGTAAGGGCAAGATGAGAAAACTGTTTCCTTTTGAGGAGCGGGTGTGTGTGTGTGGGGGGGGGGGGGGCAAGAGGTGCTACACAGTTTTCTACTCATATTATTGTATTTGGTATAAAATGTTGAAGCTTTATACAATTTAATGACAAATAATGATGAAATTGTATGGAGAAATTTAAAATTAAAAAAAAGATAGGAAAACAGAAAGAAGAAAAAAACACCCCACCACACCCCCAACCCCACCAAAAAAAGAAGAAGAAAAAGAAGCAACCCCTTCCCCTAAAACGCCATATTAAAAGCTAAATGTGTGTGATCTGCAAACTTTTGGGCTAATCTAGGTTTTCATCACTACCGTGTCAATCAATGTGGAAAGCAAGTGTTAGCCGACCTATTGTGAACTTATTGATAAGTTTACACAAGCGAATGCATTTTTGTTTCTTATCTTCACTGTAGTTTAGCTCACATCCCAACCACTTATAAAACTCGCCCATTGCTTGTGTGGTAGATTTCGATCGCGACAGGAGCATGCGCAGATGCGATTTTTGTGTAAGTGGTCTGTGATTTTGTCAATATTATATTTTTACTGTGATTTGTCGATCTGCATTAAATGCAAAAAGTAACAACGCCCCCGGCTGGACTCGAACCACCAACCTTTCGGTTAACAGCCGAACGCGCTAACCAATTGCGCCACGGAGGTGATTATTTACTAGGCTGTTTTGGTTTGTCATGTTCACCCGTACACTTCCCCGTACACTTTCTTGCAAAGTCGGGCACCGTTTTTTCTCAAATGTTGCTTGCATATTGCCGTTGCTGTCGCCTTTAATACATGTACTGTCATTTGAACTTGGAACCAACGTTTAATTTGAACTGTCTATTTTCAATTAAAAAATACTCCAATACGGGAAAAAAATCAGAAAAGCTCACAGACAACAAATAAGAACATCATTTTACTCGACCTAGAATTTCAATCAACGTATTTCAATCATCGGGAAACCCCGATGATGCGAGTGACGTCATTTAATGAGCTCATTAGCATAATTTATGTCCGTGAAATATACAATAGAGTTTTATAAGTGCCAACGGTACCTACATCAAATTAGAAGCAGCCTGATGCAAGTCAGATTTAATTAAAACAATGCTTCTATATTGACTAACTATTCATTGCACAATTAATGCATCTTGACCAAAAATGCTTCTTGGAACTGTTCAAAAATGGGATAGGTCATCATCTTTAATAGGTAAATGAGTTTGTTTGTTTGCTTGGACGTACATGTATTGATTGTGATCTGTTGCAGTCAGGCCTTTAACAGCGTATAGCATTAGGATTTAACTACATTATACTACTGCACAGCAAATTATCACTACAATACAGCAAAGCTTTGCTATCTACTGAAGATAGCACAATCATGGCCTTAAGAATCATCTCGTCACTGTACAGCACAACTCCGCAGTGGCGTAGCCATGGGAGGGGGGGAGGCAGGGTGGGGATCACCTCCCAAATATTAGAGTCGTGTCGGTCAAAATTGACACTGTTGGTTGAGTTTGGCACTGTCGGTTATTGAATACTTGTTTTATTGCAGCGGTTTGGGGAACACCACCCCATTCTCTGCTCTCAAAGTTTCTGACACAACGGCAATTCTCAAAAGTTGACCCTCTGGTAAAGTCCTTGTAGGTTCACTGCAACTTAAATAGCTACTGAAGATAGCACATTACATAGCATCAAGATTCTAGCTATTAAGTATTATCATTATACTACACCAGCTTTGCTATCCACTAAAGAAAGCACATACATTGCATTAAGAAATAGTCATTATCTCGATATTACAAAGCTTTGCTATCTTCTGAAAAAATTACGATTTAGCTACCATCATACCATGGATTCACTTTGCTATCCACATGGCACTAAGAATTAGCTATACCCATAATACAATACAACTTAGTTATCTACTGAAGATAGCGCATACAAGGCATTAAGGAATAGCTACTATCAAACATATAGCACAGCTTTGCTATCCACCAAACACGGCTTTATGAATTAGTTATCATCACAATACTACAAAGTTAGGCATTTATCAGCATAAAGCAGTAGGATTAAGCTATGATAGTGATGCCACACAGCTTAGCTATCCACCAAAGATAGCATGTACAAGTCATTACAAAATAGCTACCATCACAAACATACCACAGCTTTGCTATATCCATCAAAGAAAGCACATAACAAGAACCAGCTATCCCAGTACAGCACAACAAGTTAAGCTATCTACTGAAGATAGCACATTACAGTATAGCATATATTAGCTATCTACAGAAGATAACACATACAATACATACATAGTATTAAGATTCAGATATCATAAAACCACCATATGACTTTACTATCTAGGGTAGATAGCACATGCACATAGAGCAATTTGATAAGCAAGCATGGCACATGACAATAAATTAGAAAACAACGGATTCTTTGTCGAACTTGTATGGAAAATTGAGTTTTTCGTATGTTGTAATTTTCCAATAAAAAAATCACTTTATATGTTTTCCTGCTAAATTCCTGATGAAACTATTTCAAATCTTGGAAAAGTCATGTATCAACAATAGAAAATTGCAAGCCTTTGCCCCATGCAATGTTGATAAATGCCAATAGTCTTCAGTAGTTTGTCAAAGTATCCCGATAGTAGTTACATAATGCAGTGATAGGTTCTGTTGAATAAACAGATAAGGCATTGATCGAGGAGCAGTTTTAAGTAGAGTTGAGTTTGATGCAAGCAAATACTGCAGTCTTGATTTGGTTCAGGTAATACTTGTTTTTAAACACAGCAAGCATTTGAGAGGCTTAGCAGGTATCACAGTAAATAATTGAAGAGCCTTTTTGATTTCCCAATTTGATCTACTCTGGGCTAACAGTTCTCAGATAGAGCAATGTCAAGTATAATATTGTTGGAATGCTTCAAGGACAGCTATGCATGAAGCAATATGTGGGTAAACATAGGGGATATTACATCTACAAGCCTTACCAGCCACAGTATTGTTATGGTTGTAGCAAATGAAACCTTTTTTGTCCCTTTCAAAAATAGATGACGTAAAGATACTTTAAAAGATAACTTTTTCCCGTTTGTGGCTGCTGGCTATAGATTGAAAGCATGACATCAGCTGATATTATGCCAAGGCTAAATACATTTTAGCGTTGCCAAGTCAGCACACTGTTGAGGTGTAGACATACAGATTAAGTTGCCAAAACCACAAAACTATTCTTATTACTGTTAATGATTATGCATATTTGATTTCACATTGGGATGATTCTGAGGTGAGAGATACATCCGCTCATTGTCCATGTGATTTAGAGTATGCAAATTTGCCACATTAAAGATTGTGACATAATGCAGGCGAGGGCCGGGCACTGGTCACAATTGTTGAATAATGACACTTGATGAGCTTGAAGTTAGAAGAAGATAAACAATTGTATTTTATTGTTGAATAATGACATTTGATGAGCTTGAAGTTAGAAGAAGATAAACATTTGTATTTTATTTAAATAGTTGTTTCTTACAGTAATTTGTCTCATTGAGACATCCTCTCTTGGAGTGGTAAAAGTGATGACTTTATGAGATGACTTCTCGAGAGATGAATGCTGAATTGAAATGTTGAAATATGTCCAAACTAATGAGGGATGATTTCTTAGAATATGTTAATTAGTGGGAATTGTTTACTTCTAGGTATTTGCAGTCCTAATATGATATATTACATCCTCCACCCAATACAATTCTTGACTTGACTTGGACCTTGGTGCGTGACTCTACTCCTTGTTAGCTGGAACTTTGGAAAACATGTGAAATAGTTGTGATTAATAAAACTCTCTTCTCTGTGATTTATATTCAGTGGTCATTTGTGACGTGTTCTACCGAAACCAGACGGAATTGGGCAGAGCTCCAAACCAAGAAATAGCCCAAAACATAATTGGGGGTGATTTTCCTGGAATTTGAGTTTCTGGTAAATAATTAATCTTCAGAGTGTTTATAACATTATTGTGAAAGTTTCAGAATAAAAAATCAAAAAAAATCAAAAATCAAAACAAAAAAAATGCAATTTTTTATATCTTTCATTTTTAAAAGTACATTGTAAGTACATTGTAAGTACATCTTTAAAGAGCGATATCTCAGATTGGAGTTTTCATAAAGATGAACTTGAAAATGATTTAACTCCGCTTTGGGAAGTCCGATTAAAAAAACAAAAGTACCATTGTAAAGCTGAAGATCTCTACTTTAATAATCAATTACTAACTCAATTTTGATATCTTGCCCAATTGTGTCTGGTTTCGGTAAAACACGTCACATATGTGAAGAAAAGAGGCTTTGTATAATTTTTACTTTATAAAGCCATTGATTATATAGGGATTCGTTACAGGGATTATAAAAGTTCTATTAACCTATTAGCCTTTCATGCAAAAGCTCCTGTTGTGTCATATATACGTCAACTATTGTATGGTTTTGTATAGGTCAAATCTATGCAGGTTTTGTCTTATTATTAATGTAGACTATGAAAGACACTGTAATTGCCTGAAGTCTTTATAGTCAACTTGGTTGATGCTACTCTATAGTTGCACGTAATGGTAAATGTTTTTCTGCTCAGCCATACCATTGAGGTGTATAGACATTTTGATGAGATGGAAAACCACACAAGAATTTTGATTAGTTTGAGTGTTCTTGGAAACCTTGGTGTTTTTAAAAACTTACTTGGGTGGCGATAAAATGTTTATATTTTTACACAATGGAATAACCAAGTGGTGAAAGATTCATGAGGTGATATTTAGAGAGTGTTAATGCAGGATATTGCATAATCTATAGGTATGTAAAAAGGTCTTAACCCATCAGTCCTTCGGGCTATTTTCTAAGTTTTGTATTGTTTGTTCATGACCACTAGCTGAAAATTGAAGGTCTGAGCTTGGCCGATGCTATACTTTGGGTGCACGCAAGACGGAAATATGGTTTTCTGTCCTGCCAGGCCATCGCATGTATACAAAACTTCACAACACTTTGAATTAGTGTATACATTTTTGATTTAACATAGAAGTGGAGTTTTTTTCAAAAGTAGATTAACCCTTGATTAAAGAAACATCAGCTTATTGTCCGTGATTTAGAGTATGAATACTCACCAAATGGCATGATCTTTTTGGCTCAAAATATTAATTCCCGTACAACAAGGTTATAGAATGTGCTTCAAAGATAAACTGTAACCCTGATTCATGGCTGCTGCTGCCTGTACTTAGCAAGTGTGAGCTTAGTCAACACAGCAACGTGGGGCACGTACAAGACAATGTTTAACATTTTGTCCTCCCAAACCATCACATAAATATCGAAGTGTAGACATGTAGATGAGATGGCAAAACCGCAAACTATTTTAATTAGGGTGAGTGTTCTTGGAAATTTGATTTAACATCCGGTTGAAAATCTTTTTATTCACAATAGAATAACCATGTGGTGAAAGATACAGGAACTGACTGTCTGTGATTTAGTGTGTGCAACCTTGCCATGCTACATACTAAACTGCTCAAAAAAAGTTCGGAATATTTTTTAAAGCACAAGATTTTCAAATATCGCGGGATATGTTTAATAAGTGTAATATATTATTTAAAAGCTGATGTGTTTATCTTTACAATGATATCCAGTTTGAAGCAATCCCTTGTTCCAGTGCTCATCCACATGCTTGAGAACATAGAGAGGTCGCAATCTGAAAGTGCCAAAATCAACACTATTTTGTGCTTAAGAATCAATAGATCATCACACTACACTGTAGTGGTCAATGTAACACTTCATTGAACAGACGACAAAGATGTTCTTTTGAGCACAAAATAGTGTTGATTTTGGCACATTCAGATTGTGACCTCCCTATGTTCTCACACAAGTAGCTGAGCACTGGAGCAAGGGATTGCTTCAAATTTGGTTTCATTGTAAAGATGAACACATTAGCTTTACATGGATATATAACACTTAATGAACATATCCCTCGATATTTGAAAATCTTGTGCTTGAAAAAATATTCCAAACTTTTTTTGAGCAGTTTATATACAGCATATGTTTCCGGAGCTGTTTTCCGGATCAAGGTGAATCATGGCAGATGACAAGCCCAGTTAAAACAGATGTGGATCATCAGTTGCAAGGTATGTGGATGGCATCCATGATCTACCTAAACAGGTATATGAGACCGGATCAAAGTATGCCTTCTGACCAGTAGAAGCACGCTGTCGCTGGTTCATGGGTACACTGGAAGTGAGAACCAGCAGGATGGATTATTTGAATATGATTTATACACATTTTACGGGTTTTCGTTTGTTAGTGGAAATAAGCTGGGTCATTGTGGATCAGCCTTGAGTACCCAGAAAATAGTACACAGGAAATAGTTCCCTGAAATGCTGTATGTCCAGAGGGAGGGAGTTCCACTTACCCATTAGCTTTTATGGGCAAAATTTCCTAAGTTGTGCCATAGCCCTATACTGTTGGAAGTTGTGTGGCTGTTACTGACTGATTTTGCGTATATAATCTTCTCATCACAATACAAAAGATTGAAGACACTTCTGTCCATTCATGGCCGCTGGCTATAGATTAAAAGCCCAAGCTTGGCTGACGCTATGCTTTGGGTGCACACAAGGTTAAGTCATTGCATTGCGATGGGGAAAGACTAAATAGAAAAGATGGAAGATTACAAAAGCATTTTGATTAATTTACGTTTTTATGGGAATTTCATTACATTTTGAGGATGAAGTTTTATTTCTTTTCTTTTGACAATAGAATAACCATGTGATGAAAGATGCCTGAACTTGTACTTGTATGGGATTTTTTATATATATTAGGAAAGAAGAATGGATCCACTATGAACTTTTGACAGATCAATATAACACTGATGGATATCTACTGAAGATAGCAAATAGAGTATGGAATGTTATCTATTGCATTGTAGGTGCATGGAGGAGGGGAGGTGGGGGCTAACTAAGAATTATGAACTGGTTTGTGACACAGTCAAGAAAGCACCTGGCAAACGCATAAGCTGATGTTATGTTGAAGCTTGTTGCAGAGGGTTTTCAGGGGAAAAAAACAGAAATATTTCTATAAAAAATGACTAGCATGATACCATCAGCACTCACTCGCCCATGATTACTGCTAAATGAACACAGATCTAGCGGGATTTTGGGATAGCACTGCGAGCAATGCCATCGGAGCACCTTAAAGTATAGGGTTATTTTGACCAACCTGGACAAACACTTTCTAGGCCTAGCCTAATTTTACACCAAAAACAAATGGTGACGGACTAAAATATTGCCAGCAACTCTCCTGCGAAATTTGGTGTTTATATGCAATACGTGCATACCTTATTGCACATAAATATTGCTTATTCATGTGTGGTACATGGAATGAAATCGCGATGGTGATTTTAACTTTTAACAAATGAAACTTTTCGTCAAATTGTTTCATTTACGAAATGGAAAGGGTATGTTTTTTGCATATAATGTATGCATTTTTAAAAAATTTATAACAAATCTGGTATAACATTTCAGGGCTAGATTTTTGTTGTTGTTATGAAGCAAAATGAGACCTGTCATCACAAACTGAGAGTTAAGTCGGAAAAAAATATTTTCAGATTTGTCCAAATACAAAATGCTCAGAAAACAAGCTTTAAAATGATATGCAACTTGTCAAAATTGCTCAATGTTTTCACTGTCAAAAAACAAATTGAAGTTGCAAAATTCCTTTGTTTTTCTATTGATTTTTGGCATGTTCATTAGACCATATCTCCTAACGCACACTGATGACTTAAAACCCTCAATTGCCACCTGACGCTCGGAAAAGATAACACTGACTAGACCAAAATTTGCTTAAGCCACCGTGATGATGAGAGGCAAATCTGCCAATTTATTTTCCACTGACTACATACGCCAAAACAATTCAAACGATAAAATAAAATTTAGCAATAATTAAAACGAATTTTCTGACCAACGACGCGGAAGGAAAGAACGGTTTACCCATCCGACCCACATACGACCACTACCTGTAATGCGGGTTTGAAGTCAAAAAATGTTACGACGTGGATGGATGGACTTGAACAAAGCCCATCTACCCCTGAATTGAATTGAAAGTCATAACGAGCATTATTAAGGACGTAAAATTTTTTACGACGAGGATGAAAAGAAACCTTTACCCATCCTCTACGGGCTCTATTTCGACCCCTGAAAATAGGAACCCACTCAAGATCCTGTTCCGATCTTTGCTGCTTTTTGCATTTAACGATACCTTTTCGTTACGTGTACATACATTGTACAATTCCATAATTTCATACTGGTTTAATTTAAACCAAATTTTTAACACCTTTGTGGGAAAACTCACAATTTGCATTACATTTTGTGCAACTATTTGTTGACTAATTAATGCCTATCAACCGTTACAATTTTCAATGATTGTAAAGTACTTCTTTACAATGAAAGAAAAAACCAAAACTGCCACACCAACTGAACTGTAGATATAATAAAAATACCAAATAAGGGAAAACAC
The DNA here is from genome assembly GCA_035610835.1 of Ophiura sarsii. Lineage (NCBI taxonomy): Eukaryota > Metazoa > Echinodermata > Ophiuroidea > Amphilepidida > Ophiuridae > Ophiura > Ophiura sarsii. The sequence goes on from CM069441.1 coordinate 24,835,032, forward strand.
AGCATTTAAGCTATCATGAGCCGTGTACAGAAGGCCTCCTTTAGTGAAATTGTGAGGGAGGCCTTCTTTTGGGAGGGAGGGTGGGAAATTTAAATTTGCAGAGCTGATAAAAGCGTGCTTCTCATCAGAAAACACGGAGCGAATGACCAGAAAATGTGAGAAAAAAGCATCTCACACAAAACGAGAGTGGGTTGCAACGGCAAAACGCCCCCACACGCGTTCATTGGCCAGCCAACAAAGAGCCTAAAAACACTCCAGAGCACACAATATCGATCCTCACACAAGTGTCAAAGGGAAATTTATTAACACAACAAGTAGGTTAAGTAATTTCTAATTTGTGGTGACAGGTCTCAAATGTGTAGAAAATTCAATATTCTCCATAAACCTCTGCAATACATTTGTCTAAAACATACACTTTTTCAAATGCTTTTCGTGCTCCTATTTTTTCATTTAGAAATGGGTTGCACATTGATGGAACTTAAATTTCGGCTGGATTTAAAGTGGTCAATAACCCTTTAAAAGAACTCCAGGATAGTTTTGGGCCTCAACACGATACTTATCATCTTGTAGATATGGATTATGCAAGGCCATTAAGAGTAGATTTATGTAGAGGAAACATCCTCATAAGCTTTCATGTATGCACAGTCAATGGATTGTCTCTAAAAGATATGAACCTAGAACATATCCTCAATCTTATACAAACGAAACCCTTTACCTGCTAAGACTACAATCTTGTTCAAAACCTGTTGGGACACTATACACGTGCGCATCAAATATCTTTCAAAATTAGTAAAAAGCTTTCAGTTGAAAGTATGATAGTCAAAACTAGTTTATGTAAAGCTGCCATCCCTCTCAAACCCCCCACCCCAAACCAATGTTGGGGCTGATATATATAACACAGCCTGTTGCTGGACGATGCTTTATATGGACCAACATTGAGTTTAGGGGGAGGGACCACCGTTTCACAGGACATGCAGGAAGTGTCCCAACAGTTTTGAACATGATTGTATTAAGGGAGTGGAAAAATGAGCTATAAAAATACAAAAATCAGTATATCTCGAAAACGGTAGCTTCGATTTTAACCATTCTTTTTAAGAAATGAAGAACATTGCTTCTGTAACATTTCGAGTTGAACTTCATAGTCTAATTACGTATACATATTTAATGAAATACACAAATAACGTGTATTTTGATAAAGTGTCATAGTTTCAAAGTATCTAATTTACAGCGGCGAGTGTTTCAAACGATTGCATCAAGTGGCGGTGCGTCAAGGCGACGAAAAAAAACATGTTGTACAAACCTGATCAACTCATTTATTTCAAATCTTAATTGTTTAAACATTTGAAGTAAAAAATTAAAATGTAACTAAACTGCCGCGCTGAGATTCGAACCCATGGACAGAGTCTGCGGTGTCAGTCGAAACCACTACACTAGTAGGGCAATACGTTGTACTAGTATAAGAAGATAAGGTATAACAATTTATCTTGTTAAACTAATATTCTTCTTGAGATGATTAAGTATGGAAATACACTTATTATTATCGGTCTACCACGGTTAACATTATATACACTTTCATACTGTTCAAAATAATAATCATTTTTGCGAATTCAACACGATTAACCACGGTCTACCAATAATATCTTAAAAGATGATCAATACTTCCTTTCTATTCATTCTGGTAGACCGTACATAGGGTTCTATTGTAATTGATGGGTTGACCGTGGTTGATCGATACGGTGCTAGAGTTAATAAGCAAAATGCCTCTTCAAAAAGCTGACTCCCCAGTTAGCTCAGTGGTATGTTTCCTGTCTTAGAATAAGTAGATTGCTGGTTCGAATCTCGATAGGTTCTTGTTTTTATGGTTTTGTTTTCGTTTGTTTAGTTTTGTATTTCATTTTGGAAATGTTTGTTACTTTTCATTCTAAAGTTGATTTCATTTTTCCGGACCTTACGAATTGGTATAATATGTTTAATAATAACATGCGATTTACAGGTGATGTATTACGTTGTCAAATGGATATTTTGTGTTTGTTGACATCTACCTCTATACAAATACGAATACGAATCTTAATTATTATGGCGTCTCAATTAACATGCTTCAATTAAGAGTATATTAATCCGAAATAAACGGTCACCCCCACAACACCCCCACCCTACCACAGTAACACAATCATTAGTTTATTTAATGACATTATTTGTTTTATCTATATCTTATGAAATAAGTCTTTATTAAAAAGTACCATTTAGGTGCGTAATTCAGACAATGCCCCTTTAAATTGAAGACATTACTAACCCATTCTTTTCTTAAATAAACGATACTAATGGCACATTATCGCTCTCTAATATTGCCAAATATAAGATAATTTGGAACTTATTTAATGCAGTTACAAGGACTTATAAATATGAATTTAGTACATTATTTTTACAATGCTTTAATACAATCTTGTTCAAAACCTGTTGGGACACTATACACGTGCGCATCAAATATCTTTCAAAATTAGTAAAAAGCTTTCAGTTGAAAGTATGATAGTCAAAACTAGTTTATGTAAAGCTGCCATCCCTCTCAAACCCCCCACCCCAAACCAATGTTGGGGCTGATATATATAACACAGCCCGTTGCTGGACGATGCTTTATATGGACCAACATTGAGTTTAGGGGGAGGGACCACCGTTTCACAGGACATGCAGGAAGTGTCCCAACAGTTTTGAACATGATTGTAGGTCAGAACTTGTGTGTGATATAAATATCCGTCATGCTTTTATCACCATAATCACACTTAGAATGTTATGTTCTAAATAGTACATACACTGATTAGCAGACATTCAATGGCCTTCTCCGCATGATATATATCAAGCCTTGTGACATTTAAAACATAAATTAAATGGTATTCAAAAAAATCAGACAGATAGCAGTGAATTATTCATCAACACCGCTATTGATTCCATATTCCTGTCATAGATTGCACTTTTTTTTAACACTTTCCACGCGGCTATTAGTTTTACCATATACAAAACAGATTTTTCAGAAATTTTTCCCAATTTTTAAAGTGTATTTTAAGAATTACTGAACCAATACTAGGCATGTTTGTACTTATTTCAATGCATTTCTCATAGTGTTCCAAATATTGTGATGTAATTCAATAATGTTTACATTTTTGAACATTTTGTGAAATTTTAGAACTGTCGTCTGCAGACGCCTGCCGCGTGGAAAGTGTTAAAACACCTAAATGATTGTGTGTAACCACCCACTCTATAACCTTTTCACGAAAACCCTTGAATAGTATGTCAGTCAGCATTATCAGATTGTTTATAACTAATTTTAGTTTTAGATATAAATAATTTGTTGTGCTGTTGCTTTTAACCATTAGGCAACAAAAAGAAAACACCACCCTGAGGTCTGTTTATAGTTAAACAGACCTCTCAGGTAGGGTCGGTCGGGGTTCTGTTTTCACAGATGCTGTGAACATTTTGGTGAACTTTCAACAATTTTTTTGAAATTTCCAAATATGTTGCTAAATTATAAACCAAATTTTAAAACATTTGTAAATTCTTGTTTTTAATTTGAAAATCTGAAGAACAAAACGTGTCAGTCGGGCCTGTTGAACAGGGTGTTTTTGTTGTTGCCTTAAATCACTTAAAATACAATTTGTTTGCACCCAAAACACTTTCTTTTATTAGATATACTAGAAACGTTTTCTTTCATGTCAAGGACACTAGGCTTGAATAAAAGCGAAAAATACAAAAATTACCTAATTTGCATACTTATTGGTGGCCAACTTGGATTTATAGGTGTCATATTTCAAAATAGTAAATCTATTGAACCGAAAATACAAGAGAGCTATTGTTTTAAATGAAGATGATGAAAATAATAAAAGTGTTGAGTTAAAAAATCCTAAATTTCCACAGTAAAGATAAACAACCTTTCAGAGCCAAAACAGCACCCCATTATGAGAAATTGAAAATCATTTTCTAAAAAAAGTTATTCCATACAAAAACAAATATCAAAATATACTTAGGCCTACTGTGTGAAATATGCCAGAATGAGAAAATATATTTGCAGTGTACAGGTTGCATTGCTGATATAGTATGACAAAAAAGGGAGGATTTTTTAAGTTACTGCATGGAAGTAAACTCACTAAAAGGTGCACTACAGCAAAAATTACTAAATTGTGAAAAACATCTATTGAAGCATTTTGGGTGCAAATCGTCCTTAAATTCAATTGAAGTCAAATCTAATCACATAGCCATATTAGCTGCTATTTTAAAGAGTGACTTGGATGATAAACTGGCACAAATAATGATCTTTTGAAAGAAACATTTAGATAAGTTGAGTTTCATAATCTAAGTAGAAACCTCTACATTTACATAATACTTTAAGACATCATTACCAATACTTCAACATATTGAAGGTAGCATTATGGTACGACATACTGGTGTATGACGTCATATGTGGATTCTGTGCATAGCAGCTGGCTGTGAGATGATGAAACACTAATGTGTGTATTTAATTTGATATTCCAGAGTAGAAATTGTATAATAATTACTCTTAATTAATTATAAAAAATATAATTTTGATATCCTCATTAATCATGCATGTGTATAGAATTGTATTCTTTACCATTTCTAATCAAATTTTCATTTCTGGTCTCTCCGTTGAGACCACGAAAACAGGAAACGCTTCAAATGCGATAATCTCATAACTGCATTTTTTGGTAAATGCAAAATAATGTCTTATGAGTATAACTTATAATGTCCCTTGATGAGCTATATTCACCATGTATGGAAGTTTTCAGGCAAACATCTCAATTTCTTATCAGATGCTTCCGCTTTGGGAGCCAGTTTCTTCAAGCAGGAAATGATAATTTGCCAAGGAAAACATCTCTATTTGGTGTGCAAAAGAATGGAAATTTCTTGAAATAACAGTGCCAAATCTGATCAAAAGCATCTGGTTTTGGAGGCAATTCAGGGCAGGATATCTGACGAGCCTGTGAAAATGTCATATTTCCGACCAACAATAGAAATTGGAATTACTCAAGATAATAGCATACATCTTATATGAAACGCTTTATGCTCAAGAAGGGGATTCATGACCGGAAACATGTAAGCTTATGCAAACAGTAAATGTAGTGACTCAGAAACTATTGATTATTGACGGAGAGCTAGCGGAAGAGAGAGGAAAAAACTCGGTGTGGGGGGGGGGGGGGGGGCACTGACATTGGAAAAGGGCATAGGTATGTGCTGCGCTGATGACCCCCTTTTTCACCCTCTGCTGCTAGCTCTTATGACCCCCCTTTTGAGCCTGCATCAGTTCTTAAGACCCCAATTTTATTGAAAATTCAAAAATCGCAAAATTTTGTGTTCCAAAGCCCCAATTCTTCGAAAATGTTGCGTTCTAAAACCAAAAAGAAAATAGACAATTTGCATTCTTGCTAATCAAAATTGAACTATAGGTCTCAAGACCTACTTTTTTGAAAAAATAAGTTCCTAAGACCCTAATTTTCATCATAAAATCCACTCAGTTCAGTTCTGTAGCCCCCCTTTTTGAGACCCTGGGCGGCACACCCCTACCCAAAAAAATGTTGAGTGCCTCCCCCCCCGGGCAAAAACCTGCAGTATAAGTCTCTTTTGATGCCTTGCAATACTAGTTTTTAATAGAATATCATACACAATTCCTAGCATGAGCATGAGTAAGGTGAATTGATTATGTTACCCCGATGCAAACAAGAAAGGATACATTCAATTCCAATTACGTCACAAAACCTTTCTAATTTGAATGAGAGACACATTTTGTGATCTCATGCATGTTTTCGGTGTCTCGTGGACAAGCATGTAATGGGTGCCTCGGCAAAAAGGTTCACTTAAGAGACAATCAGAAAATTCAATTGACTTATTTTTTTAATAAATAATATATAGACTCGGACAAACTGGCATGAATTAAATTAACAAAGACCTTAAAAATACACTGTCTTGAATCTGGTCCCTCGTCGCTATTGCGGCAAAAAATACCCACTAGACCACAGGGAATGTGTTGGGCACCAGATGTACAAGGGGTTATGTATATGTGACGTGATCAAGTGAAATGAGTCACATGTCGGCAGTTTTCAATGTTGATATTTGTCCATCATTTAAAAGAAGGTGGGAAATGCAACAGTATGGTCCAAACCCCACTACAATTGAACTTCTAGTTTTAAAAGTTACAAACAATTTACCAACTGAGAAAACAAAGTAAAACATAAGAATTTGTCACATCCCTTTACCTATAACTCAGAATCAATATTCATGACATCCCACTCAATGCGCTTGATCACAACACATATAACACCTTTATTGAGTCTCAAACAGCCGAAATACATTAAGTAAATATTAACTATTATAATGGCCTATAAGCATGATTCTAGCAGAACCTATGACTTAATTTTCAGTAACAGATAAGTCATTCTTTCCACAATTGCAGTTTGTTGACTTGCACTGAATATTAGTATATAGCTAACTCATCTCCTACCTTAGGCAAGAACTTTAATATCAATCACCTCTCGTATAGGACAAGTTGACGAGGCATTGGGCTACATTCACAGGGGCTGAAATTTAGGGGCACATCAAAGGGTTCATGTCCAAATTGAAGATTGCTATTAAAACTCTTTAAAAAGAGCTAAGGCTCCCTTGATTCTCCTGTTGCTCGACGTCCTTATTTCCAATTTACGATACATGTTGTGGACATTGTTGAATTGAGATGTCCCAGATTCGTGTAGATATTTACCTATCTTTACCTCATTCATTAGTAAAGGTAACTCTAAACCCACACACAGCATGCACAGTGTGACGCATCTGCAAGTTGAATTTCCTCAATTTGAACATCCCTTTGACGAGTAGTCGATAAAAATTACATTTTCTCTGCGTTCATTGACAGGATTTACTGCTCAAATTGCCTAAGGGTACTGCTAATCATGTTGTTTGTCTGAGCTATATAAAAGCTTAATCGAATTTGGATGACACTTTTGGAATGAAACTGGGACAAGTTTACGATTTGAGGCTACAATGGGCAACTAGCTGAGTGTAAATTGCCTTACTGTGGCCGTGGTTGCTCTTTTGCTTCAGTAAAAGACCTTTCTTGCATGTCACTTCAAATTGGGAGGTGCATCAGAGGGTTTTTTATGGGGGAAAGGGGTTGTAATTGGTAATGGCACTACTGAGAAAGCCTGCAACTACCAGGACCTATAAATACTCACATTTTAGTAGAATGGGAGATTCAAAACTGAGTTCTGAATCAAAAATGAAGGGCTTTTGGATTTGATTTACAATCGCCTTCTCAAATTTAGTCCTTCAGAAAATATCATAACATCCACTATTTATCTTAAAGGTAGTTGTTCCGATTGCTGGCCCGATTTTCAACTTGATGTTTTCTGTTTCATATGGAAGGTCATCCTTAAATGTGTCACATTCCAAAGTTTGAGTTGCATAACTGCAATAGTTCTTATTTTAGAATCACACGGTCACAATTATGTTGGCCATTGAGTAGTACACAAACTGGCTGGTGGTTAACCACCTTTGGCAGTAATTCACCACATTTTTGCTTATAATTTCTAAATGGAACATTTCTGGCCCCTAAGATTTTACAGACATAATGAGAAAAATATGAGGATTCTTCTGATATCAAGATATCTTGATGTGAAAAAAAAATCATAGCCCCAAAAAGTGATCGGGTCATATACCTTTAAAAGCACGGCTACATTGACCTGAGCTGATGACATAATGCATTATACACTGTTAGATGGCTCACATCCAGAAAGAAATATGTTGGTTATAACTTTATTCTTTGAAACAAATTTGACTAGTCATGTCATATTATCATTATCAGTCCGATCGTTGGTAAGATTTTTAAATAGAGCCAAGAGAAAGGGTTTCAATATGATCGATGAGCATCAGATGGTGAGCTGATGGAAGACAAATGTAGATGTGTGACGTTGCTCAAGCCGCAATCCTTCCTGTGCTAATACCATAATAGCCGTGGGTGTCAAAGAGAGATATCTTTGCACCTGGCTAGTTGGTTTAAAGGTACGGTACACTCAGCCATTTAGATTTGTTCTAGATTTCAATCAAAACCATAGAATACACCATGTCAATACTCAACAAGTTATAAACAGAGAGAAAATATTTAAATTTGTAAAAATTCTAAAAATATGCTGAATATTTCCCCAACATTTAAAAGGTCAGAAAAGTACTTGAAGATCAACGTACATGACAGTTGCTACAGTAGTCCAAGAAGTATATTTGATCAACTGGATCAGATATGCAATGGTCAACCTGTTTCTAAAATGTGTACTGTCACAGCAAAAGGTCATGCAGTTGTTGGTAAAATGCATTTTGAGATATTGATGAAATTAGGCATACAGGGTGACCCAAGAAAAAGTTTACCCAAAATGAAAGTGATATTTTTCCACTTCCTGTAATTTGATATATGTGTTTTTATTTTATTATAAAGAATGGGTAATGGAGCACCTACCCTGAAAAAACTATTCATTTTGGTTGAGTGGTTTTCAAGATATGGTCTATTGAACATTACTTCAGCAAAACAGACTTGTCCACGGAGCATCATTTTTCTTAGGTATGGTAAACACAACTGCAACATCAAATCAACTTTATCTTAACAGTCTTACCTTTAGTTTGTTGTGGCGTTAATTGAGGTGCCATACTATGAGAATGCTTTTAAAAGCTCTGGTTCAAGAAAGATATCTGGCATTAAGCATAACTGCACGCTATGATTTTAGATTTGAAAAGCCCGCGCTGACTCAAGACAGAACACTGGCATTTAGCACAACTGCACGCTATGATTTCAGATTTGAAAAGCCCCCCTGACAAAGCAATCTCTGTGTGTTCTTATCATTCCATCATAAACAACAACAAATTAACACCTGTGTTCCTTAAAAAATAATAAATCGTTGTAAAATGATTAGTTTTGATGTCTCACTTGTGTTCAATCATGCCTTTGCTCCAAGGACAAGTCTGTTTTGTTAAAGCAATGTTCAATAGACCATATCTTGAAAAACACTCAACCAAAATAAATAATTCTTTCAGGGTAGATGCTCCATTACCCATTCTTTATAATAAAATTAAAAAAACACAGATATCAAATTACAGGAAGTGGAAAAATATCACTTTCATTTTGGGTAAACTTTTTATTGGGTCACCCTGTAGAAAGACTAAGACAATTTAACAGTAAATATTTCTATCTAAAATCAGAAAGAAATATCCAATCTTAGCCACAAAGGTGTATTTTGAAGCATTCAAAAAGCTCTTTTTGATGATATAAATATCTCAAGTCTTTCTTTGAGAGACAACTGCACCCTTTTGCTGTGGCTGTACCATGGGAGGGGGGCTGGTACTAAGTGGATATGAGGTTACGGGGATGTCCTGTCAAATAGGGTCCCATTTTTCACCTTCTGGTAAATGAATGACTCCTTTTCAAAGCCATGTTTGGTAAATATATGGGTCTAAAATCCTGAATTTCGCTGTTTTTCACAGAAATTTAAGCAAAATTTGTCAAATATGTGACCTGGCACCACAAAATGAGAGTTAAAGTAGCAAAAAATATATATATATTTTTTTCTTCACATTTTCAGAAAGTAGATGTCCTCTGGTTTAAAATGACACCAAAGCTTTTATAATAGGCCATTCCAAAGTAAAATTATGATAAATTGAAGTTAATCAGATTGTTCATGCCAAAGACTTCTTATTAAACGGCCTGTCATTGTTTCATTTGGGAATTGACAGGGTTCAAACTACTATTAATAGCTCCGGAAAGCCCTGACCTTTAAGACCATATCAAATTTGCCATAGGGGATACTATTTTAAAACTGTAAAAATGATGATGTAAACAAGGTAATTTTGAGACATTTGAGACATTTTTGCTTTCATTTCTTGAGATGTAAGAATACCTCTCTCTAAAATTACTTAACTTAAAAAACATATTTTGACCCAAATATTTTCTTAATACTTCATATGTTATACATAAATAGTTTAACTTTCCGAAAATGAAAATATCTCATTTTCGACCTCCACTTGTCAAATCGACTATTTCAGGCCATATTTCAAAATCAGCCCCAGCGACTTAACGCTCGTTTTGTCGTGCCAGGTCACATATATAGGAAAATCATGGGTCTCCGGTAAACGTATCGGTCCATTTCCCCCCCGAAAATTGGTAAATGTATGGGTCAGTTTTATATTTTGCTGGCGGCACATTTCTACCAACAAAATATCTGAGTACCCCCCTCCCCAGGGGCTGTACTCAAATGGTCTGTAAATAATGTGCAAGTCAGCGGGTAATGCGCAAGAGTACAAGTCTGGCTGGAATTGTATTAACACTTTCCGCGCTGCAGGCGTCTGCAGACAACATTTCAAAATTACACAAAATGTCTCAAAAATGTCAACATTATTGGATTTCATTACCATATTTGGAATCACCATGAGAAATACATTGGAATAAGTACAAACATTCATAGTATTGGTTCACTAACTCTTGAGATAGGATTTAAAAGTTCGAAAAGATATCTGAAAAATCTGTTTTGTATATGGTAAAACCAATAGCTGATTGGAAAGTGTTTAAAACAAAGTCATTTACTGTTAAAAGGACTCTGCATTTGGTTCTTTCCTTTATGTGGGAATGAAGGCATTACTTTGTAAAAAAGAGGGTGCTTCTTCATACCTACTAAATGATTGAGTTTGCCTTTAATATAGCTTGCAATATATGCATATAGGTAGGAAAATATGCATATAGCTAGTAGGAAATGTCATCGATCAATGTCAGAATGTTAAAATAGAATGTAATTATCGGTCTCGATTTGATAATTAAAAGAGCTTGGCGCAACTACGGACTGTCACATACACTATACAGGTTGTATCAAAATGAACTGTACCGAGGCAATATGATTGATTACGGTATGAATTTCATTGATATTATTCAAACCGTTTTCACATATATCTTGCGCAAATGCCCAGCTTTCATAAAAATGTTAAATTGTGAAAATCGGACATTTCCAATGGAAAATACAGACTTTCTGGTAAAGATGGAAGATTTCAACTTTGGTCGAAATGATCAATTTAAAAAATCTGTGAAATTACTAACCCTACCTGAGATATCCATCTGTCCATAGGACAGGGTTTATTTTTGGTCGCCATATCTCAACTTTTCACATCACTTGTATTTAAACTATTTATTATTTGCATACTTTTGTGGGTGAAATTTGAAGATAAATTTTGATTTTTAATCTGCAAATAAACCTGGAATTGTTCTGCTTGAGTGGTTTTAACTTTCCTTTCTTTGGCGGGAGTTTTGAATATTGCTTGTGGTGTGGGCTACATTGTTTGAAATGTTTGGGGTAGTGGTAGAGAGGATTTATTGAAATTGAAAACATGTTTTTCATCGATTTTCGATTATGTCTTGCCACACATTATGTTCCCAGTCACTTAACACTTTTGGACCGGTGATATGACATTTCGCCGGTAATAAATTATGAAAGTATGTGTCTATTTCCCACTATGTGGTACAATTAAAAGACTGCAAAGGACATAATTATGCCCCAAGGGCATGAACTAACCTTCATAACCCTGAAAATGGACCTCATAGTCAGCGGTTGACAAAATCTTAGATGATTTATTACCGGCGAAATGTCAAAATTATCGGTCCAAAAGTGTTAAGGGATGGGAACATAATGCACGAGAACAAAAAGAGATGTCTCAATGAAATTAACATATAGAATAGGAAACATGTTCACCTTTATATTGCAGGTGTTTATATTTAAAACAATAATCATTTTGGTTTTTTTATGTATTTTAGAAACACGGTACAGTTCATTCTGATACACCCTGTATATATCAAATCTGGCTCCATTAGTGTTGTTACACTTTATCCCGTTTTGGACTTGTTTATCGCACAGCTATATTTATAAATGATGCAGAAATACACTGTAACCAACCGTTTGCCTTTGAATCTTGAGTTTGATCCTATAAAACTGTAAATAAAGGAAGAATAAAAAAGATATACAACCTTTTCTAATGATATAAATAGAAAAAGAAAATAAATAAAATCAAGAAAAAAGTAAGGAAATAAAAAACAACCATTCTTGTTTTTACATGTGACTATCACTTTATATAGATATCTTAAAATAAGCTTTGTATTTACTGTATTTAAGCCATGTAATGGAACTTTCCATTTACCTGAGTTCTTGTGTAACAAGAGATGCTCCATTTTAGTTTAGAAAGCTAAACCCCTAAGGGAATAAGGCGGAGGTATTCTAAATCAGATTTGGCGAGATAAAGGATAAAAGGTTGATACAACCGTCCAAGCTGACACGGAAATTGTGGATTACCAGTAACGGTTGACTGCTAAGTATGTCATAAAGAACTGTCTGGCAGATCTTTTTCGCAGTAATCCCTGTTATCCATCATACATTTTGGTCTGAATTTGACAGTTTGTAAAACGGCAAAACCTCGCGGGAGTTTGGATGAAAATTACATAATTCCTTGTTTTTGTCAACTGCATTTCACTGCTTGTCACAAACAAAGCAAATATAGTAAAAGATTGTGGGAGATTTGATGGTTTGGATTCAAATTCTTTCTCGTATCAAGTTGCAATTTGTTCGACCAGACTCTCCATAACTGAACTTCAGGTCTTAGACTAGTAGCTTATTGCTAATAGTAATAGACTGATCAGGTTATCAGGATATATGGGCCTAGCACTGGTTTAGGGCTTGCTATTTTTCTCATTTACATATTCCTGTTAAAATGGCGCTCGCTTGCAATAATTTTCCGAACAATTTCCCCCGTGTTAGGCCTATACTACATACATGTGGTTTCCACTTTATCCCAAATACACAAACAATACAGTCGCGCTAAAGGCGTGACAGATCAGCAAAGCGGCTAGCCCTGGGAAAACCGTTAGCATTTTCAAGAGTTAACCACCCATGCAGTCGTCTTGGTGCATCCCCATACAGATCATGGAACTCCCCCCCCCCCCTCGTGCAAATCTGCAAGGCATTTTTGCGGATTCCTTACGCCCTCATGGACAGAGTCGCTGATGGTGGGGGTAGCCCGCTGGTTGGAACAGCTTGGTAACATAATTTTGGCAATGATAGAGTTGGGGAAATGAGCCGTGCGAGGGTGTATATTACATCTAATATGGGCCAGGGTGTATATTACGTTTAATATGGGCACTTAGTGGATTTTAGGTCACAGGGGTGTGCCACTAATTTCGATCCCGTTTTCAACCATCTGATAAATGAGTGGCTCCTTTTCATTCCTGCTTTGGTAAAAAATGGGTATAATTTCTTGAGTTTTGCCATTTCCCCAAATCATTTAGGGCAAATTCAGTTTAAAATGAGGAACATTACGGACCTCAGGTGACATACAGGTCAACCCCCCCCCCCCCCCCCCCCCCACCCCATTTGTTGTTGTTGTAACATTTAGGGTCAACAGACATATATGTTTGCCAATCAAAACAAAACAAAACAGAATACATTACAAAATTGTAGCAAATTTTGAGCATCATACCTGGTGGTGACTTTGGAGTTTTTGGCTTTTAAGCAAGTCAATTTGGCAACCATTACTCGTTTAGAAGTCGGTTATGTGGCGCTCAAGTGCCCTCATTCCCGGATCTAAAAACCTTACACAAAACAGAGTTTAACAGCCTTTTGATATTGATATGTTATACAAGATGAGACAATATCAGGTTTACGCTGTAATGGTCATCCAGTGATCAAATGATGTGAAGCTGATCTAATTGAATGCATGCTTGCGTAATATCAATGTGTAATAAATGTATATCTTTCGACATACATGCTTTGACATTTAACAGTAAATCCCTTTAGAGTAATAAACAAGTGTACAATTAATGGAGCTGTATCTACTTTAAGCCATCAATCTTGTTACATTTTAGCATGGAGCTTGAGTGATGTCAAAATGATTCATACTGGTTCATTCAGCTAGCTTTATTTAGTGCACTCCAATACACATTAAAGTAATATTTGTTTTTACAGCACTAACTCTCAAAAAATTTAACAGTAATTCAAGGCATTAACAGCGGTTATTGGTTGCTATGATGGGGACGGGTTGTCACCAAGTTTGCGATTAACCTCTTTTCTGAGGTTGGCCTGTTTATGCATTACTTTTAAAAGAGGAGGAACAGCATTCCATATTGTAAGATGGTAGGGGTGACCTTTTGCTGCTAATTATGTTGGATCTAGGCACTCCAACTACAAGTTAATGGGAACAACAAATAGTATTACAGAGATGGGTTTCTTTCTGCTGCTGGCTTAGTTAAAGTTTGCATAACATTTCAAAAGTTTCTTATTGTAGATCTAATAGGTAAACTGCACTGACAGCTCTGTAGTGGAAGCTAGAATGGAAGGGAAATGATATCAATCATGCGATGTATTGGAAGAGGTTGTAGACTTTACAAGTATGTTATAGATGTGGATGCAAAATCTTGTAAGCCAGCAGCTTGGAGAAGATGCAATGATGCATGACATGCGAAAGTCCCAGTCACTACCATGTCATTCAAAGCCATACATGTAGTATGGAATCACTATGGCTGTGAGATCTGGACTCTACAACTCTGTGATTTTGATCCCAGTGATCATGCAAGAATAAGGTATGACCATCCATAAAGAAAGCATTCTAGAGGCACCGAGGTGATTTTGAATCCCAGTGATCATAGAAGACTAAGGGATGACCATCCATAAAGAAAGCATTTTGGAGGCAGAGGGTGTGAAAAGTCAGTGGCATTAAATCTGAGATGTGTTTTGATTGAATAAAACAATTTCCCAAGTGCAGAAAATACTGTGCCTCTTACTAGATATCACACTGACAGCATCTCTCAACTTAAGGTGATTTTAGGTAATGAAATATAGAAATAATTGTGTTAAGAGTATCATGTGTGAATAAATTAATAAATAGATAAATTAAATGGTCATGCCTCACATGCAGTATTTGGTCAGACAGGCGCTGCTTAATGCATAATGCTTCAATAAACATTTGAAGAAACAAAATAATGTTTGCACAGATGTTCTGTAATTAAATAAAGAATAACAGCTGATAATTGGGTATTCAAAAAGACCTTGCTCCAGGTACAAGCATGACCACGGTGAACTGAATTATTGCAGGATTAGAGAGGGAGATAGTACGATGAATCTAAGCCTTGACCTAGAACGAGAGTACTGCAAAAGTAGAAATTTTTCGTGAGGTTTTTATTTTCGCGAATTTCGCGAATCAATCCTCATCCGGGAAAATATAAACTCGCAAAAATGATTGACTTCCATTGACTTTTGTTCACAAATGTTAAAATCACGAAAATAAAAACTCGCGAAATGCCTGTTATGACCATTTTCGGGAAAATATCTTCTCGCGAAAATATTGACTTTTACAGTATGCTACAAAGATGATGAAATAATATTGTATCCTTCGTTCAACCGGTAATTATACAGGGCATCAATACACACATATTTCTACAAACTTGATTACACCTACACACTCACTGGCATATAAAAGGTTATGAAAGCATTGAAAGGGCCACTTGAAATAAAGGTATAAAGTAAACTATTGTACAGATGCCAATCAAAATCACTGAAAATATCCCGAAAATAGTGTAAGAAATCCAGAAAATAAACAAATTTGGGCAAAAACAACTTACTATGGACTAAAAATCAACAAAACAGCCTAAAATTGTATGCCAACGGTCATCTCTGCCATGGAGAGAGTCATGGTTAAAAGAGAACTCAAGAGGATGGGAATGTACACAGTGGGCATCCAGACTGGGGCAGGGGGGAGAATTTCCCCACTGGTTCCCCCAAAATAATGAACAACAATACATGACAATTTAAACCCTTAGGTCCACTTTCACAAATATATTAAGGTTGAGATTTCTCCATTTAAAGTGTTTTAGTTAGTGAAGGTAAAATAATTTTCTAAATCCGCCTTTCTTGATAGACAAATGCCATAATATTTTACAGTTTAGCTCAGACAGTTACATAATTATTAAATATCAGCAGTAAGAAATCAATCCTGTACCTTAAAACACTTCTACTAGCGTCTCCAGACCCCATTGGTGAGCATTTCAACAACTCCGTCGTCTGCCATGATGTTGAAAAGAGAGAGAAAGGGCCAGCCTCGGTTTGAAGTCGCAGCAACACACCACATTTTTAACTAACGTTGCGCAATAGAGAATTGTTACCAACACATTTATTCAAATTTAATCAATGTTGATTCAAATTGAACCAACAATTTGATAATTTGCCCAAAATATTTTCCCACCATTGAAAAATAAATTGTATTTTCACTCTATAACCAACGCCGTATTAAAAGTAATTTTTAACCAACGCTTATTTTTTAACCAATGTTGTAAAATTGTTAAGAAACACTTTTTAATACCGATTTTGAGAGTGTATAAGAATAAGATAAATTAACGTACAAAGCTGAATCACACAATTACTTCATACGTTCATTTCAGTCTAAACTCCGTCTCCTTAGTTAGAAAGCTTTTCAAGGCCGCCAACATTTCCCTTTAAGTATGACCCGACATGACACATATTTGTTTCAAACTGTAACTGATTAAGGCCAAAAAAATGAAGATGAAAAAAAAAAAACTCCACTAAATCCCAAGGCCCAAAACACAACTATGGATTCATCAACCATAGAATTTCCTCTCATAGAATCAACCATAGAATTTCCTTTGCCTAAAGTGTGCATGATGGAAAAAGGCATATTGCAAATAGACTAAGAATAAGGAAGTGGAGACGGCAAAATTTAAACCTGCTAGTAAATAAAAAAATATGGATTAAGGGACCAAGGGTGCTTTTTTCGACCACAAAACCATCAGGGAAAAGCTTGCCGGGGAAAACCCTTGTCACGTCAACCTGGTTGTTTGCACTTTACACGTAACAGTTGCATTCAGCTGTAATTAAAGGTTACCAAAACAAAATGTTGATCTAAAATAATTCAATAAAACCCAGCTTGGATATTAGATATAGTACAAACAGCCTATGCACTAAATTAGGTAATCACTATGCATCACTTTGCTACTACAGACTTTTATACATGAGTGATTTAGATTTAGCGCTTAGAAACCTTTGTATTTTGCGCTTTATAAATGTTTATTATTATTATTATTATTTATTACTAGCGGCGTACCCTCGCTACGCTCGGGTCCCCGCTAGATGGTTATGCCACATTACCTACCTCTGAAACCACATAAACCCCTACAACCCCCCCCCCAATCAGGTTGATTTATATAACCATATCCAGTCCTAAACAATTTACCGTGGCTACTTTATTAGCCCCTATCTCTCAAACCGCATCAACTCGGTACTTTTAAAACCACATAAACCCCCTACAACCGCCTGCCCCCCCCTCAATGCAACTACACCAACCAGGTGGATCTATAATCATAACCCTCCTAACCATTTCCCGTGGCTACTTCATTAACTCTTAACCTTATCCTAAAACATTTCCCGTGGTTTTACCCTCCCCATACACCACCCGAACCAGGTTGATTTATATAACCATATCCAGTCCTAAACCATTTACCGTGGCTACATTATTAGCCCCTATCTCTCAAACCGCATCAACTCGGTACTTTTAAAACCACATAAACCCCCTAAATACAACCGCGCCCCCCCCCCACCTCACTGTAACTACACCAACCAGGTGGATTTATAATCATAACCCTCCTAACCATTTCCCGTGGCTACTTCATTAACTCTTAACCTTATCCTAAAACATTTCCCGTGGTTTTACCCTCCCCATACACCACCCAAACCAGGTTGATTTATATAATTTATAAAGAAATCAGGTTGCTTCATTAACCCATTTCCTGTGGTTTTACACCGCCCCTCCGCCCCCCCCCCCCAACATGACACCAAATATCCCTACCAACAGGCCTATTCCCGTGTGGCTTCTGCGCCATGTGTAGAAGTGCGTGTGCCGCGTCAGTGAGCCCTTGCGCAAACATGCACGCGACGCGTTACCATGGTAAGATTACGCTGTAGTACGCGCAACGCACAATGTTGTTCAATTCTAGTGGCATTTATGAGCCAAATCTGAGAGGTTTTTGCTGTTTTTGGAGCCAATTGTTAACCAATTTCACTGAAATAAACTTTAACACCCTTCCCGTTATTTCCTCTATCTTTCATGCGAATTAGGCGCCACTTTGATCACAACTAACGGAGAAATAAGGATAACAAATAAACAAACACACAAACACACACACAAACACACACCGTTTCCAGATTTATAGTAAGATTATTACCTAACTTATATACTTCTATAACAGTTAACAAATATATCATAATATATATCAAATTCCTGACAGGTACGCAGCTGCTGATATGTTAAGATACTTATTCAAAGGCAAAGTTAATTAAGCACGACATCACTTCCTAAAGGCGCTGTCACACCTAGCCGATTTGGCTCGCCGGAGCAAAAATTTGGCGATTTTCGGGATTAGTACTATGGTAGCGCAACGGTATCACATCACTAAGAACGGTAGTACACATTGTCAAAACATAGACTTGCTTGCAAGTCTGTAGGACACACACAATGACGGTATGGTGTAAAGTGAGAGAATGAATTCAAATACCTCAAATAAATAATGAAACGTGAAGTATCATATATTTCAGGCTTGTAAAAAACAGTCAAAAAAATTCACACGGTCACAAAATTACACAAGGTCACACATTTCAACTTCCTGTGTATGGAAATGGCAAGAGGGCATACAGTTGGCAAAGAATATTGGGGGGGGGGGGGGGGGGGGATGGGGTCACAATGTGAGTATAAAAATATATAAAAAAAGGAATTTAAAATAAAAACACTATAACTTTACAAGAGTTTTTATTTTCAAAAGTAGCCAAGTTAGGCCAAATAAAAAAAAAAACATGTTTCTCATCCAGGTTTTTCAAAAAAAGGAGGATGAGGGGCTTTTTATTTTTTATTTTTTATTTTTCAAAATGGCCGCCGTTTGAGATTTCTGGCAATCTATAGTGTTTTCCCTATTAAATGAAATGACAATTGAAAAAGAGACAATTGTTAGACAAACAAGAACTTAACATATTTACAGGGATGTATTTTCGCGACATCCTGCGAGAATGCAAATGGATTCTCGCAGAGGAATTTTGCGAGAATCCATGGATTCTCGCAAATGGATTCTCTCAGAATATTTTTGCGAGAATCCTTTTTACTGAATTTAAATTCTGCATTTTAAACATTTATTGTACTATTGTTAAGAACAATCATCATTTTAATTTCAACTTGAACAGTTTAGAGTCAAATACCAGTCATCTAAGGTCCTGTTTTGAACTTAGAAAAAAGAAAAAGAAAAAAAATTAAAATTAAAAAATTAAAAAAACCCCAAAAAACATTTTTATTTTTTTTTGTGAATAAAAAATAAAAGATAAAAGGAGGCGGCCCCAAAAAAGGAAGCGGGCGGGGACGAGAAACATATATTTTTTTTTATTTGGCCTTACTAGTACTGTTCAGCTACTTTGGTGGAACTTCACTGGGTACTTTAACCCACTGGACATTGGGCAAGTACCCATACAGGTAGGTACTGGCAGCAGACTAAACATGATGCAAGGCATTTATAAGCAAATGACTGTGTAGAAAGAAACCCTGTGAAAATACAAATATTTAGAATTCATTGCAGATATCAATATTTTTACAAACTGGCAGCATGTTTCAAATTATTTTCACAGATATTTTCAATATTTGCGAGTTGTTTCATTTTCACATGAGCTCCTTGAAAATTTAGCAGAAATGTGCAAGAATTTCAGTAATATTGCAGTGGAGTATAGCCATAGAGGGTATGAGTATATGCATGTTTAATTACAGGTGCTGTTATACTAAATGTTTCAAGGCTAATTTCTAAAAATAGTAATTGCCATTTAAAATCAACACTTCTTCACACACATATGTCTACGTAATTTAGTTTGACATTTCTACGACACATAATGAATGGAACTGACTTGTTTTTCTAAGCTGTAACGAACTAACGACTACCAACACAATCTTTGGAAATTTGCCACCATATCTTGACTATATATAATTCATTGTTGTAGAATAGTTAAAGTAAATTACACATTTTGCCATACAGATGGCCTTGGATTTATTTAAGAAGTAATTCAGGACTGACAAAAAAATAAGACAGACGGAATCTGAAACTATAATGGGAAATTATATTGCTGGAAAAATACAAATACATCTAAAACCCGGTATGTGCTTGAATTATGGTAGTGAGTATCCTGAAACAACACAATTTTGTCCATGGCACAAAACAATTTTGTCCAAGAAACAAGACAATTTTGCCCAAGACACCAGTCACATGACATTGTTTTCCAAGACACAAGACAATCTTGCAACCGATCTTATGATTTTGCAAAGAGTTGTATTTTAAACTTGGTGGTTAATTCGCACAAAAATATATGCATGCACTACTTAATGGATGCCAAGGTTTATTATAGGCCTACTCTCACTGAAAGATCATTGTAAACCTTGACTTCACTGTACTTCTGTACCCGTCCATTCAACATGGTTGTCTGTAGCTCTTGCACACCCTATGTCACATTTCAATAACTTTAGTCAGTTTCACATTGGGTCAGAAGTCACAAACTGGTCCAAAAAAAGTTTCACTTCTAATAATGTTGAGAAATGCACCAATTCTGATTAAACGGGACAAAACTTAAGTTTTACACACTTAATGACCCACAAACTATATATTGTTGGAAAGCTTAAGATTCAAGGTTTTTTATTTTTGCAAAAAGAATCAAATTATACAGGGTGTGTACAATTTTTACAGGGTGGAACATAAACAATTTGATCGTTTTTGCTCCTCACAAAATAGTTTGATAGTTTGTACAATTAGGGTTTAGCTGAAAATAGGCACCAAAATCAGAACAACCGCAGAAGGTGCTACCAAATTTGCTAAGAATCATTTGCCTAAAATGTACACAGGAAAAGTACAGGGTGTCTAAAATTATGATGAAATAATGCATAAAATGAATGTTTGTATATAATATTCTATGAAAGTTAGTTAGCATGGACCATTTAATTTAAAAGAAAATGGTTATCAAAATGAACTACATGAATATCGTTAAAGTTCCTTTTATTTTGAATACAGGGTGGTCCAAAATAGGTCTAAATAGCAATTTTTTCATAAATCTATGAACAATTCTGTGAAGAAACACTTCTGGCTTTTTTAGTTAAATGTTTTACTACCCAGGGTAGAAAAGGACCGAAGAGTCACACAAATGAAATAGAGAGACTGCGATTTGGCCATTGTTTAATCAATAAAATGAATAAAACTGTGTATTTTTTTACATTAAAACACTCCCTGAATTGAACATCATATTCTAGTAGAGAATGTCTAGATAACAATTCAATATTATTATTCATAGTAGCAGGCACATGTTATTAACACATATGAGAAGTTTGAAAACTTTCCTATGTATACTTTTAAAATGGCATCAATTTCAAAAGTTCTAGTTTTCCGCTATTTTGTGTACAAACCTATGGGCGCCTCATCCACCGGCTCCTCATCCACCGCTCCCACCCTTGACTCACTCGACGTTTAGATTAATAACTTCACTGTTGCTAAACATGTGGCTTTAATTCTTTTTTTATTCGGTAGCTGGATAAATTGTCTTTAATATGATACCAAAAATGTTATGTTTTTTCGACAACTTCTATTTAAAATAGAGACACGTATCACGATTTTAAGGATTTTTTGAAACGATCCCACCTTATTTGATATACCTATTAGTGACCTGTGACCATTGGCAAGAAATGTGTATTGTTTACCTCTCCACATGCAAAAGTTATCCAACGTATCCAATGTTGGCATACGCGCAACATCACCCATAGTATGAATATAATACACTGTGCGACTACTGCGCTCATGCACGCCCATGCATTTCTGTATTAATTTGCTGCTGCAAGGAGGATTGCAAAGTTGGAGCTCATGAAACTATAGGATATAGACTTAAGGGCTGGTCTGCTCAGGAGTCCAGTATAATTATTAGATAGCCCATATAGGATCTTCTGAAGCAATGTCCTGCAAAACTTGCCCTTGGCTTTCTGAAGGATATTGTCTGATATTTTAGGTAGATCACGACTATACACACCTTTGTTTGTCAAATGCTTTCTCCAGTGTATGATGAACACTGTTCTTAGTATTCTAGCTAGACCAGGGCTTCTAAACTGGTGGCGCATGTGCCAAAGGTGGCGTTTGGAACAATGGTGGTTGGTGCTTGGACTACTCAAAAATATATAGGAATACATAAGAAATTGGTGCATTTGGCGCTTCATCATACATTGTATCTCATAATTGTTGCGCTCCATTAAATACTGTTGAGAACCCCTGAGCTAGACTATACCCAAAACTAAACAGATGTTAATAGTTTTAAGTCAGTATTGTTGAAAATAATTTTCCAAAAAATCCAATCTAACACTGTTATTTGTGGATTAACACAATTCAATATATGATGACATTTCTATCTGACTCGGGTGATCTGTCTGAACAATTACTTTTTGAACAGAAGTGCCATTAGCCCAATGTATTTAATATTTGCAGGCATCATGGAATATAATTAATACAAACTTCTAATACTACATGGCAATCCATGACATTTGAATGTGTCAAAAAGGGATGATGAAAATCAATTCAAATTCACTGGCTTTATAATCGCTGCCAATGTTAAGCTTGATGGGTTATTAATATTAAAAAGTTGGAATGGCAAATGATGACATTTTCAAAATGACTATGATTCCGGGTAGCATGGAAGTCATTGCTCATTTGGCAGCTTTGTACCGGGGGGGGGGGGGGGGGGGGGGGGGGGGGCACTCAAATACTTTTCACAAGTGGTGAAGCGGTGAACTCATCAAAAATGACATGGAGTTTATAAAGCGTTCAAAGGCTGAAATGGTACCCTTAAGGGGGGGGGGGGGGGGTCTAGGTTGATTTGACCCAAATTTGGAAACAAATTTACTCAATGTTATCGTGGACTTACCGCTTAGTGTTATATATCAAATTAAAGCTTAGGTCAAGACGTTTCAGAAAATGTGTGTTATTTTGATCTGGTTGCCATGGTTACCATGCAAGGCCTCTGATTGGCTAAACACGGGAGCAAACGTAACTAGAAAACAAAATGTTGCATATACACCATACTTGGGTAGATGATGTATCGGTTGAGTGCGCATGAAACCATGGATCCGGATTTTTTATATGGTTGCCATGGCAACCGTGAACCGACCAATCAGGTAATTTTGCATCGTAATTCAAATTTGAAAACAGATATCAAAAATCGGGATCCATGGTTTCATAGCCCCTAGTGTGCTTAACATCTGGTCCAAATCCCATGGTTATATGAGCTTTCGTTTTTGAGTTACGTTTGCTCCCATATTGCAAGTTTGCGTGTTTTATAGTTTTGAGATATCGTGCAAAACGTATTGAAAAATATTAAAATTGGCGAGAAAAAAATAAGTTGACATTTGGGATAAAAATAAATGTTCAATTATGGAAGAGCATGAATTTAGACACATTTTGAGCCATTTTGGGACAAAATCGCAATTATATTAGCATTTTTATTGATTTTTAAAGATAAATTGCTTAAAAATAGCCGGGTGAGAAAAATAAAGAAATACATAAGAAATTACATTGACCTTGAAAGTTTGATGATTTATGATGTGCAATTATTTATTTCAATATTTTAATGAATAAATTCAATCAAATGTTACAATCATTTGATCAAAAAACAATTAAAACTGAAAATGCTAAAAATCGCAGGGTGAGCGTTTTTACATACAAAAGTATACAAAACACCACCGATTTTTTGAGACACCCGAAACTTAATTGACCATAACTTCAGAACCGAAAATCCAATTTACCTCAAACAAAAAGCATTTTAAAGCAGAGACTTAGCAGTTTTCTACTGTGCTAATATCTCATTTTTTTGCGAAGCACTGAATTTTAATATCTGACCAACCTAGACCCCCCCCTTAAGCGAGTTCTCCCATCGTTGCGTATCGCCAGACGTCGACGGACAAAAGTTGACATTGCTTCAACTCGCTCACCGATATCTGTCGAAGTTGGCCGATGCGCAACGACGGGAGTATGAAAGCACCTTTACAGAGCAGAGTTTTTGTGTTCAAATGAGGGTCTTGTGGACTTATTCGCAGTGTAAATGGGTTCTTGTGAACCATTTTGATAAAAAAATGCAGGCATAGAATATTAAATTTCACTCCAAATTAACTAAAACCCCTTAATTTGAAGAGATTGGTTTGAGAATGAAAAACGTGGCTCATAGTGAGTAGCTGAGGTGTGAGAGGCTGATATGTCAAAGTTATACCCTTAGAAAACTGATAACAAGCCTTGAAAAAATTCCCCATTTCCTCATATCGACTTTCATTGTGAGGACCCACCCCCTGGGACTGTGTGGGATGGGGGTGGAGTTGGAAAACAAATCCTGCATAAGTACAATCTCTTAATAAGTGTTTCTATAATAAAAACATGTCATAGTTTGTTGATAGTGGTAACCTCATAAGCATTTCGTTATCAAATTAAATTATTTCATTAAAGGTAGGTGTTCCAATTCCTGGCTTAAATTAGTCAGTTTTTATTTTTTTTCATTTTTTTATTTTATTTATATAACTCCAATGGTTCTTATTTAGAAGCACAAGGTGACATGAAATGTGCCCATTGAGTAGTATACACAAACTGGTCGGGTGGTTAACCACCTTTGGTAGTAATTCACTGCATTTTGGCCTATAAAGTCTAAATGGAACATTCTTGCACCAAACATTTTACAGAATTCTTTATGAGAAAAATATGGGGTTTCTTCTGATATCAAAATATATCGATGGAAAAAAAAGCTGTAAAGTGATTGGAACATCCACCTTTAATATGACTGTTGTGGTCCAATGAAATACAAATTGGTGCAGATTATTGTTCTAATAAATACCAAATGCCATCTTTTCCATATATCAAGTTATTATATTCACTTTTTTTGTGCGTCTTGCATATACTGTGATGCATGTTTGTCTGTGTAATAATTGTTCTCTCAGCGCTATACCCATGATGTGCTCTTTACTAGACTGAATTTGAAATATTTATTTATTGCTTCAAGTGGCTTTTTCCCTGCAGTAAATCTCAAATGCAACTTTTTAAAACAACAATAATATGATAAATTACAAAAATTGGAATTAGTTTTCTTCAAAATGAATATATCTTTAACAAAATCTAGGTTAGCTTTCATTTTACTTGGTCTAATGGAATTGAAATTACACTTTGCCAATTACACATATAAGCTGACTTGCTGCCTATGAATAATTTATAGTGAGTGATGGTTATGAATTTACCAGGCCAGTTATGATACAGTAAAGACTTGGTTTGAATTTGTGTCTATTGTACCATACTTCCATGATTGTACCAAAGATGTCTTTGATTGTACTTACATTTTTTTAGTAATAAAAGTACCACATCGACAGGCTATCTTGTTGGTAAGGCAACAAAAAAGTAGTCCGTCAAGAAGTCCCACTCGCACAGTGTGGTAGTAGAGCGCCACCAGCTACTTACTCGGGCACGGCGGTTCTCTCTGGTGGTGCTCTACCTCACTGGGCGAGTGGGATTTCTCGACGGACTACAAAAAAGCAACAACCCTGTTACCTGTTCTACTGGGAAACGGACCTCCAAGGTCCAGTTAGTCTGGCATGTTTTTTAATAATTTTATTGAAAATGTTGGCAATATTTAAAAAAATTGTAAACTATTTTGAACATCTTCAAAAAATGTGAAACACTCAAAGCAATTCAAATATTCTCATCAAATTTCAACAACAAAAATAAAAATAAGAATATAGGTCACAGACTCACTGGCTCATGAAAGGGCTGAAGTTGAGGGATGGAACTCATGCATGGCTAGAGAAGGGCTTTAGAACTTGAAATGGAATTGTGACATAGCCATGAAGAAGATCCCCATCATGCTCTTGTGACACAGTTTCACATGTCTAATGAATTTAGAATTGTGTTGATTTGCTATGTTGTAAAGTCTTTTCAAGTCTCGCACGTATGCGCTGATTGGCAGATTTATGTCAACCATGTCTGGGTTTTTATTGTAATGTCAATAGTTAATTATTCACGCCTGAAGAATCATTCATGGGTAAATAACTAAGACAATATTGGGGAAATCCCTGGCTTGAAAAGCCAACCCGACCCAGTTTTTCTAATAATGATAAAAGAGAGTAAAGGATGAAAACACTTGATGTAGAGCCTTACACATTCATCATGTTTGACATCTGATTTCTACACCACTGCCCCAAAATGGTATTCCATCATACAAAACGACTCTAAATATCTGGCAATTCTTAGACTTTTTCCAACCTTTTTTGTAACATCTTCAAACACTTTTTGAATGCCAATTTTAGAATAGTAAAAAAATTGTCTTATAATATCAAAAATTGTCAAACATTTGAAATAAAACAAATCCTATTTTTTAATTCAAAATCTATTTATACAAATCACACAAAAAACGGTTTTGGTTGGGACCATAAAGTCACCATAGAATGTGTTTTATCCTTGGCCTAACTGGTGACTTTCTTGCCCATGAAGGAAACTCATGTTAAAGGCTTGAGGAGGACATTAATACATAAAGGATTGTGTTGATTTGGTTGCATGCTTAGAATTAAAGTCTATTTTAAAAGTCTTAAAATGTAAGTTAAGCTGCTAGGAAGATTTTGTCAAGCCATGTCTGCTGTATGTTTTTATCATAATGTCAATAGTTAATCATTCACGCCTGAAGGAATCATTCATGGGTATAACAAAGATAATGTTGACTAGAGAATCCAACATGACCCAGTTTCGGGAAAAAAGAGAAAAACAAACATCACATTTGTTACAGTATGACATACCCATCCCTATTTGACATTTTCTGATCGGGAAAATCATCAGTTCCAAAAAGGTGATATGACATACATGCACTGCATTTTTATAGAACATCATTTTCATCTAGATTAGGCTAAATTGAAAAAAATCATTTGTCTCAAAGGCTCCCGTGCGCGTTAGTTTATTGATGCGCATTAGAAAAATCTAATCTAATTTTTTTTTTTTTTTTTTTTTTTAATTTAAAAATATCCCAAAATGTCACAGATTTTTCAGATTTTCATTGATCACATCATTTTAAATACAAAAAGTCACTTTTACAAGGATTTCAATATTTTATATTAAAAAAAAGAAAAAACTTAAAAAATACCGCATTCCGCATTAGGTTTTGAAAAACTGAAGAGCTTTGAGACAAAAGATTTTTTTAATTTAGCCTTTAACAAAATGAGTCTATGTCACTATTAAAGCATTCAGAATTCAACAATCTTTCACAATATCTTGAGTTACAATTTATTAATAAAACTCGTGGACATTGCAAACAAAGATAAAACTTTGATTAATTTGAAATAGTTCATTGAAATGTACATGTATGTGTTGCATTTATGTTCTAGATCCGTCTGTCAGCCTATTTATTCAGATAACATTGTTTGCATAAATATCATTGACTGACTGAATCAATAGAGATCGATAAAAATGGTTATTTGTACTTGCTGTCACTTGAATTACAAAATGCATCCTGGTTTTAAAAGCGGGGGGGGGGGGGGGGGGGGGTACACATTCATGTATGTATGATAGTGTGAATCATGGATGACCAACCCTTTAATAACATGTTTGAAAGACTACCCACAAACAAATTAAAATAAGATAGAACAAATATCACCCTTTTCTTGAATTGAAAATGTGAGGGTTTTTATTGTTTAGAATTGTGTAAATGCCAACTGATTTTTGTTCAACATATTTTGCTTGCCTGTTCCTCCCTGGTTATAAAATACCATGACACTTAAGTAATGACCACATATTATGAAATGTTTTGGGAAATCCAGTGCTTTATTTAAGTTTGTATGAGTAACTGTGTAAATAGAACAAACACAACACATGTCATCATCACTATTTCACTGTATATTAATTGTATACATTTTATACTTGAACTACTTCCTCTTTCAGTCAGTCTTGAATCAACTCACTGGTCAGTAGAAGTGCTTATTTAGGACCGAATATAATATTTCTATATTGCTGTACACACTCATATTTCTAGAGAGACAAAACAATCATCACTCCAAGTTAAGCTTGGTAGCAGTGCCTGTTTGATCGCTCTGTAAGATATCTGCACAATGGATTCAACAGATAGCTATGAAACATGGACTGCAATATGGAATGTCACAGAGTTCATGTCTACTGATGAAAATGAGACTACAGCAAATAGCACAATACCAATTGTTACATCCGAGCCCTACCACCTTGCGTATGGAGAGCTAGTCTTTGGTTCTGTTATATTAATGATTATTCTTATCACGGGTATCATCGGTAACAGCATGATCATAGGGAGCGTAATCCTCTCAAAAAAACTCCGCACATCTACCAATGCTTTCGTGGTCAGTCTCAGTGTGGCTGACCTGCTGACTTGTCTGTTTATGCCGTGGTATGTTACCGCATTTCTCGGAAAGAACGGTTGGCCGTTACCGAAGGCCGAATGGCTCTGCGGTGCCACAGGTTTTATGATATTCACCTGTACTGGGGCTAGCCTATATAATCTGGCAGCAATAGCAGTCAACAGACTAGTGTACTTAACACTTCCGCTACAATACAAGGTTATCTACAGACATTGGACAATTGCGACAATAATTTTCCTAACTTGGTTTATACCAGGTGGCACTATTATCATTCTCCTCCTCGTTGGTATAGGAGGCTTTGGTTACGAGACAGTAGACTACCCATCATGCTCTGATCTTGATGATATATCCGGAGCAGATGCCTTCAATCTCGCGCAGACCATCGTTGGTTTTCCCGTACCTCTTGTTACCATTGTCATCTGCTACAGCTTGATCTATGCACACGTACGACGCCATTTCAAAAACAGAAAAGCTCGTCAAAAAGAACTTATGGACGGTATGAAAACAAATGATAACATGAAATCGGCACAGGCTCTTCACCGTGACAACAAACTCGTTGAAATTGCCAAACAAGAACTTGAGATCACAAAGAACCTCTTCTGGGTGGTATGCACTTTTTTCATCTGCTTCTTGACATTCTTCATTGGAAATGCTATCCCAAACGCCGGACATTTTGTGTTCTACGCTGCCCTCCCCACTTTTGCTAACAGCGCCCTCAATTTTGCAATTTATGCAAGTCGTCATCCGCAGTTCAAGGTTGTCTTAGGTTGCATGATAAGGTGTCGGTATGCAGACATACCCGAACCATCTGATGTATTAAAAGCTATATTGGGAAGATATCAGGCATCACGCTCTCGAAAGATTCAAAATCCGAAGACTTCTTCAAGTTGCTAGTAAAAAAAAAAGTTTCAGCAATATTTGAAATAACTAAGTGTTCTTTGTGACAATTTCATCTTATACATTTTTCCTGTGAAACCATTAAGGGAGGTCTCTTTTTCAGAAAATATCTCCTTTTCAAAACACTTAAACATGTGACATTACGCAACATTTAATAGCGGTTATCCATATAACGGATTAGCTGCCATCTTGTCAGGAATAATATTAAGATTTTCAGAAAGAAGACACACCTGTTTCATAATATGTAGCCTATAGACCAATTTGGTAACATTTGGTTCATGCAATGAATTGGATGTCATGCACCTATTCAATTGAATGTGGAATAGGCTGGATGCATTCCCCTTTAGGCCACAACAAATAAATGTTTGCTTGCCCTCGTCCAACCGACCGTGTAAAACAGTCCCGACCGTGTCACTTTTAACCCTTTTTTTTACAAAAAAAAATCAAATCAAAAAATCAAAACAAACAAAAAAATCATAATTTTTATAAAAATATTTTTACAAAAATGAGTCACGTATATGACCTTCATTGACACCCATGTGACCCTATATGGATCATCGAAAGTCCTGTTTTGGACTTCGAAAATGAAAACATGTATTTAACACTATTTTATTTTTTATTTGGAAAATTAAAAATAAATAAAAAATCCGACTGACCGACCCTACCTTTTGGAGAGCATCTATGGACAGAAAACATTTTTTTGTGTGACCTTATAGTCCATTGCGCATTGCTACACGGATAACTTCTATTTGAACAAAGTCCTATGGATAGTGACAGCAAAATAAAGAGTATGATGAGAGGGAGGATGGCGCTGAATGAAAAAGGTATAGCATTTTATACTTGCGTGATTTAATAATGCATGCATATCAATTGTGCCACCATACTTCAAATTGAAGATTTACATCACTGATATATAAAATGCTACATCATTCTTTCATCTGCTATGAATCGCTGATTTACTTTTAATAATGGTATACAAGATTTTGATGGTAAACATTTAATCAAAAAAGCCTTGTGCAGTCTATAATGAGCTGTCTCAGTGAATAATAACAGTTAATTTATATCATTTATACACCATATTATAGGTTAATCACCCATTATTGTATTAAATCTAATGAATAGTAATCAATATTCTGTGTTTCATTAAGTCTAAAGAATAGCTTCATTAAGAATGAATGATAAGCAAATGTTTGATAAGCAAATGGTCATTTCCGGTTCAATAAAGTTAATAAGTATTCTTTACCAATTACTTTCATTGATCATAATGAAAAGGTTCATTAGGTATGAAAATTGCATCATGTTTAATGCATAGTAATCATTTGATTCTATAAAAATAGGTGCACATCAAGGGTTGAGCGCCAGCAGGCCGTAACTCAATTTTTGAGCAAATTGATATTTTGGAACAAAAATAATCCATATAACCTAGATTTTCAGAATCATAAAGAGATAACTCATAAACACTCTGAATTTTACTAAAATTAGAGTTATAAGTTGGGTGCTACAGTGTATTGTAATGAGTCCAAAATATTTGAAAGTCGATTATCTCAAAATAGCATTTCTTGAGTTACGGCCTTCTGGCGCTCAACCCTCAACATGTTCCTGCCATTTGCTCTCATGACATGGTTATTATTGGCCATATATATTTTATATAGATGCTTAACAATATTCAAGTTGGCATTCAATTGCTTTTCATTTGATTGCGTCTTATCAACTAGCAACTAAAAAATGAGGCATCAGCCACATTTAGAAAAATATGTTATTTGTGTGAAATGTGTTATTAAAGATCATTCAACCTTTGATACTCGGTGAATTTGATATTTTTATGAGCATCAAATTCTCTTTCAGATGCAGTTTCATTTGGCGAATTTGAAAAATGAACACACAATTGACACTTGGATAGGATAAAGCACATGAAAAAAACACCGGAAATTCATTTGAAAGCTGATTATGTTACCATGAAGCTGATATAAAGATCAACTGGTTAGTTTTTGGTATTAATATGAGCATAAAAGTATTTTTTTCAACAGGCATCTACTTTTCCTAAAAAGTGTTATAACCCATATTTTAGTGCTTGTAAAGTAAATATGTCAACATGAAAATATCGAAATGTCATTCTATACTTAAAGGCAGGTTTGTTGCTGGCCTGATTTTCAACTTGAAGTTTTCTATTCTACATGAAGGGTCATCCTTAAGATAGCCATGTTCGTTCTAAAGTGTGGGTTGCATAATCATGTAATGGTTCTTATTTTAGAAGCACATGGTGACATGAAATTTGCCCATTGAGTAGTACACACAAACTGGCTAGGTGATTTACCACCTTTGGCAGTATTCACTGCATTTTGCTCTATAACGTCTAGATGGAATATATCTTGCGCCAAACATTTTACAGAAATAATGTGAAAAATATGGGGCTCCTTTTGATATCAAAATATGTTGATGGGCAAAAAAAGCTTAAGTGATCAAAACATCCACCTTTGATTGATATTAATTGATTTATACCTCAACATTGTTTGTAATATATATTGCACCGTGAAGGGGTTTCCCCTCTTTTTTAATATTGACAAATCCGACCAGCCAAATTATTGTCAGAATTAATTACTGGGGGGGGGGGGGCAAGATCAACCTAATACTAAATACAGTTCATAATTCCCGCCACAAGTTTGCATCACCTTGGGCAATCTCAAGTGGGATGTTCCCAACAATGGCTGCCAGTGAGGTGTAGGAACATGTAACCATGAATATGTGTACAACTTTCCCAGCTTTTCAAACCAATGATAAAACACCTTCAAAAATCTGTTAAAATAGAGAATTGAAAACTGAATATTTTATCAATACAAAATCCCCCTTTGGAAAATGTTCATTAACATTAATAAAGAAATAAAATATGTCATATAATATACTGGTATACTCAGGAATTGAAAGTTAAATGAAATATATTTCAATTTAAATATCATGATCTTTATTTTAAATTATGGTTGTAAGCCAGTGGAGAAATGAAATAAATTTGTCCTATATATTACATTATCAGACCATGATATATATGAAGTATAAGACACAGATTTCATGGGTGTGTCAAAAGTTGACACACATCGGCTGGCATACAGATCATATAACCACAAGCATGTGCAACGGGCCTGTCATCAAAAGGGTAGGTTTCAACTAATGCAGACATCTTAATCAAGAAAAGATTGCACTGAGCAATTCTTTAAACTTATACTACATTGGCAATTGAAATCAATTCATATTATAAAGCAAGAGGCATTGAGACATTGAGCCATTTCCATCTCCATCAATCTTAAAACTGAAAATGTGGCAAATTGTATGTAAAATATATAAGCTTTTGCGGCATCTTTCATACCTTTGAAGTAATCTAAATTTAGGATTTATATACTTGATTTTCACCTGTTTGTTAAGAATAAATTTAGATACAGCCATCATGACACAACAGGTTTTTTAGTTGACATATTGCACACAGCAGACATGTAAAGTACACGCAATAGGGTTGCAGGACTTTCACGGCGACAACTCACAATGTTTTATTTACAGCATAATAGATGAACTAACTCAAGTTTTAAATTGTTTCTTTTGATTTTCACCTGTCCCTTTTGAATAAAATTGGAAACAGCCATCATTTTGGCACAATGCACACACCAACTTGTGTAAAGTGCAACAGATGCGTAAAGTATGAATGAATTTTGGAGGAAAAAAGAGAGAAAAGACAACGCTGCACAGTTTCTTTTTTATATAGCCTATAAATAAATATTTTGTATCTTTGAACTAATTCAAGTTTAAGATTGAGAGTTTATACTTATACTTTTCACGCATTAGGGTGTATGTGGTGGTGGTGGGTGGGGGGGGGGGGGGGGGGGTGAATGAAGACAAATACCAGTTACAGTCAATATCACTTACAGACACACCCAGTCATTTGGTATAGGAAAGCATTCCCGTTTGTCTACAAAACTGGGGTTTCTTTAATTATTTTTCTGATTGTTTAAATCGAATGATTTCTTTTTCTGAGGGCTGTCAACATTCACTGGAAGCAATATACAACTAACACAGAGCTGTATGGAGACCTCCCCAAAATCACCCAAAAGATCAGGGATAGAAGGACAAGATTCTCAGGCCACTGCTCTAGGAGTCAAGAATGTGTGTCAAAGCTGGTTCACTGGATACCAAATCATGGGAGAAGAAAACCTGGAAGCCCTAACTTACATCGATGTGCTAAAACAGGACACTGGTTTGGATGTCGGAGACTTAAAGACAGCAATGCAGGACAGGAAAGTGTGGAGAGCCATTGTAGATCGAGAACACAACTCGAATTAAGCAAGCATTTTTTTTTTCAAAATTGGGTAAAATGTTATAGTTTTCCCATATTTACAACCAATTAGTAAAGATTGGCAATACCTTTATATATTCTATGGTTTAAAGGACATAGTTTTAAATACAGATTTTTAAAAAACTGAATGTGCCTTTAAAGCTAGTTCACACATCCCTTTTGTTGGCACGCTGCCCATATTAGATGCACAATATACTTTTGGATTTCTTATTGACATCTAATAATTAACTTACTTCTTTTGATCTAAATCAAGTTTAGAATTGAATATTTATACTTATACTTCATCGGTTTCTTTGGTTTTGAATTATAAAATAGCCGTCTAGAGCAATAGTTTTGTTGGCAAACTGCCCACAACACACAAGTATGGTTACCAGATTTTGAAGGTGACAACTCTCACTGTTTCATTTACAGTCTAATGAATTTCTCATTCATACATTTGAACTGATAGTTTATTCATGATTTTCAGATTATAATTATTTTCTGTGTGAATATGCATGTTTTCTTGAGTTGTAGTGAACCAATTGATTGGCCCATCAGAGCTCCTTGTAGAGAGTTACCAGTTTGATTTCTAATCACTCAGTTCATTAACCTTGTTAGTGTCTGTTGGGCTATTGTTCACATTTACTCTTTATATACAAAAAAGAAAATGAAAAGTGGTTAAGTCCATCACGCACCGGTACACCACCACTGCCACCTAAACTATGATATGTTAAGGGCTAAAAGATTTTGAAGGCTCGACAACTCAATTATTCAATTTTGTAAAGGATTAATGGTTTACACATGAATTTCACCTGTTTCTTTTGAATAAAATTGATTTATTACATAAAGCATATAGTGCACGAGTGATTTAACGACAAGACACAAACATAAAGTATTTTATTTTAAAAGGTGGCAACTTTATAGTATTCTATTTTAATTTAAAGCATATCTTTGAATTTATTCAAATTTAGGATTGATGGTTTATACCTGCTTTTCACCTGCTTCTAATGCAATGAATAAAATCCATTTTGTTGTTGATGAGCAGTATATTATGTGATGTGTTCTACCGAAACCAGAAACAATTGGGCAAGATATCAAAATTGAGTTAGTAATTGATTATTAAAGTAGAGATCTTCAGCTTTACAATGGTACTTTTTCTTTTTTTAATCGGACTTCCCAAAGCGGAGTCAGATCATTTTCAAGTTCATCTTATGAAAACTCCAAACTGAGATATCTTCCTTTAAAGATGTACTTACAATGTACTTTAAAAAAATTAAAATTAAAGAAACTGATTTTTTTTGTTTTTTGTTTGATTTCTTAATCTGAAACTTTCACAATAATGCTATAAACACTCTAAAGATTTATTTTTTGGAATTTGAGTTTCTTGTAAATAATTAAAATTATTGTAAATAATTAAAATTATTTACAAGAAACTCAAATTCCAAAAAATCACCCCAATTAGGTTTTGGGCTATTTCTTAGTTTGGAGCTCTGCCCAATTCCGTCTGGTTTCGGTAGGAAACGTCACATATTGCATGACAATTAAAATAATAGAGGTAATCAGGCTTTCTCATGCGTAACTCTGACTCATAACAAAAGTGTTTTTAAAATGATTTGAACTATAATAATCCAAATTCATCTCAAGCTTATAGTAAATTTCTGCAAACAACCGCCCATGTGGGCCATGTGTAGTTTCAGCCTTCTGATTGGCTTAAGCGTCGAGTGTCATTAACTCTGTCAACCATTAGGGATGGGCAATTACATACACTTCCTCACACATAGCCCATGTTATTTTAGTCATTTTGCAAATAATGACATTGTTTATTGTTGCGCAATACCAACATACACCCAACAAAATATGTAAGTTCCCCCCTAGCATATACTAGAATATTTCCAAAAACATTTGATGGATTTAAATAATGTTCAGCTAGAAAGATGCACCCAATTGTTAGGCACATTTTGATACCAAATTTGCTGGCCTTGAGACAATGCGACGATAAGAAATTGTGCCATTTACCAGTTCTTATACAGAAAAAAGTGGCACTAAATCTCACTGGATATGGCTGGTATTGTCCATAAATTAACAGACATTTTCTTGGTGGATTTTCGTGCACAGACATGGGAATCTACCAAACAATTATGTGTGGCATCATTTAAAGAAAATCAATAAGCAGATCATAATTATGTGTGGCAAGTTGGTCTGATTACGAGTGACGT
The DNA here is from genome assembly GCA_035610835.1 of Ophiura sarsii. Taxonomy (NCBI): domain Eukaryota; kingdom Metazoa; phylum Echinodermata; class Ophiuroidea; order Amphilepidida; family Ophiuridae; genus Ophiura; species Ophiura sarsii. Next base: position 24,870,975 of record CM069441.1, read on the forward strand.
GGCAATTTGGTCCGATTATGAGTGACATGACAATTTGGTCCGATTATGAGTGACATGGCAATTTGGTCTGATTATGTGAGACCAAACCTTTTTATCATCACTGCCCATTGCCGCCAGTCATCATATTTAACGCTTTATTTTTCTAATCAAAGTCTCATCTAGGGCACCCTGAGTGAGCTACAGTCATGTCCGTATTAATCTCACATAGCCATGCAGACAAATTGGCCGGCGAGCAAAGCAACCTAATCCATTATTGATTAGTTATCAATGATTTTGCGTTTTGAAAAGGAAATCGTAATTGTCTTGATTGATACGACAAAACCCAAAGGCTGACAGTGGTCAACACCTGCACTCAAGACACTTCCTGGGAAGTTCAGGTCGCTGTGAGATAGATTATCTCTTAGAGCCTTGACCATAAGACAGGTAGTTAAAGGTATATTATGTGATCTTTCCAGGGAATGCCCTCAACATCGAAAAAAAAATTCAAAGCAGATTTTCTTGCAGTTTTACATTTCTGATCATAAATCGTACATACTTACAGGGCGATACGATTCTTAATTACTTCAAAATCATGGTTTTACATGTAGAGTGAATTTAGAGTGAAAATATAAACTGTCGTGTTAACCCGACAGTTTCACTCTAAATTCACTCTAAAAACATGATTTTGAGGTAATTAGGCATCGTATCGCTCTGTAATTTGGAATGTATGTACGATTTATGATCAGAAATGTCAATCTGCAAGAAAATCTACTTTCTAAAAAAATTATGATAGAGGGCGCTCTCTGGAAAAGATCACATAATAATCTACTGCAAAAGGATCATTTGTGATGTAATAATAATAAAAAGAGTCACAGGTCGCAAATATTGATTTTGAGATACAACTAAACAAAGGATATAATTTCATTTGTTTTCTATTGTTTTGTAAATATCTTTGGAAGTAATTGTTCATTCTTAATGGGTTTGCTGCAACATGCTGCACTGCACATGACCAATGTAATCACATAGAATACTATAAATGTGATATTTTTGACAGCTTGCACTTAATTTAATCTTACCATTCACTATCCCCATCCGTGAATCCTAAGATATTGAAGCATATTCTCAACCCACGCAAATATACTGTACCAATTCTTTTGCTTTCTGCCCCTAATTCAACCAGACCCACCCTCCCAGGCCAGCCATGAAGTCTAAAAATATTTTCATACCAATTTTACACCTGCAATGGTTATGATCGATCATTGCAATTTGTTAAAATAACAGGAAACTCCAATCCACTGTGAACATTGTAATGACAGCTCTACAAACCGGCGATTAAACACTTGGCCTTTAAAGTCGTGACAGTAGTGCACTTTTGTGCATACAAAATTCATATCAAAACAACCGCAATCCATTTCTTGGTTTTACATACATATTAATGTTGGAGACAGAATTCTTTTGTGCATAATATTACAGATGAATTGAGTGATACTTCAGTCTATATGTTGTGTATTTTCACACGTTTCAGGTACATCCTGACTTAACACTTTCCACACGGCAGGCGTCTGCAGACGACCATCAAAAATTTCACAAAATGTTTCAAAAATTTCAAATATATTTAATTTCATTACCATATTAAGAATCACCATGAGAAATGCATTAAATGAAGTACAAACATGCTTAGTATTGGTTCGTTAATTCTTGAAATAGACTTTGAAAGTTAGGAAAGGTTTCTGAAAAATCTGTTTTTTATATATGGTAAAACTAATATCCGTGTGAAAAGCGTTAATGGCACACCAGTGGCATGTGTAGAATTTTCCTAGTGGGGGCCAAGTGCTCCATTCCCCGAACGATTTCACATAATTTAGCCCCAAAACATGCACAAATTGTTTATTATTTGCATGAATCTGGCCGTAATTAAGGTACATTTTGGTTTTAAACACAGCTTCTAAAATGATATTCCTGGACACATGTTTGTGCAGCAGATAAACATTTGCCCTTTTTATACTAATTTGGTTTAGTGAAATGTATAACTTATTATTAGAAGATAGCGGCATCATTAACCATGAATCGATCGTGGATTCTTGACATCGGTGCAATTTATTGCTATCTTCGGTAGATAGCAATGAATAAATCATTACTATCTCAGTAGAGAGGACCAGTGCATCATTTGCTGATCTTCTGCAGATAGTAAACATGCCAAACTTATTGCTTCGGTATATAGTAGCATTGTATTCTTGACACAGCATCTGTGTGCTTTTAACTGCTATCTTCAAATCCTCAAATACCTACCAGATAAATTATACATATATTATGACCTTCAGAAAGTCTCGGTAAATAAAACTAATATATATCCAGCGAAGTCTAAATACACATAATGAATTGATTTTTTCTGGGCCATCTGTATGTATAAGCTTAGCTAATTCATACTGGGTCAACTCTAAGCGGAAATAATGGTACTGGTGGTCTAGTATAAATTGATTTCAAAGGGTAAAGGTGTCACAGGATTGAAAATATACCAAGTACAAAATATGCTTTAATAATTAAGTATACCGTATATTCTCTAATAAATGCCCTGGAGACGTTGCATTTCTGAAAATACATACCTTTAAACCCTAATGCGATCTGTGCAATACTGCATGTAATCCAATGCACGCCCTTTGCCACAACACGTACTGGCAACCCCCGTTCATCGTTTGAGGAAATAGCATGTCTTTTCAAGCCCAAAAAGTCCAAAATTAAGTAACTTTTTGAAAATGTTTTTTATCTTGAAAATGTCAAACTTTCAAAAGTTCATCGTAATATTCACAAACATTTTGAAAAAAGAAGAAGAAAAAAAAACTGCTCGAGACCAACCTATCAAGATTTGGTCATCAAAATCAGATCTTTCCGAGACCGACCTATCAAGATTTGGTCATCAAAATCAGATCTTTCCGAGACCGACCTATCAAGATTTGGTCATCAAAATCAGATCTTTCCGAGACCAACCTATCAAGATTTGGTCATCAAAATCAGATCTTTCCGAGACCGACCTATCAAGATTTGGTCATCAAAATCAGATCTTTCCGAGACCGACCTATCAAGATTTGGTCATCAAAATCAGATCTTTCCGAGACCGACCTATCAAGATTTGGTCATCAAAATCAGATCTTTCCGAGACCGACCTATCAAGATTTGGTCATCAAAATCAGATCTTTCCGAGACCAACCTATCAAGATTTGGTCATCAAAATCAGATCTTTCCGAGACCGACCTATCAAGATTTGGTCATCAAAATCAGATCTTTCCGAGACCGACCTATCAAGATTTGGTCATCAAAATCAGATCTTTCCGAGACCGACCTATCAAGATTTGGTCATCAAAATCAGATCTTCCAATTTTTGTAATAACATTTTGTTTTGTACACAGCAAACATTTCGATCCGAGTATCAATACAACAACATGTAGCAACTTTAACACTATCACTTTCAGATCTCCATGCATCTAGTCATCGGCTCTTTAGCCTGCTATCATTTCGGACGTGGCATTTATCATGCCACAGGTCAGCTAGGAGATACCGCATTGACGTCATAGCTATTTGTCATATGATGGTCATTACACCTATGTGAAGTCACCTTTAACTGCAATTACCTATGTGTCCTACGAATTAATTGGACAGCAACCATTTGAACTGCATCAGAAAATACCTGGACCTGAACTTGTGTCACTATGTTATCCGAGCTCTCATCTCTTTAAAATGGGATTACTTTAGTATAACTAATCATGGGCCGACTCAAATGACTTGACCAAGGCTTCAACATCTACTAAAAATGTGCTTGTCTAATTATATGTCGGATAATAAAAGCACCTAAAATATTTGCAAACTTAACCAGTCGAGTGTTTCACCACGCTGTGCGGATTGTTTATATTTAAGGGATGCGAGTCGGGAAACACCACCCATTTACAAACACTCCACACAGCGCTTCACAATTAGACCCTGCAACCATCGCATACGAAAATCTAGCTATGAATATTTATGGCGCTAAAATTTATTTACTTGCGACAATACCAACGTCCAAGCTCTTTATTAAACGTCAAAGTTCAACTAAATATGCCGATTGAGTCATCACCTGAAACTAATTGTGCCCCTCCCCTTTGTCTATCAGAATGTTCAAGCCCCTCTTCACCCCAAACAATCGAAAATGTTGATGCTTTAATGTCGAAATTACCTAAAATTTTCTAGCTGAAACTTATTTCAGGCCAAATTAAGCTAATTTCAAGCAATTTTGACATTAAAAATTAAATTTTTCAAAACTAGCTGTTTTTCTCTCTCCATATTTCACTGATTGATGGCGCATTTATCACTGTGCACAAATGCTACGTATGTGTACAACATTGAGGCAATTTTGTTATCCCAACGGAAAGTTCAGCAGCGGCGAAAATCTCAATAATCACCTGGTCAGAACAACCAATTTATACCTGTTTTTGTGGTTAATACAATTTTCCTTTAAAGCACTTGATATGTGTTAAATAATTATTTTACAGCATTATTACTGTACATATTTTACTCTCTGCAGCCGCCCCCCTATATTCTCATATACAAAGAAGGGCATTGACTCTCAGGCTGTATACAATATTTGTCAAGATATACACTCCAACAGTTTAGTAATTTGGCAGGGAACTGTTCCTACTCAACAAACGGCAAGGTTGCACATTTTGGAACTAAGTGAGACGAATGTTTTGCAGAATGCTTGTTGACAATTTGCATCGGCTGACAATTAGCCTTTAGGTAAGGGCAAGATGAGAAAACTGTTTCCTTTTGAGGAGCGGGTGTGTGTGTGTGTGTGGGGGGGGGGGGGGCAAGAGGTGCTACACAGTTTTCTACTCATATTATTGTATTTGGTATAAAATGTTGAAGCTTTATACAATTTAATGACAAATAATGATGAAATTGTATGGAGAAATTTAAAATTAAAAAAAAGATAGGAAAACAGAAAGAAAAAAAACCCACCCACCACACCCCCAACCCCACCAAAAAAAGAAGAAGAAAAAGAAGCAACCCCTTCCCCTAAAACGCCATATTAAAAGCTAAATGTGTGTGATCTGCAAACTTTTGGGCTAATCTAGGTTTTCATCACTACCGTGTCAATCAATGTGGAAAGCAAGTGTTAGCCGACCTATTGTGAACTTATTGATAAGTTTACACAAGCGAATGCATTTTTGTTTCTTATCTTCACTGTAGTTTAGCTCACATCCCAACGGTACCTACATCAAATTGGCAGCCTGATGCAAGTCAGATTTAATTAAAACAATGCTTCTATATTGACTAACTATTCATTGCACAATTAATGCATCTTGACCAAAAATGCTTCTTAGAACTGTTCAAAAATTGGGTAGGTCATCATCTTCAATAGGTAAATGAGTTTGTTTGTTTGCTTGGACGTACATGTATTGATTGTGATCTGTTGCAGTCAGGCGTTTAACAGCGTATAGCATTAGGATTTAACTACATTATACTACTGCACAGCTAATTATCACTACAATACAGCAAAGCTTTGCTATCTACTGAAGATAGCACATTCAGGGTCTTAAGAATCATCTATCGCCACTGTACAGCACAACTTCGCAGTGGCGTAGTCATGGGGGAAGGCAGGGTGGGGATCACCTCCCCAATATTAGAGTAGTGTCGGTCAAAATTGACACTGTTGGTTGAGTTTGGCACTGTCGGTTATCGAATACTTGTTTTATTGCAGTGGTTTGGGGAACACCACATCACAACCCCTACCACCCATTCTCTGCTCTCAAAGTTTCTGACACAACAGCAATTCTCAAAAGTTGACCCTCTGGTAAAGTCCTTGTAGGTTCACTTTCATTTTTGCCCCTCCCCCTTTATGAAAACCTAGCTACGCCACTGCAACTTCGGTAGCTACTGAAGAAAGCACATACATAGCATTAAGATTTATCTACTGAAGATAGCACATTACACAGCATCAAGATTCTAGCTATTAAGTATTATTTATACTACACCAGCTTTGCTATCCACTAAAGAAAGCACATACATTGCATTAAGAAATAGTCATCATCTCGATATTACAAAGCTTTGCTATCTTCTGAAAAAATTACGATTTAACTACCATCATACCATGGATTCACTTTGCTATCCACATGGCACTAAGAATTAGCTATACCCATAATACAATACAACTTAGCTATCTACTGAAGATAGCACATACAACATATAGCACAGCTTTGCTATCCACCAAACACGGCTTTATGAATTAGTTATCATCACAATACTACAAAGTTAGGCATTTAATCAGCATAAAGCACACTGAAAACATTTATCGGTTAATGCCAATGCTGAACTAAGAAATGTTAGTAAAAATGATTAGTTCAGGGAGTACAACTAATCTTTCCAATCTTTCAGTAGAATATCGTTAATTGATAACTAGTTTGATTTCGTATAGTAATGACCAAATTGGTTCAGCTATCCAAACTAATCTACCTCTACCAAGAGCATTCACTGGAACTAATTAAGTGCGACTCGGTAAACTTAGTTTAGCTCTAAATATTCGTATAACCAACCGAACTAAAATACAAATACTGTCCGCGACTAACATATGTTCGTAGAAGTTGTTGGCAACTAATTTGTTAACTAACTTTTAGCGCTGTGTTCGAAAACAGACTGTTGCAGCCGCCATTTTGTTCAGTACAAGGGAAGCGATTGTTGACTTCCGATAACCGAGCGACGAAAATGGCTCAAAGGTACGTAAAAATGATGCAAAATGTATGTCAAATCATTTGTTTTTAAAGAGTATAAATATGTAGATGCTTCTGGACAGTTCAATTTTTGTGACAGAAGTTATTTACGTACCGACCACAGCATAATTCTCAGTTCATTGCATGTCGTGATACTGTTGTTCCAAAGATTTTCTAGTATTGGTTGTTCACGCTATGTCATTCGAACTTTGATGGCCGTTAGCGGAATTATTGGAGAAATGACAGGCATGGTAGAAAAAAAGCTACATAGTATTTTGTGATTTGACATACATTTAAGATTATTTTACGTATCTTTGAACTATTTTCTTCACTCGGTAATCGGGAGTCAACGCTTGCTTCACGTGCACTGCACACAATAAGTAGACCATGGTTAACTAATTTATAAAATTAGTAGACCATCTTAGTTCAACTGAATGAACTAAGCAAGATTGGTGGAAATAGACATCGTTTCTACCAATTTTTAAGTTAGTAGAGCGACCCTAAAAATTAGTAGAACAAATTGGTTTATCATACTGAACTAATTTTTAACATCACTGAACTAAATTTTGACAATTGTTGAACTAATTTTAATTAGTTCAAAAACTAGTTTAATATGGTCAACTAATTTATAAGTTGGTTAGAGAATGCTTGAACTAATATTAAGTTAGTAGAAACAGACATTGTTTTTACTAATTTTTTTTAGTACAGATAACCGAAAAATGTTTTCAGTGCAGTAGGATTTAGCTATGATAGTGCTGCCACGCAGCTTAGCTATCCACCAAAGATAGCATGTAAAAGTCATAACATAATAGCAACCATCACAAATATACCACAGCTTTGCTATATCCACCAAAGAAAGCACATAACAAGAATCAGCTATCCCAGTACAGCACAACACACTGAGCTATCTACTGAAGATAGCACATTAAAGTATAGCATATATTAGCTATCTACAGAAGATAGCACATACAATACATAGCATTAAGATTCAGATATCATAAAACTACCATATGACTTTACTATCTAGGGTAGATAGCACATGCACATAGAGCAAGCATGGCACATGACAATAAATTAGAAGACAACGGATTGTTTGTCGAACTTGTATGGAAAATATAGTTTTCGTACGTTGTAATTTTCCGATAAAAAAACACACTTTATAATGTTTTCCTGCTAAATTCCTGATGAAACTATTTCAAATCTGGGAAAAGTCATGTATCAATAGAGAATTGCAAGCCTTTGCCCCATGCAATGTTGAGAAATGCCAATAGTCTTCAGTAGTTTGTCAAAGTATCCCGATAGTAGTTACATAATGCAGTGATAGGTTCTGTTGAATAAACAGATAAGGCATTGATCGAGTAGCAGTTTTAAGTAGAGTTGAGTTTGATGCAAGCAAATACTGCAGTCTTGATTTGGTTCAGGTAATACTTGTTTTTAAACACAGCAAGCATTTGAGAGGCTTAGCAGGTATCACAGTAAATAATTGAAGAGCCTTTTTGATTTCCCAATTTGATCTACTTTGGGCTAACAGTTCTCGGATAGAGCAATGTCAAGTATAATATTGTTGGAATGCTTCAAGGACAGATATGCATGAAGCAATATGTGGGTAAATATGGGGGATATTACATCTACAAGCCTTACCAGCCACAGTGTTGTTATGGTTGTAGCAAATGAAACCTTTTTTGTCCCTTTCAAAATAGATGACGTAAAGATACTTAAAGATAACTTTTGCCCGTTTGTGGCTGCTGGCTATAGATTGAAAGCATGACATCAGCTGATATTATGCCAAGGCTAAATACATTTTAGCGTTGCCAAGTCAGCACACTGTTGAGGTGTAGACATACAGATTAAGTTGCCAAAACCACAAAACTATTCTTATTACTGTTAATGATTATGCATATTTGATTTCACATTGGGATGATTCTGAGGTGAGAGATACATCCGCTCATTGTCCATGTGATTTAGAGTATGCAAATTTGCCACATTAAAGATTGTGACATAATGCAGGCGAGGGCCGGGCACTGGTCACAATTGTTGAATAATGACACTTGATGAGCTTGAAGTTAGAAGAAGATAAACAATTGTATTTTATTGTTGAATAATGACATTTGATGAGCTTGAAGTTAGAAGAAGATAAACATTTGTATTTTATTTAAATAGTTGTTTCTTACAGTAATTTGTCTCATTGAGACATCCTCTCTTGGAGTGGTAAAAGTGATGACTTTATGAGATGACTTCTCGAGAGATGAATGCTGAATTGAAATGTTGAAATATGTCCAAACTAATGAGGGATGATTTCTTAGAATATGTTAATTAGTGGGAATTGTTTACTTCTAGGTATTTGCAGTCCTAATATGATATATTACATCCTCCACCCAATACAATTCTTGACTTGACTTGGACCTTGGTGCGTGACTCTACTCCTTGTTAGCTGGAACTTTGGAAAACATGTGAAATAGTTGTGATTAATAAAACTCTCTTCTCTGTGATTTATATTCAGTGGTCATTTGTGACGTGTTCTACCGAAACCAGACGGAATTGGGCAGAGCTCCAAACCAAGAAATAGCCCAAAACATAATTGGGGGTGATTTTCCTGGAATTTGAGTTTCTGGTAAATAATTAATCTTCAGAGTGTTTATAACATTATTGTGAAAGTTTCAGATTAAAAAATCAAAAATCAAAACCAAAAAATTTATATATCTTTAATTTTTAAAAGTACATTGTAAGTACATCTTTAAAGAACGATATCTCAGATTGGAGTTTTCATAAAGATGAACTTGAAAATGATTTAACTCCGCTTTGGGAAGTCCGATTAAAAAAGCTGAAGATCTCTACTTTAATAATCAATTACTAACTCAATTTTGATATCTTGCCCAATTGTGTCTGGTTTCGGTAAAACACGTCACATATGTGAAGAAAAGAGGCTTTGTATAATTTTTATTTTATAAAGCCATTGATTATATAGGGATTCGTTACAGGGATTATAAAAGTTCTATTAACCTATTAGCCTTTCATGCAAAAGCTGCTGTTGTGTCATATATACGTCAACTATTGTATGGTTTTGTATAGGTCAAATCTATGCAGGTTTTGTCTTATTATTAATGTAGACTATGAAAGACACTGTAATTGCCTGAAGTCTTAAATAGTCAACTTGGTTGATGCTACTCTATAGTTGCACGTAATGGTAAATGTTTTTCTGCTCAGCCATACCATTGAGGTGTATAGACATTTTGATGAGATGGAAAACCACACAAGAATTTTGATTAGTTTGAGTGTTCTTGGAAACCTTGGTGTTTTTAAAAACTTACTTGGGTGGCGATAAAATGTTTATATTTTTACACAATGGAATAACCAAGTGGTGAAAGATTCATGAGGTGATATTTAGAGAGTGTTAATGCAGGATATTGCATAATCTATAGGTATGTAAAAAGGTCTTAACCCATCAGTCCTTCGGGCTATTTTCTAAGTTTTGTATTGTTTGTTCATGACCACTAGCTGAAAATTGAAGGTCTGAGCTTGGCCGATGCTATACTTTGGGTGCACGCAAGACGGAAATATGGTTTTCTGTCCTGCCAGGCCATCGCATGTATACAAAACTTTGAATTAGTGTATACAATTTTGATTTAACATAGAAGTGGAGTTTTTTTCAAAAGTAGATTAACCCTTGATTAAAGAAACATCAGCTTATTGTCCGTGATTTAGAGTATGAATACTCACCAAATGGCATGATCTTTTTGGCTCAAAATATTAATTCCCGTACAACAAGGTTATAGAATGTGCTTCAAAGATAAACTGTAACCCTGATTCATGGCTGCTGCTGCCTGTACTTAGCAAGTGTGAGCTTAGTCAACACAGCAACGTGGGGCACGTACAAGACAATGTTTAACATTTTGTCCTCCCAAACCATCACATAAATATCGAAGTGTAGACATGTAGATGAGATGGCAAAACCGCAAACTATTTTAATTAGGGTGAGTGTTCTTGGAAATTTGATTTAACATCCGGTTGAAAATCTTTTTATTCACAATAGAATAACCATGTGGTGAAAGATACAGGAACTGACTGTCTGTGATTTAGTGTGTGCAACCTTGCCATGCTACATACTAAACTGCTCAAAAAAAAGTTTGGAATATTTTTTAAAGCACAAGATTTTCAAATATCGCGGGATATGTTTAATAAGTGTAATATATTATTTAAAAGCTGATGTGTTTATCTTTACAATGATATCCAGTTTGAAGCAATCCCTTGTTCCAGTGCTCATCCACATGCTTGAGAACATAGAGAGGTCGCAATCTGAAAGTGCCAAAATCAACACTATTTTGTGCTTAAGAATCAATAGATCATCACACTACACTGTAGTGGTCAATGTAACACTTCATTGAACAGACGACAAAGATGTTCTTTTGAGCACAAAATAGTGTTGATTTTGGCACATTTAGATTGTGACCTCCCCATGTTCTCACACAAGTAGCTGAGCACTGGAGCAAGGGATTGCTTCAAATTTGGTTTCATTGTAAAGATGAACACATTAGCTTTACATGGATATATAACACTTAATGAACATATCCCTCGATATTTGAAAATCTTGTGCTTGAAAAAATATTCCAAACTTTTTTTGAGCAGTTTATATACAGCATATGTTTCCGGAGCTGTTTTCCGGATCAAGGTGAATCATGGCGGATGACAAGCCCAGTTAAAACAGATGTGGATCATCAGTTGCAAGGTATGTGGATGGCATCCATGATCTACCTAAACAGGTAGATGAGACCGGATCAAAGTGTGCCTTCTGACCAGTAGAAGCACGCTGTCGCTGGTTCATGGGTACACTGGAAGTGAGAACCAGCAGGATGGATTATTTGAATATGATTTATACACATTTTACGGGTTTTCGTTTGTTAGTGGAAATAAGCTGGGTCATTGTGGATCAGCCTTGAGTACCCAGAAAATAGTACACAGGAAATAGTTCCCTGAAATGCTGTATGTCCAGAGGGAGGGAGTTCCACTTACCCATTAGCTTTTATGGGCAAAATTTCCTAAGTTGTGCCATAGCCCTATACTGTTGAAAGTTGTGTGGCTGTTACTGACTGATTTTGCGTATATAATCTTCTCATCACAATACAAAAGATTGAAGACACTTCTGTCCATTCATGGCCGCTGGCTATAGATTAAAAGCCCAAGCTTGGCTGACGCTGTGCTTTGGGTGCACACAAGGTTAAATCATTGCATCGCAAAGGGGAAAGACTATAAATAGAAAAGATGGAAGATTACAAAATCATTTTGATTAGTTTACGTTTTCATGGGAATTTCATTACATTTTGAGGATGGAGTTTAATTTCTTTTCTTTTGACAATAGAATAACCATGTGATGAAAGATGCCTGAACTTGTACTTGTAAGTGATTTTTTGCATATTTTAGGAAAGAAGAATGGATCCACTATAAACTTTTGACAGATCAATTATAACACTGATTGCTATCTACTGAAGATAGCAAATAGAGTATGGAATGTTATCTATTGCATTGTAGGTGCATGGGGGAGAGGAGGTGGGGCTAATTAAGAATTAAGAATTAGGCCTAGCCTAATTTGGGGCCATCAAAAAATGGCGATGGACTAAAATACTGCCAGCTACTCTCCTGTGAAATTTGGTGTTTATATGCATAATTACGTGAATACCTTATTGCGCATAAATATTGCATCTTATTCACGCCTGGTACATGGAATGAAATCGGGATGGTGATTTTAACTCTTAACAAATTAAACTTTTCGTCGAAATATTTCATTTACGAAATGGAAAGGGTATATTTTTGCGCAATTTTTTATTTTATAACAAATCTGGTATAAAATGTCAGGGCTAGATTTTTTTTGTTATGAAGCAAAATGAGACCTGTCGTCACAAACTGAGAGTTAAGTCGGAAAAAAATATTTTCGGATTTGTCCACATTCAAAATGCTCAGAAAACAAGATTTAAAATGATATGCAACTTGTCAAAATTGCTCAATGTTTTCGCTGTCAAAAAACAAATTGAAGTTCCAAAATTCCTTTGTTTTCTATCGATTTTTGGCATGTTCATTAGACCATATCTCCTAACGCACACACTGGCGACTTAAAACCCTCATTTTGTGGTGACAGGTCTCAAATGTGTAGAAAAATCAATATTCTCCATAAACCTTTTGCAATACATTTCTCTAAAACATACACTTTTTCAAATGCTTTTCGTACTTCAATAAGCATGGTGATCCCTATTTTTCATTTTAAAAATGGGTTGCACATTAATGGAACTTAAATTTCAGCTAGATTTAAAGTGGTCAATAACCCTTAAGAACTCCAGGATGGTTTTGGGCCTCAACACGATACTTATCATCTTGTAGATATGGATTATGCAAGGCCATTAAGAGTAGATTTATGTAGAGGAAACATCCCTATAAGCTTTCATTGCTTTCATGTATGCACAGTCAATGGATTGTCTCTAAAAGATATGAACCTAGAACATATCCTCAGTCTTATACAAACGAAACCCTTTACCTGCTAAGACTAGGTCAGAACTTGTGTGTGATATAAATATCCTTCATGCTTTTATCACCATAATCACACTTAGAATGTTATGTTCTAAATAGTACATACACTGATTAGCAGACATTCAATGGCCTTCTCCGCACGATATATATCAAGCCTTGTGACATTTAAAACATAAATAAAATGGTATTCAACAAAATCAGACAGATAGCAGTGAATTATTCATCAACACCGCTATTGATTCCTTATTCCTGTCATAGATTGCACTTTTTTTTAACACTTTCCACGCGGCTATTAGTTTTACCATATACAAAACAGATTTTTCAGAAACTTTTCCCAATTTTCAAAGTGTATTTTAAGAATTACTGAACCAATACTAGGCATGTTTGTACTTATTTCAATGAATTTCTCATAGTGTTTCCAAATATTGTGATGTAATTCAATAATGTTTACATTTTTGAACATTTTGTGAAATTTTAGAACTGTCGTCTGCAGACGCCTGCCGCGTGGAAAGTGTTAAAACACCTAAATGATTGTGTGTAACCACCCACTCTATAACCTTTTCGAAAAAACCCCTTGAATAGTAGTTGTCAGTCAGCATTATCAGATTGTTTATAACTAATTTTAGTTTTAGATATAAATAATTTGTTGTGCTGTTGCTTTTAACCATTACGCAACAAAAAGAAAACACCACCTTGATCTATGGCTAAACAGACCTCTCAGGTAGGGTCGGTCAGGGTTTTGTTTTCACAAATGCTGCGAACATTTTGGTGAACTTTCAACAATTTTTTGAAATTTCCAAATATGTTGCTAAATTATAAACCAAATTTTAAAACATATGTAATTTTTGTTTTTAATTTGAAAATCTGACGAACTAAAGTGTCAGTCGGGCCTGTCGAACAGGGTTTGTTTTTTTGTTGCCTTAACACTTTTCACACGGCTGTAAGTTTTACCATATACCAAACAGAATTTTCAGAAACCTTTCCCAACTTTCAGGATCTATCTCAAGGATTACTGGACCAATACTAGGCATGTTTGTACTCATTTCAATGCGTTTCTCATGGTGATTCCAAAAATGGTAATGACATTTAAGAATTTTGACATTTTTAAAACATTTTGTGCAATTTTAGAATGTCGTTTGCAGCTGCCTGCCACGTGGAAAGTGTTAACACACTAAAAATACAATTTGTTTGCACCCAAAACACTTGCCTTTATTAGATATACTAGAAACTTTTTCTTTCATGTCAAGGACACTAGGCTTGAATAAAAGTGAAAACAATTACCTAACCGTCCCTTAAATTCAATTGAAGTCAAAGCTAATCACATTTTACAGAGTGACTTGGTAAACTGGCGATCTTTGAGAGAAAAAATGAGATAAGTTGAATTTCATAATCTAAGTAGAAACCTCTACATTTACATAATACTTTAAGACATCATTACCAATACTTCAACATATTGAAGGTAGCATTATGGTACGACATACTGGTGTATGACATCATATGTGAATTATTTGCATATCAGCTAGCTGTGAGATGAGGAAACACTAATGTGTGTATTTAATTTGATATTCCAGAGTAGAAATTGTATAGTAATTACTCTTAATTAATTATAAAAAATATAATTTTGATATCCTAATTAATCATGCTTGTGTATAGAATTGTATTCTTTACCAATCCTAATCAAATTTTCATTTCTGGTCTCTCCGTTGAGCCCACGAAAACAGGAAACGCTTCAAATGCGATTATCTCATAACTGCATTTGTTGGTAAATACAAAAAAATGTCTTATGAGTATAACTTATAATGTCCCTTGATGAGCTATATTCACCATGTATGGAAGTTTTCAGACAAACATCTCAATTTCTTATCAGATGCTTCCGCTTTGGGAGCCAGTTTCTTCGAGCAGGAAATGATAATTTGCCAAGGAAAACATCTCTATTTGGTGTGCAAAAGAATGGAAATTTCTTGAAATAACAGTGCTAAATATGCTCAAAAGCATCTGGTTTTGGAGGCAATTCAGGGCAGGATATCTGACGAGCCTGTGAAAATGTCATATTTCCAGCCAACAATAGAAATTGGAATTACATAAGATAATAGCATACATCTTATATGAAACGCTTTTTGCTCAAGAAGCGGATTCATGACCGGAAACATGTAAGCTTATGCAAACAGTAAATGTAGTGACTCACAAACTATTGATTATTGACGGAGAGCTAGCGGAAGAGAGAGAGGAAAAAACCTGCGGGGGGGGGGGGGGGGGGGGGGCACTGACATTGGAAAAGGGTATAGGTATGTGCCGTGCTGATGACCCCCTTTTTCACCCTCTGCTGCTAGCTCTTATGACCCCCCCCCTTTGAGCCTGCATCAGTTCTTAAGACCCCAATGTTATTGAAATTTCAAAAATCGCGAAATTTTGCATTCCAAAGCCCCAATTCTTCGAAAATGTTGCGTTCTAAAACCAAAAAGAAATCGACAATTTGCATTCTTGCTAATCAAAATTGAACTATAGGCCAGTTCTCAAGACCTACTTTTTTGAAAAAATAAGTTCCTAAGACCCTAATTTTTGTCATAAAATCCACTCAGTTCAGTTCTGTAGCCCCCCTTTTTGAGACCCTGGGTGGCACACCCCTACCCCAAAAAATGTTGAGTGCCCCTCCCCCCGGGGCAAAAACCTGCAGTACAAGTCTCTTTTGATGCCTTGCAATTCTAGTTTTTAATAGAATATCATACACAATTCCTAGCATGAGCATGAGTAAGGTGAATTGATTATGTTACCCCAATGCAAACAAGAAAGGATACATTCAATTCCAATTACGTCACAAAACATTTCTAATTTGAATGAGAGACACATTTTGTTGTCTCAAGCATGTTTTCGGTGTCTCGTGGACAAGCATGTAATGGGTGCCTCGGCAAAAAGGTTCACTTAAGAGACAATCAGAAAATTCAATTGACTTATTTTTTTAATAAATAATATATAGACTCGGACAAACTGGCATGAATTAAATTAACAAAGACCTTAAAAATACACTGTCTTGAATCTGGTCCCTCGTCGCTATTGCGGCAAAAAATACCCACTAGACCACAGGGAATGTGTTGGGCACCAGATGTACAAGGGGTTATGTATATGTGACGTGATCAAGTGAAATGAGTCACATGTCGGCAGTTTTCAATGTTGATATTTGTCCATCATTTAAAAGAAGGTGGGAAATGCAACAGTATGGTCCAAACCCCACTACAATTGAACTTCTAGTTTTAAAAGTTACAAACAATTTACCAACTGAGAAAACAAAGTAAAACATAAGAATTTGTCACATCCCTTTACCTATAACTCAGAATCAATATTCATGACATCCCACTCAATGCGCTTGATCACAACACATATAACACCTTTATTGAGTCTCAAACAGCCGAAATACATTAAGTAAATATTAACTATTATAATGGCCTATAAGCATGATTCTAGCAGAACCTATGACTTAATTTTCAGTAACAGATAAGTCATTCTTTCCACAATTGCAGTTTGTTGACTTGCACTGAATATTAGTATATAGCTAACTCATCTCCTACCTTAGGCAAGAACTTTAATATCAATCACCTCTCGTATAGGACAAGTTGACGAGGCATTGGGGCTACATTCACAGGGGCTGAAATTTAGGGGCACATCAAAGGGTTCATGTCCAAATTGAAGATTGCTATTGAAACTCTTTAAAAAGAGCTAAGGCTCCCTTGATTCTCCTGTTGCTCGACGTCCTTATTTCCAATTTACGATACATGTTGTGGACATTGTTGAATTGAGATGTCCCAGATTCGTGTAGATATTTACCTATCTTTACCTCATTCATTAGTAAAGGTAACTCTAAACCCACACACAGCATGCACAGTGTGACGCATCTGCAAGTTGAATTTCCTCAATTTGAACATCCCTTTGACGAGTAGTCGATAAAAATTACATTTTCTCTGCGTTCATTGACAGGATTTACTGCTCAAATTGCCTAAGGGTACTGCTAATCATGTTGTTTGTCTGAGCTATATAAAAGCTTAATCGAATTTGGATGACACTTTTGGAATGAAACTGGGACAAGTTTACGATTTGAGGCTACAATGGGCAACTAGCTGAGTGTAAATTGCCTTACTGTGGCCGTGGTTGCTCTTTTGCTTCAGTAAAAGACCTTTCTTGCATGTCACTTCAAATTGGGAGGTGCATCAGAGGGTTTTTTATGGGGGAAAGGGGTTGTAATTGGTAATGGCACTACTGAGAAAGCCTGCAACTACCAGGACCTATAAATACTCACATTTTAGTAGAATGGGAGATTCAAAACTGAGTTCTGAATCAAAAATGAAGGGCTTTTGGATTTGATTTACAATCGCCTTCTCAAATTTAGTCCTTCAGAAAATATCATAACATCCACTATTTATCTTAAAGGTAGTTGTTCCGATTGCTGGCCCGATTTTCAACTTGATGTTTTCTGTTTCATATGGAAGGTCATCCTTAAATGTGTCACATTCCAAAGTTTGAGTTGCATAACTGCAATAGTTCTTATTTTAGAATCACACGGTCACAATTATGTTGGCCATTGAGTAGTACACAAACTGGCTGGTGGTTAACCACCTTTGGCAGTAATTCACCACATTTTTGCCTATAATTTCTAAATGGAACATTTCTGGCCCCTAAGATTTTACAGACATAATGAGAAAAATATGAGGATTCTTCTGATATCAAGATATCTTGATGTGAAAAAAAAATCATAGCCCCCAAAAAGTGATCGGGTCATATACCTTTAAAAGCACGGCTACATTGACCTGAGCTGATGACATAATGCATTATACACTGTTAGATGGCTCACATCCAGAAAGAAATATGTTGGTTATAACTTTATTCTTTGAAACAAATTTGACTAGTCATGTCATATTATCATTATCAGTCCGATCGTTGGTAAGATTTTTAAATAGAGCCAAGAGAAAGGGTTTCAATATGATCGATGAGCATCAGATGGTGAGCTGATGGAAGACAAATGTAGATGTGTGACGTTGCTCAAGCCACAATCCTTCCTGTGCTAATACCATAATAGCCGTGGGTGTCAAAAAGAGATATCTTTGCACCTGGCTAGTTGGTTTAAAGGTACGGTACACTCAGCCATTTAGATTTGTTCTAGATTTCAATCAAAACCATAGAATACACCATGTCAATACTCAACAAGTTATAAACAGGGAGAAAATATTTAAATTTGTAAAAATTCTAAAAATATGCTGAATATTTCCCCGACATTTAAAAGGTCAGAAAAGTACTTGAAGATCAACGTACATGACAGTTGCTAGTCCAAGAAGTATATTTGATCAACTGGATCAGATATTCAATGGTCAACCTGTTTCTAAAATGTGTACTGTCGCAGCAAAAGGTCATGCAGTTGTTGGTAAAATACATTTAGAGATATTGATGAAATTAGGCATGGCAAAACTAAGACAATTTAACAGCAATTATTTCTATATAAAATCAGAGAGAAATATCCAAACTTAACCACAAAGGTGTCATTTTGAAGCATTCAAAAAGCTTAGTGGATATGAGGTTACAGGGATGTGCTGTCAAATAGGCTCCCATTTTTCACCCTCTGGTAAATGAATGACTCCTTTTCAAAGCCATTTTTGGTAAATGTATGGGTCTAAAATCCTTAATTTTGCTGTTTTCACAGAAATTTAAGCAAAATCTGTCAAATATATAGGAAAATTATGGGTCTCCTGTAAACGTATGGGTCCATTTTCCCCCTGAAAATTTGTAAATGTATGGGTCAGTTTTTCATTTTGCTGGCGGCACATCTCTACCAAAAATATATCTGAGTACCCCCCTCCCCGGTCTGTAAATAATGTGCAAGTTAGCAGGTAATGCGCAAGAATATAAGTCTAGCTGGAATTGTATTAACACTTTCCACGCAGCAGACGACATTCCAAAATGACACAAAATGTCTCAAAAATGTCAACATTATTGGATTTCATTACCATATTTGGAATCACCATGAGAAATACATTGGAATAAGTACAAACATTCATAGTATTGGTTCATTATCTCTTGAGATAGGATTTAAAAGTTCGAAAAGATATCTGAAAAATCTGTTTTGTAGCTGATTGGAAAGTGTTTAAAACAAAGTAATTTACTGTTAAAGGACTCAGTATTGGGTTCTTTCCTTTATGTGGGAATGAAAGCATTACTTTTGTAAAAAAGAGGGTGCTTCTTCATACCTACTAAATGATTGAGTTTGCCTTTAATATAGCTTGCAATATATGCATATAGGTAGGAAAATATGCATATAGCTTGTAGGAAATGTCATCGGTCAATGTCAGAATGTTAAAATAGAAATGTAATTATCGGTCTCGATTTGATAATTAAAAGAGCTTGGCGCAACTACGGAATGTCACATACACTATACAGGGTGTATCAGAATGAACTGTACCGAGGCAATATGATTGATTACGGTATGAATTCTATTGATATTATTCAAACCGTTTTCACATATATCTTGCGCAAACGCCCAGCTTTCATAAAAATGTTAAATTGTGAAAATCGGACATTTCCGATGGAAAATACAGACTTTCTGGTAAAGATGGAAGATTTCAACTTTGGTCGAAATGATCAATTTAAAAAATCTGTGAAATTACTAACCCTACCTGAGATATCCATCTGTCCATAGGACAGGGTTTATTTTTGGTCGCCATATCTCAAAATTTTGTTTTTTTTATGTATTTTAGAAACACGGTACAGTTCATTCTGATACACCCTGTATACTAGATCAAATCTGGCTTCATTAGTGTTGTTACACTTCATCCCGTTTTGGACTTGTTTATCGCACAGCTATATTTATAAATGATGCAGAAATACACTGTAACCAACTTTGCCTTTGAATCTTGAGTTTGATCCTATACAACTGAAAATAAATGAATAATAAAAAAAGAAATACAACCTTTTCTAATGATATAATTAGAAAAAGAAAATAAATAAAATCAGGAAAAAAGTAAGAAAATAAAAAACAACCATCCTTGTTTTTACATGTGACTATCACATTATATAGATATCTAAAATAAGCTTTGTATTTCCCGTATTTAAGCCATGTAATGGAACTTTCCATTTACCTGCGTTCTTGTGTAACAAGAGACGTTCCATTTTAGTTTAGAAAGCTAAACCCCTAAGGGAATAAGGCAGAGGTATTCTAAATCAGATTTGGCGAGATAAAGGATAAACGGTTGATACTACAACCGTCCAAGCTGACACGGAAATTGTGGATTACCAGTAACGGTTGACTGCTAAGTATGTCATAAAGAACTGTCTGGCAGATCTTTTTCGCAGTAATCCCTGTTATCCATCATATATTTTGGTCTGAATTTGACAGTTTGTAAAACGGCAAAACCTCGCGGGAGTTTGGATGAAAATTACGTAATTCCTTGTTTTTGTCAACTGCATTTCACTGCTTGTCACAAAGCAAATATAGTAAAAGATTGTGGGAGATTTGATGGTTTGGATTCAAATTCTTTCTCGTATCAAGTTGCAATTTGCTTGACCAGACTCTCCATAACTGAACTTCAGGTCTTAGACTAGTAGCTTATTGCTAATAGTAATAGACTGATCAGGTTATCAGGATATATGGGCCTAGCACTGGTTTAGGGCTTGCTATTTTTCTCATTTACATATTCCTGTTAAAATGGCGCTCGCTTGCAATAATTTTCCGAACAATTTCCCCCGTGTTAGGCCTATACTACATACATGTGGTTTCCACTTTATCCCAAATACACAAACAATACAGTCGCGCTAAAGGTGTGACAGATCAGCAAAGCGGCAAGCCCTGGGAAAACCGTTAGCATTTTCAAGAGTTAACTACCCATGCAGTCGTCTTGGTGCATCCCCATACAGATCATGGAACTCCCCCCCCCTCCCCCCACTCGTGCAAATCTGCAAGGCATTTTTGCGGATTCCTTACGCCCTCATGGACAGAGTCGCTGATGGTGGGGGTAGCCCGCTGGTTGGAACAGCTTGGTAACATAATTTTGGCAATGATAGAGTTGGGGAAATGAGCCGTGCGAGGGTGTATATTACATCTAATATGGGCCAGGGTGTATATTACGTTTAATATGGGCACTTAGTGGATTTTAGGTCACAGGGGTGTGCCACTAATTTCGATCCCGTTTTCAACCATCTGATAAATGAGTGACTCCTTTTCATTCCTGCTTTGGTAAAAAATGGGTATAATTTCTTGAGATTTGCCATTTTCCCAAATCATTTAGGGCAAATTCAGTTTAAAATGAGGAACATTAGGCCAAATTAAATTAATTGTTTGTCTCAAAGCTCCTCTCCTGTTGTAAAACTAATGCGGAATGCGGGTTTTTTTCAATTTTTTTTTTTTTTTTTTAAATATAAAATATTGAAATCCTTGTAAAAGTGAACTTTTGTATTTAAGATGATGTGATTTTTTTTTTTTTTTAAAAGAAGAAAAAAAAGAAAGAAAAAAAATCAGATTTTTGTTTTTCTAATGCGCATCAATAAACTAACGTGCGCGGGAGCTTTGAGACAAACAATTAATTTAATTTGGCCTTACGGACCTCAGGTGACATACAGGTCAACCCCCCCATTTGTTGTTGTTGTAACATTTAGGGTCAACTGACATATATGTTTGCCAATCAAAACAAAACAAAACAGAATACATTACAAAATTGTAGCAAATTTTGAGCATCATGCCTGGTGGTGACTTTGGAGTTTTTGGCTTAAGTCAATTTGTCAACCATTACTCGTTTAGAAGTCGGTTATGTGGCGCTCAAGTGCCCTCATTCCCAGATCCAAATACCTTACACAAAACAGAGTTTAACAGCCTTTTGATATTGATATGTTATACAAGAGGAGACAATATCAGGTTTACGCTGAAATTGTCATCCCAGTGATCAAATGATGTGAAGCTGATCTAATTGAATGCATGCTTGCGTAATATCAATGTGTAATAAATGTATATCTTTCGACATACATGCTTTGACATTTAACAGTAAATCCCTTTAGAGTAATAAACAAGTGTACAATTAATGGAGCTGTATCTACTTTAAGCCATCAATCTTGTTACGTTTTAGCATGGAGCTTGAGTGATGTCAAAATGATTCATACTGGTTCATTCAGCTAGCTTATATTTAGTGCACTCCAATACACATTAAAGTAATGTTTGTTTTTACAGCACTAACTCTCAAAAAATATAACAGTAATTCAAGGCATTAACAGCGGTTATTGGTTGCTATGATGGGGACGGGTTGTCGCCAAGTTTGCGATTAACCTCCTCTCTCAGGTTGGCCTGTTTATGCATACTTTTAAAAGAGGAGGAACAGCATTCCATATTGTAAGATGGTATACGTGACCTTTTGCTGCTTATTATGTTGGATCTAGGCACTCCCAATACAAGTTAATGGGAACAACAAATAGTATTACAGAGATGGGTGTCTTTCTGCTGTTGGCATAGTAAAAGTTTGTATAAACATTTCAAAAGTTTCTTATTGTAGATCTAATAGGTAAACTGCACTGACAGCTCTGTAGTGGAAGCTAGAATGGAAGGGAAATGAGATCAACCATGCGATGTATTGGAAGAGGTTGTAGACTTCACAAGTATGTTATAGATGTGGATGCAAAATCTTGCAAGCCAGCAGCTTGGAGAAGATGCAATGATGCATGACATGCGGAAGTCCCAGTCACTACCATGTCATTCATGTCATGTCATACATGTAGTATGGAATCACTATGTCTGTGATTTTAATCCCAGTGATCATGGAACCCGGGGTGCTCAGTGGTCATTACAAGGGGGTATCATGCACGTCCAAGTACTTTGAAAACGTACCCTAAATACGCAATCATGTTAATGTGAAAAAGTACCCCTAAACAAGTATGGCACAGTATTTTACATACCCTAAGCAAGTAATATCAGTATTCCCAATACCCTAAACAAGTACTCAAAATATTTTGATACCCTAAACAAGTACTCAAAATATTTTGATACCCTAAGCAAGTAATTTGTATTGTTTAAACCTCTTTACCGCGTATTACACATTTCTAACCCTTTTTCCTTCCCTAATATTAGCTAAAAGTATTATGAAACAAATGCCGAGCTGATTTATCAGATCACTTGCGAAGGATACAATTTGAGAAATATATCTCGCCCCTGTATCATGGCTATTTATAATCCTCATGGAGCAAATAAGGACCCCAATGATGTAAAAAGTACCCTTTTTCTTAATTTGGCTTGTTTTGATACCCTATTCACGTTACGTACGTAACGTACCCCAGCTTCAGTGGCTTAGTGAGTTGTTTACGCATTAACTCTCAACTTGAGGTGTTTTTAGGTAATGAATATAGAAATAATTGTGTTAAGAGTAACATGTGTGAATGAATGAATAAAATTAAATGGTCATGCCTCACATGCAGTATTTGGTCAGACAGGCGCTGCTTAATGCATAATGATTCAATAAACATTTGAAGAAAAAAATAATGTTTGCACAGATGTTCTGTAATTAAATAAAGAATAACAGCTGACAATTGGGTATTCAAAAATACCTTCTTGCTCCAGGTACAAGTATGACCATGGTGAACTGAATTATTGCTGGATTAGAGAGAGAGAGAGAGAGTACAATGAATCTAAGCCTTGACCTAGAACGAGAGTATGCTATAAAGATGATGAAATAATATTGTATCCTTCGTTCAACCGGTAATTATACAGGGCATCAATACACACATTAATTATTTCTACAAACTTGATTACACCTACACACTCACTGGCATATAAAAGGTTATGAAAGCATTGAAAGGGCCACTTGAAATAAAGGTATAAAGTAAACTATTGTACAGATGCCAATCAAAATCACTGAAAATATCCCGAAAATAGTGTAAGAAATCCAGAAAATTGGGCAAAAACAACTTACTATGGTCTGAATATCAACAAAACAGCCTACAATTGTATGCAAACTGTCATCTCTGCTATGGTCATGGTTAAAAGAGAACCCAAGAGGGTGGGAATTCACACAGAGGGCATCCAGACTGGGGCAGGGAAGAGAATTTCCCCACTGGTTTCCCTAAAATAATTAACTACAATACACGACAATTTAAACCCTTAGGTCCACTTACGAATATATCAAGGATGAGATTTCTCCATTTAAAGGTAGATGTTCCGATTTTAAACTTGAAGTTTACTATTCTACATGAAAGGTCATCCTTAAAAAATTTGTATTCCAAAGTTTGAGTTGCATAACTCTAATGGTTCTTATTTTAGACGCAAAAGATGATGTGAAATGTACCCATTCAGTTGTTCACAAACGATATTGGTGGTAACCACCTTTCGCGGTAATTTCGACGTTATTTCATCGATTTCTCCGTAATTATACCGATTTAGGCCGTCAAATTTCAGTATGATGATGAGAAAAATACGAGCTTTCATATGATATGAAAATCTCCGTATGTTTGAAATAATTCTGTGTTACGAAAATGTGATCGGGTCATCTACCTTTAAACTCTATTTCATCTGTCACCAAAAGAGGTAACGAGCATAGACAGTGCAAATGGGGAGGGAGAGGAGGGAGAGGGGGGAAAGAGAGGGGGGCACCCCCCATAATTTTCAAGGTGGGGATGATGCTCCCCTCAAAAGAAGCCATGTTTTGCGCGAAATTGGTTTCAATGTTTAATGGTTTCAGGTACATTTTCTAGACCATTTTAGTGAAAAAATAAACATATTTGCATATTAGTTTTAATTTTCATCATCCAAGTTATAAAAACATGGCTTTAAAAACGTTTTTCTGGACCATTTAGTTTAAAAAACTGACAGTTTGAACGTTTAAATTATTCAAGCTTAAAACATGATGGCTCAGGAAAGTTTTCTGGAGCTTTTTAGTGTGAAAATAGCAATTTTTTGCACGCTTAGCGCAAATTGGTTTCAATGTTTATTATTAAAGTTTTTTTCAGGAACGCTTTCTGGACCATTATAGTTAGAAAACTAGACATAATTGCGCATTTGGAACAAGATGGCTTCATGAACGTTTTTAGGCCAATTTTAGTGATAAAATAACCAATTTTGTGCGCTAAATTAATTTCAATGTTTTATTATTTAAGCTTAACAAGGTGGCTTCAGGAACGTTTTTCTGGACCTTTTGGTGTTATAATCACCAATGTTTGCGCGCTACGTGTAAATTAATTCCAATGTTTTATTATTCAAGCTTAACAAGATGGCTTCAGGAACGTTTTTCTGGACCTATTTTAATGTAACAATAGGCAATTATTTTCAGGCGCGAATTATTTTCAATGTTTTATTGTTCAAGAATCAAGCTTAACAAGGTGGCTTCAGGAATGTTTCATGACCATTTTAGTGTTAAAATAACCAATTTTTGCGCGATATGCGCAACTTAATTTCAATGTTTTATTTTTCAAGCTTAAGGGGGGACTCAAGGAAGTCATTTTTTGAATTTTGTGAGTGCTGTAATTATTGAACTATGACTCAAATGTACATAAAAGTATACATTTTTGGAAAAGAAATAGGTCAGAGAATCTAAATTTTGGGTCAATTTTGGTCTATAACTCAAAAAATAAATAAGATATTAAAAAATAAAAAAGGCTCCTGGGGAATGTTATCAGGATTATCATAAAACTAGTAATAGTATGACAAAATTTAACAAAATATATTTTGAGTTATCTTTTCTAAACCTAAAATGGGTCAAAAAACATGTTTTTTATAATTTTTTCCAAAATGGTCAATTTCATTATCATGGTTGGATTCATTGAACCCTTTTCTGTTAAAAACTGTATACGTTTATAAAGATTAAATGAATATTGAAGATTTATCGGCAGTTTTACGGAGGCTGTACCTGAGAGTCCACACCCCTCTTAAGGGAAGTTTTGGAGAGTGCATTCACATGAGTTACAACTTTTATACATGAGTGGCCCCAGGATAGATTGTCAATATCAAACTCGACTGATCACTATAGTGAGAATGACACTGGGATGTGGGTGTGTGTCGGGGTGTGTGGATGTGTCCTACATCCTCTGGCTATCTACCAGGTACTATGTAAAGACAGACCACAATTATAATGAATGAGTAACCCTAATGGATATAGATTTTTTAAGTAGCTGAAAGAAGAGAAAAAAACATCAGGGAGAAGCTTGCCGGGGAAAACCCTTGTCACATCAACCTGCTTGTTTGCACTTTACACGTAACAGTTGCATTCAGCTGTAATTAAAGGTTACCAAAACAAAATGTTGATCTAAAATAATTCAATAAAACCCAGCTTGGATATTAGATATAATACAAACAGCCTATGCACTAAATTAGGTAATCACTATGCATCACTTTGCTACTATCTAACCTATATACTACTATAACAGTTAACAAAAATATCATAATATATATCAAATTCCTGACAGGTACGCAGCTGCTGATATTTTAAGATACTTATTCAAAGGCAAAGTTAATTAAGCACGACATCACTTCCTAAAGGCGCTGTCACACCTAGCCAATTTGGCTTGCCGGAGCTATACCGGAGCAAAAATGTGGCGATTTTCGGGAATTGGTACTAGTACGGTAGCGCAACGGTATCACATCGCTAAGAACGGTAGTACATTGTCAGAACATAGACTTGCTTGCAAGTCTGTAGGACACAAACAATGACGGTATGGGTGTAAAGTGAGAGAATGAATTCAAATACCTCCAATAAATAATGAAACGTAAAGTATCATATATTTCACGCTTGTAAAAAACAGTCCAGCACGTACGTTTTTTTACGTACGAACTTTTACAACCGCACCATTTTTGGGGAATTTTTCCAACAATTCCGTGTAGACTTCAATTAAGTCTAATACCTAAAGCAGACGATACAAACATCGCCACCAACATTAGGACACTCACCAGTGACATCACTGGGTAAACAAAAGTAGCTTCAGATCGGCAAGTTGAGTGGCACACCCCTGCTACTATGAGGCCATCGGAGAGCCGCCAATCCATTACGGGGCACTACCGGTGCTCTATCGACACTTAACGAAGCCATACCGGAGTTCTGCCGTTGTACTGCCGTTTTAGTCCCGTTGTTCGCTCCGGCAGCGCAACGGCAGACATTTTTGAGCATGTTCAAAAATGTCTACCTTCGCCTGCCGTGGCTCATTTTTTCGCCGATGTTCTGACGATGTCCTGACGATGTACTATCGTTCTTAGCGACATGATACCGTAACGGCAGGCGACGGTAGACATTTTTGAACATGCTCAAAAAATGTATGCAGTTGCGCTGCCGGAGCGTGCAACAGGTCTACAACGGCAGTACTCCGGTATGGCTTCGTTAATGTCGGTAGAGCACCGGTAGCGCCCCGTAATGGATCGGCGGCTGCATCACATTTGTACAAGGTAAATTCTTCATTGGCAAAATATATACTATCAAGTGGAAACAAATATGTTCCCCTTAAAACATTTTCTCGTTTAATTTTGGTACAAATATCAAAATTGATTTCGCCGCATTTCTCGAACATGGCCGATTTTAAACTGACTTGGTTGTATACACTGTGATCGATCACATTAGAGGGTTAGAATCGAATTTTACAAAGATTCTCTGTACAGTTGGTAGAATCCAGTTCATTATTGTAAAAAACTTTACATGCTATTTACAGGAAGGAGAATCCTTAGATTTTATGAAATCAATCTTGTGAATCAGATGTCCAATAACTTTACAAAAGCCATCGTTAGAAGGCTTTCCAAGGCCGCCAACATTTCCCTATAAGTATGACATGACGCATATTTGTTTTTAGTCAAACTGTAACTGATTCAGGCCAAAACAATGAAGATTTGTAAAAAACACTCCACTAAATCCCAAGGCCCCAAAACACAACTGGATTCATCAACCATAGAATTTCCTCTCGCCAATGCTTGCCTAAGGTGTGCATGATGGGGAAAGGCGTATTGCAAAAAAGACTAAGAATAAGGAAGTGGAGACGGCAAAATTTAAAACTGCTAGTAAATCGAACAGATTTAAAATAGATAGCAGGAGAACTGGAGAACTAAGCGGATGAAGCTCCTATGGGCTCTGTGTGTTATATGCCATTTGTGCATGCGTGCGTGCAAGCTCCTATGGGCTCTGTGTGTTATATGCCATTTGGGCATGCGTGCGTGCAACAGATTGGCTTAAATGACTTGAAACAATTCCAGGATAATGATGTATTGTTTCTCAAAACAAGGAATGTAGTGAATTCCAATTTCAATATCAATTTCAATATTTATTTTCCATCATATCAACAAAGACAAAATACAATGACAGTTTAACAAATAATATGATGGAGGAGGAACATCTACAAGCAAAAGCCTGACGTTGTTGCACCCCCTTAAACAAAGCTTACATTCTACAAATACAGAAAATATACAAAATATACAATTACAGAAATTATAAGTTAACATAAACAGAAAAAATCCAAAAAAAAGAAAGAAAAAAAAGAAAAAAGACAACGAAAAAGTAAACAAGCAATGGATATATACATTATATCCCACGTGGAAGCAGCAACGTGATTGTTTTTTTGTTTTTGTTATTGATTCAAGATTTAAGTTACTTGACATAATATTGATTTAGTTTGATAAAGTATGTGCTCTTGATTGTTTTTTTAAGTATAGCATTGTCACAGTGTTGTACACAAGTTCTCAAGATACCCATTACAGTACGGATCCTGACGGAATGTTTATATACTACCGATAAAAAGGGATATGAAATATTTAAAATAGTATACTGTCGAGGATAGAGTAATAAAACATGATCTGATTCTGATTACCTTTATCAAATTTTACACAATAAATGTGAAAGGTGATCGTTCCCTAACGGATGACTGCTCGTATAACGTTTGATTCATTTTGACGACAATATTTGAACAATTATTGCAAATTATGTCTTCAATTATTGATATATTCTATGTGATTTGATGAGTATACAGAACAGAGAATATTAAACAATCCATTGTGTAAGTCTAACTAGCAATAAAGGGCACAGGTTGAGCTAAGAAAGTGCAGGGCACATTTGAAAAAGCTAATGCCATCAAAATCCAATATCAAATTACACAATAATGAAAGTTTAGATAATTTTGTTGTTATTAAACATCATGTTTGATAGAACACACAGCATCATGGTGTGAAATTACCTATTGTTATATGGCTCATTCCATGAAGTTGGGGCACATTATGTGACATCCAAGTGAAATTTTCAAAATGGATATTTTCCAACTCTTTCTTCTTTTTTAGGTTCTACATTTACCAAAGTCCAATGTAGAACTTTTTTTTTTAATGTAACATTTGGTGTAAAATAACCGCACATGTTCAACAGTTGGATGACATTTCCAAAAATCCTGATGCTACATGGACACCATTTCCCATTTCCATATCATTTTCTAATAAATTAGCTTAAGATGTGGGCCAAGTTTCTATACCTCAATTAACTACTTGGAACCACAAATACATGAAAAGAAACCAGATTTGTCTAGGTTGAACATAACTTAACGAACAAGACATCGTAGATTAACTGTTTTATGTAAAAACTCATTGAAAAGTGACTCTTTATTTTGCAATTTGTATAATGAATTTAAATAAAGTACATATCAATATTTGTTTGATGTAAAGTACTCTATAAACCATGCACATTGATTACATTATAGTCATAAAGTAAGTATATGAAGTATTATTTACCTGTATAATGTTATAAAATGCACTACCGATGCTACATGGACACCACGTCTTGTAACATTGTTAATAATGAGACTATTCATACTGTTACAATTATTTGAGTGTGAATGGTTTGTCTATACTTGTTCGTCATATCAAGTAGATACACAGAGTGAATTGCATGAAATTTATCTAAACACTGTTCATGTAAAATTTACCTTTTCTGTGTACTTAAGTATTACGATGCTACATGGACACCGTGCCCTAAAATATTTGGAACAGCTTGAACAGGTGCATCTTTTTCAGATCAATAGAGAGGATGTACTAATGATGTTAACTTTTTATGTTATAAGCACACGATAAAATTAATAACATGGATTGTAAAACTACAAATTACACAAAAAGATAACCTGCCATGAAGCATAAAACATAATTACCTATGATACACCATTTCTTACAATTACACAATAACAATACACCATTGATCAAAGAAACTTAAGATGTCCACTGAAACAAACTTCATGCAGTGTTGTTCTTAAAGTACCCTTTGTGATCTTAGTCTCTTTGCTCGTTTCTGATTGAATCATCCTCTATTATTGATAAAGATGATTGAAAAGTTTGATCACTTAAAAAGTCAGTTTGCAAAAAAATAATTTAATTGCCATGATGGATTTCTTTGGAAAGGTACTAGTTTTTGAAAATGATGGGTTCCTTGTCTTCATCTCCATAAATTCCAGGACGATAGAACTGTCTTCTGAATTAATGTCAAGAACCTGCAAAGCAAAACAAAATAAACCCTATGGCTTAGTATCTTCATGGAACATTGTGTATTGATATTGGAGTAGATTATTTATTCATGTTGCACTTTTTGTGTTGCAGGAAAATATTTATATTAAAATCATGCTGGAGTATTATATTTATTATTCATTTAACATGAAAAAGAATAGCAAAGGATAGAGAACTTAAATGATTTACAATTATTTGTTTTATTTATAGTAAATAAAACTAAAATGGGAATGTTTATTGTGAATTCAGTGAAATGCTAATGGAAATGGTGTCCATGTAGCATTGTGTATTAATATATTTCATTAGATATACATCTCTCATAATATGCCTTTTTTTCTGTAAAGTGTAGTAAAATGTAGGCAATGTTTTGAATGTTTTGGGTGATGGATAATTTCGAATAGGGTAATTGTTTTAGTCTAATTAGGCAAATTTTATGAAATGCTACATGTACATGGTGTCCATGTAGCATCGTATTGGTAAGCTATATTATTAGCATTAAAAGAGCAAAAACTAATTCATTATTAACTTCAAAGTTTATTAATGATGTGATTCTACAAAAAAAATACAATTTCAACGAACTATAACGATACCCAATGCAAAATATTGCCCATGCTATGCCCGATGCTACATGGACGCCAAATTATTATGGCGTCCGTGACTCAAAATTAATATCATAACATGAAAAGAAATTCTGATTCAGTGTTTCCCTTTCAATAAAAATGCATTAATAAATACAGACATACAAGCAACATTAAGAAATAATTACAATCGCACTTACCATTCACAAAACTATCCAATGTTTACATTTTGATGCTACATAAAAGTCCCGATGCTACAACGGGACACCAGCGACTGAAACCTTGATAAAACTAGCCGACATGTGGCAAATTCCAAACAAACCTGATAGCTATTGACCTCTATCCTTACAAAAAGAAATATGGAATGTTTTATTTATCTCCAGGGGGGGATTCCCACAAATTGCATAGGATGTTTATCACGATGCTACATTTTATGGTTAGGACACCATGCACACGGCACGGTATACTTTTTCATGAATATATGGAATGGTCTTCATGAAATTTATTCTCATTTGCAATAGTTTTCAATTGATAAATGCTCTTAATTTTGGAAAATAGTTTAAAAATGTATGATAGAGAACTACCTCCATTCAGCAATGAAAACTCCCGATGCTACACGTGTATATTTTGTGGACACCGTGCGTAGCATCGGAAAGGCAATTTTCATGTTGCTTGGGTGAAAAATCAGTCCAGCGTGACGAGGTGTTTTGGTCAGTAAACTATGAATACATGTATCTTTTATTAATCAAATCGATTTCCAAGCAATTCTATGATAGTTTTGCTTACATAAAACTCATATTAATTGTTGTGTTTTCCATGTCACGTTTTTTAGCAAAAATGGTCTTGGACACCACCTCATTTTTTATTTATTTTTTCTTCAAGGAAGGGTCGATTTTTTTTTTTTTTTTCATGGCTCAATACTATAACCTAGTACTGTTTTTGGACACTAAAAAAAATTGATATACACATAGAGTAAAACAGTTTATAAGCTGCCTAAAGTACCAAATTCTGCTATTTTAACAAATGCCCCAACTTCATGGAATGAGCCATATATAAAGGGGGATACAAGCATTTTGTTTAATATTAGAAACATGCCCAATTTATTGTGAAGTCATTCTCCAAAATATTGACATCAGTGGAAAGATTTATGTACTTTTTTTAGCTTATCTAAATATATACTTTCTAATAATAGTTTCTTGTGGTGTTTTTAAAGAATTATTTCAAAAGTATAATATTAAACCATCATAGTGCAAATGCAGATTTCTCCACATCAGAATAGCACAAATTTAAATACACTAAGAGGTAGTTGAAGTTTAAATACACATTTTTAAAATTCTCTGGGTCATCTAATATTACTAAAGATAAAATTATACTACACCTAACACAAAGTTCCTGACCAACGGATTATTGATTTCGAATTAGCTAATAATAATAAGCACTACCAACGATCGGCATGCAGAGACTCCTTCTTCATAATTTGATACCTCCTTCATAACATTTGAGTGGATACTTTTAAAGTTATGAGCGCTTTTTTAGTGACAACGGAAAAGTTGTAGCAAATGTATTTTTATGGGATACACTGCTCAGTGTACGTAGCACAGCTAATTATCCTTCCATGCCTGACAGTTTTCGATTTATTCTATGACAAATCAATGATATCTCATAGAGAAAAAAATGCTATAACTTTTTTCTCTGGATCTGGTCAATTAAAGCCACCATAAAAGGGGTTAAAATCACAATTTTGAGATCAATTTTCGCGGTCCTATGAGACTCACTTTGAGTGACTAATTTTGCAAACATCATTATGTGCTCCATCTCCTAACATATATCAATGTATTGTGAATGCCCTGTCCAGATTAAAAATGGATATTGAGTGATGAATCACTCTTCATTCAATTAATTACATTTATCCACATGAAGGCTGGGAGCCAGTGTGCCATACATAGTTGTATGAAGGGTTACTTACTGGTCATTATGGGTTCATTCACATTGGTTGACACACATACAACTTTAATGGGATTTCCCCAATGTTACTATCAGTTACGATGGAAGCATTTGGTTTAGGGGTCGTCCATAATTTTCGCCATTTTCAGTTACGTACAAAGCGTACGTAACAGGGGGGAGGGGGTCGAAATATACCCCAACCGTACGTAACTTAAATGGCGATCTTGAGAGGCGGATTTTTTTTTTTTAAAGTACAAAATAAAAGAATATATCAATAATAAAAAAATAAAAAAGATAGGCCTAATAGATAATTTTAAATAAAAATAGTAGAGGCCTAATAGATATTTTTTTTAAATAAAAATAGTAGAAGTAGAAAATAATTAGAAAACATTCTGGAAAAGGGATAGCGATAGCTATCTTATCATTGTTCTATAGTAAATCCTGACTCGACAACGTTGCCCGCAACCAGCTGGGAGCTTCGATAATAGGTGGCGCAAAAGGTCGTCCTAAGCATGTCAAAAGCCAGACTATGATTTACTTACTTTGCCATGAACAGAAATCAGTGGAGTAGCCAGAGGGGAGGGGGAGGGGGGAAAGGGTGATCGCCCTGACTGTCGTGTTGGTTGAGATTGGCACTGTCGGTTCATTTGACAAGAGGAATCATTTAATTAATATGATGGTCAAAAGTACACAGATGGAATTTTTTTGTCCGCTACGCGCACATGTGTCTCCAAAATGCAATATTTTTTTTGTATAAGCTTGTTTAGAGCCAAAATGTACCTTAATCATAGCAATAATTAGGGAAATGTTGAAAATTTTCGTGCGCTACGCAAAAATTTCTTTTGTCACAATAATCTTGTCGGTTCACTTTCATTTCTGCCCTCCCCCCATATACCTAACTACGCCACTGACAAAAATGTTTCATGTACACGACGAAACAATATTGCTTCTGTGATTTTAAAACAATCCATGGCTCAAGTTCCCAGTGTTGTTGTTTATCATTTCTGTATTTCAAAGTATTTAATACATGTGCCATTTGTTTCAAAATATCTTGATCATTTTTGATAATTATTTATCAAAGAAAATGATAATTTTTACCAAAGAAAGAACGGCAGAATCATCAAATCAACACCGGAGATATACAATAAATATGATCAAAGAAGTTTCTTTTTCTCTATTGTGTATCGTACAACTTCTTATGTTGTATACGTCAATTCGTCTTTAATACAATGGTTTTAAATCATACATTTAATGCGTACGTAACTCGAGGGGGGGAGGGGGGTAAAAAGTTACGCTCTGTACGTAAGTGAAAATGGCGATAATTTTGGACGACCCCTTAAGTTATAATGTTTTTCTTTAGATTATATTTTCCACTCAATCCAAGGTTTTCCACGCGAAGATAAACTATTGCTCTTTTTGCAATAAATTGCATTTATCCACATGAATGCTCGGAGCAAGTAAGATAGCAGTGGGGTAACCGGTCAATAGTTCATTGACAGGAGCTCACACGTATAAAGCCCAGTCGGGATTTCCCCGTTGTCACTATCATTTATTTTAGAGAAGATAAGAGGGAAAAACTTCAGTTTGGATAAGAATATTTTTTGTATGATTGTTTTCTCTTCAATTATTTTTCTCACTCTATGTTGTCCACTCAAAGAAATATTAATTTTCTCAACACATGATGTGATGTGGATAACCGACTGGTTGATGGAAATGGGACTGGCTGTTCTTTTTGCCCTACATACTCCCTATTATTTAACCAGTCGTACGGATTTAAAGATGGAAGGATTTGGTTTGTGTAAGAAAATGTTTTCTTTGGATTTTTTTTCTTCAATCCAACGTTTCCCACATAAAGTCAAGCTATTGCTCTTTTTGTGATTAATTGCATTTATCCACATGAATGTTCGGAACAAGTAATTGCAGTGGGGCATCTGTTCAATGTCTCTTCAACAGGTACTCTCACTTACATAAAGCCCAGCCTGGATTTACCCAAACTCACCATCACTTATCACAGATGATACAAAAATAAAGCTTTTGGATAAGAATGTTTGATATAGGTTTGCTCTCTCTTTAGATTTGATTTCTGACTCTGTGATTTTCCACTCAAACATGCGATGTGATTTGTGGATACACGAAATGGGTTACGCTGTTCTTCCTGCCCTACACAACCCCTATGCTTTAAATAGTCCATTCCATATAAAAGATGGGGGGGGGGGGCTTAAATAATTTAAAGGGATAGTTTGATTTATAAAATTTGCTGTTGGATTCATATTCGATACCCGATTCAAGATGTCATTCCATAATTGTCATTTAAGTTTAAGATCTCGATCATGATTTCTATGACGATAAAAGGTCTCTCCTTCCCTTTAATGATGCTTAATTTAAACATTTGTTACAATATTTGAAAATTAAAGGCTAAATTCAAACTCTTATCTTAAGGTTTATCGCAATTAGGTAAAAATCAATTGATTATTGAATTTGTACACTTTGCGATCCCACAATGCCTCAGAATAGGATAATCAATTGATTTTTACCTATTTGCGATAGACCTTAGGCCAAATTTTGTTGTTGTTATGTTGTTCTCCACAACTTTCAGAGAGGAGGGGCGGGCGGGCGGATTTTTTTTTCTTCTTTTAATTTTTTTAATTTTTTCTCTCTTTTACCAGCGGAAGCTCAAAGTTCAGCCAACAAGAAGTTGAAATCACTCTAAGAGTCGCACATATATGTTATAAACACTTAATTTAATATTCAATGCCATTTAAACTGTTTAAAAAAAAAATCTGAAAAAAATCTGGAAAAAAACCCTGAAAAGAACCCCCCCCCAAAAAACCCAAAAAAAAATCTGATTTAAAAAATCAAAAATATCTGAGCGGCCCTAGGTCTGAGCAGCCCTAAATCTTACGAGCAGGCGGTCGAGGACAACATAACAATTTTTTGTGGCCTTATTGAGAGCAAATGTAATAGGTAGCTAGGCAAGTCAGAACACCGCCATCCATCCCTAATATGGGTAACACATTGTGATTTATTGATATCATTGAAACTTGTACCAGAAATATTTAAATATTCATAGAGAATCCAAACTGTTTTCCTCTAAATTGTTAGTGCGAGTAGAGCTACAAACCAGCCTACCTATTGAATGATCAATTGTTATTTTATAGAACACTAATGGAGTACAGTAGCTAAGATAAAGTCAGAACACCGCCATTCATCACAACAATCGGTAATGGGCTGTGATTTATTGAAATAATTTACACTCACACCCACCCACCCACCCACAATAACATCTTACTTGTACAATCCATCAACTATGAAAACAAGAGTAGTGCTGCAAATTACTCTTACTGTTTTTTGTTTGTTAAAGGTGTATGTTCCGATCATTTTTTGGGGGCTGTGATTTTTTTTCACATCAAGATATTTTGATATCAGAAGAATCCCCATATTTTTCTCATTATGTCTGTAAAATCTTAGGGGCAAGTACATCTAGAAATTATAGGCTAATATGTAGTGAATTACTGGCACTAGGTGGTTAACTACCAGCCAGTTTGTGTACTACTCAATGAAAATTGTCTTGTGACCTTGTGCTTTTAAAATAAGAACCCATTACACCTACAAGCCTTATAGAAATATCCCTTTTTTCAAGAACCAATTTTGCCCCAGGGCATGGTGCACCCTGTCTATTTTCTAGCCTGGCTTGCTGGCCAAGCACTGCTCAAGGCCCCGCCGTGCCAGGTGGTATCCTAGTTTTGTCCATGGTAGGAACATGGATGGAAAGTAGCCCAAAGTCTTACTTTTGAAAGTTGTTGTGTTGAGAAATTCACACTTTAACTTCAATTTGTCATTGAAATTAGTACTATTTATAATTTATCCAAATCAAAAGTTCAAAATTCAAAGAAAAATAGTCACAATATATTATCCCTGGATCAGATTTTAGTTTTAAAACTAGCCCAATGTGGCTGAAAGTCACCGCGTGTGTTAATTCATGTGGCTAGATTGTAGACAGTCTGCCTTAGGGTCTCCCCAGCATGTGGTCAATGTGTTGAATTAAACAATTCTTGGTTGGACTTTTTTTTAGCCCAACACGCGACTTTTCAAAGTTCTTGTGTTAAGAAATTCAATGTTTGAACTTGAATTTTGTTTAAAAACCAGTGCGATTTCAGATTTTGTCAAATATAAAGCTCAAATTTGAAAAGAAATTACGATTGTATAGCAGATTTTAGTTTAACATGTAGCCCAATGGACTCAAGCTATACAGGACGATGGAACGTATGTGATCAGATTTTGGGCAACATCCAGACCAGTCCTGGCAGTTGCTGACCACCTGTGATTTTTATTACCGCTGATATAGACTAAAAGGCCGGTAAATTGGGGATAAATCTATAAGGATTTGTAGGCGTAATGCATTGGAGTTATGCAACTCAAACTCTGGAATGTGACAATTTTGAGGATGTCCGTTCATGTAAAATAGAAAACATCAAGTTGAAAATCCGGCCAAAATCAGAACATCTATTTTTAAACTCCATCAAATTTCAAAATGTCAAAAGTGATCAACATGCTATTTTTAATTTGTACATGAATACAGATGTATTAGCATTTTTATTTTTGTGCACATGTTTTTGTGAATATTATAACTTCAACATTGACATTTGACAGTAGATATCCTTAATATTAAATAAAAATAAATTAACAGAATTAACTACAAACTACAATGACAAATTACACACTCTAGTTGATAAAGTAATCAATCGATACTCTCCTTTTAAAGGATCATTTTGACACTCAAATATACTTTGATTAAACAGACATTCTTGAGCAATGTTAAAAATAAAATGACGTCTGCATATAGATAGAGCCTAGGCTTTTGTAATGTGTATTCCTCACTGTGATTTGCGTGTGAGGTGTTGCCAGGCCATTCCCAGCTTTTCTTCATAAAGCTTGTTGGCCTTGACTTGGTCTCGAGGAGGAGTACTAAAATACACATATAAATGGATACCAGTGTAAGGCGGACACTTGCATTCTTTTGATTGAGTGTTCAACAAATGAGAAATTAGCCAAGTTCCCCTAAAAATAGGTGTTTTGGGTGATGGTGGGCACATTTCAAAAAAATATGGGTCTTTGGGTGACATTTTCATCCAGAGGGATGAGCATCAGGTGAGAACAAACCTTATTTTAGGGTACACATATTTGGATATGTGTACCCATATATACTACAAGCACATCAGATAATTACCAAGATATTGTAAACAAAATAAAATTGGGTCGGTCAGGCCTGAAGAACTGGCGTACTGGACAAGTTTTACAAATGACAATATTCAATCTGCAATAAAAGAACAACCACCAAGGCATGTAAAGAGAAAACTTAGTTATTTGGTTTCAAACAAAAATCCTCTGTAATAAGTACCCTTCGTCTTTAAAGGCATCACCTCTGAGATACTTACGGAAAAATACAATATCCATTCCACTCAAAGATTATAAGAAACAGCATTTCCATAAACTTTAATACTGAACAGATGAACAAATGTTATGAAATTTACAGCCAATAGACAGTGGTCTGATATAACAAATTTACAGCCAATAGACAGTGGTCTGATAAGACAAATTTACAGCCAATAGACAGTGGTCTGATAAGACATATTTACAGCCAATAGACAGTGGTCTGATAAGACAAATTTACAGCCAATAGACAGTGGTCTGATAAGCCAAATTTACAGCCAATAGACAGTGGTCTGATAAGACAAATTTACAGCCAATAGACAGTGGTCTGATAAGCCAAATTTACAGCCAATAGACAGTGGTCTGATAAGACAAATTTACAGCCAATAGTGGTCTGATAAGACAAATTTACAGCCAATAGACAGTGGTCAGATAAGACAAATTTACAGCCAATAGACAGTGGTCTGATAAGACAAATTTACAGCCAATAGACAGTGGTCTGATAAGACAAATTTACAGCCAATAGACAGTGGTCTGATAAGACACTCTATGTCATCTTCCATTCCTAGATTTTAAAAAACCCAGATCACAGGCAAAATCGAACAGATTTGCAAATATCTAATGTAACTCGCATAGAATAACATTGGATACACACATGGCAAACCCCTGGGGCAATTCTTCATGCAATGCCCGATTTCCGACGTCTGTAAAGTGTAAGAAACGTGTAAGTCATATCTCCCTGAGTACAAACAAGTGGCAAAACTATGCAGGATCTTGCTTCTTTGGAAAAATGAGGTTGTGTTTTTTGTTTCCTGTACGTAGGTTTAAAATAATTGTTTATATTCATGTGGCATTTATTCTATGTCCATAAACACGGTTTTTATAATTTATTTATTTCATTGTCAAATTGTCTAAACAATTTTGTGTTTTTTGCAACCAATATGTATCAAAAAAGGACAAATTCAATTTGGCATTTACATTATAGTCCAAACAGAAAGAAAGAAAGAAAGAAGGTGGGTGGGGGAGAAAGAGAGAAAGAAAAAGAAGAAAAGAAGGTGAAAAAATAGCATAGAAAGACAGAAAGAAGGGGAGAAAGAAAGGGGAAAAAAAAAAGAAGAAAAAAAAAGAAGAAGAAAAAGAAAAAGACAAAAACAAAAAAGACAAAAAGAAGAGTAGACGTCTATGACTTACGGAAGTTAGACAGATTTTATTTTTAATTGGCCTTAAAGCGCATTACAACGGATAGCAAACGCCTGGTGCACCTGGCACACACAAGATACAGTTACCAACCTATTCAAATTCAGTAGCAGACGACGCACATAAAGTAACAACATTGGCAATTTATTCAGGCAATTGTACCGCAATTTGAAAACGATGTCCATTTAATCTCGACTACTGACTAAGTGTGAAAAGTACCCAAGTTACACATTTTGACATTTAGATAACAGTCCATTCTGTAGGGTTAAAGGTAGGTGTTCCAGTTTTTGGCCTGATTTTCAACCTGATGTTTTCTATTCTACATTAAGGCTCATTCTAAAAATAGTTTTAACTATATTCCAGTTTGATTTGAATAACTCCAATGGATCTTGTGCTTATTTTATAAGCACAAGGTGACATGAAATGTGCCAATTGAGTAGTACACAATCTAGCCAGCTTAACCAACCACCTTTAGCGGTAATTCACTGCATTTTGGCTTATAACGTCGAAATGGAACATATCTTGCGCCTAAGATTGTACAGAAATAATGAGAAAATCATGGGTTTTCTTTTGATATCAAAAAATGTTGATGTGAATTTTTTTTTGAAAGTGATCGGAACATACACCTTCAATAGAATGAAAATCTGAATTCTATTAGAAATCGTCTATAGAATGCTTTTTATATTATGCATGAATGAGCCTTCAGGGGTCATCATTTCAGATAGCAATGTATTAATCAATAATAAAGCAAGATATGTGAAGGCAACACAAAGACAAGTCTTACTATACACCAAGAAGATAACCATTCTTTCCTACACCAAGATCATCATTATAATCAAAACAAATAATTGTCGATCATTTCAAATCATTCCCTCGCTTACTATGCAACACCTGCGTGACCGCGACAGCTTTTAAATGCAGTGCGTCGCGAGACCGTGTTAAACCTTTGGATGAATGCGAGCGCTTGGACCACGACGCTCTGATCGTTCTTTATTTGTTTTGATTATAGTAGTCACCTGAATTGAGTCTGGGCAAAATGCCTACAAATATTCTGATCTAAACACTTTCAAATAATACCTACACTAAATGTAAATTACCCTGTTTTATTTTTTTCCGTAAATGTTGAAGATTCAATTATAATTTGACATAATGACCCAATAGTGCTTCCGTCAAGACCCAATCTATTGGTTTTAATGAAAGTGCATCCCTGTCATTTAATGCTGATTACATGCTTTCAGGTCCCGGTTGTGGCATCAGTGGTGGAACTTCAGATTTTTTCCAACTAGCCAGTCGTGCAGGTAACCCACAGAATTTACCTGCCCGACAAAAATTCCACCAGCCCAAGGTTTTTTCATAATATTTTGCAACAAACAATTAAGAGCAAGAGTACTTTTAAACTACAATTACATGTTTTTGTCTTTATTGTATGTTCCACTGTAATCCTAGCCCGTTACAGCTCCTCGTATTCATCATGTTCTTCAATCCAATATTCTTTTATTTAAACTCAACCTGATCTCCTCTATCATCATGACACACGGTCTGTCGATGAAATGACCCTGAACTTACTGTTACTTATATACACTTTGAGCTTCAAAAATGTTACCCGCCAGTCGGACGGGTACATTTGCATCTTCACCCGCCCGACACGAAAGTTACCCGCTATGGGCGGGCGCCGGCGGGTCTTATTTCCATCCCTGTGTGGCATTTTTGAATAGCTTGGGTGGTGCAGTATGATACTTGAATCACCGACAGATGAAAAATAACCAGTTGCTCACAAGTTAGATTAAAGTATAAACTCCAAACAATCATCGTAAAACTGCTATGTGATTTTTCTATTTTATGAACAGGCCAAATTGTGATGTAACATATCAGAGCAACTTCAAAGTTTCCCCACTAAGCCATCCCACTATTTGTCCCTCCTCGCAGGCTTAAACTGGTAACAACAAATAGTGAGATTCCTGCAGAGGAAGAAATACTGAGACAAATTACTATAGATTTGCTATAAATGCAAAGCAATCGTTTAAGTATAGTCATCTAGAGGTGTGTGGTTACAAGGATGCAGCGCAACATGCCTCATATAACATGATCTGTGTAAAAGAGACACAAAATATGGAGGAATGTACCATGGTATACAGAGATGTGGCTCTCTAATGGGTTAATTTTTGGCAAGAAATCCGTAGAAATGGAGTATTTTGTGCTAAAAAATCCATAACCATTGGTCCTAGTTTAGGAAAATCAGACACATAATAAACAGTCTAATCAGACATTTTTGAGGTTTCAAAACCCCTAAATGTGAGCCCAAATTGCAAAAATCCCAAATTAATGCTGTGATTAAGTCATTAAGATTAGTACACAATATGCAAAGTCAACCTATGTGAGAAACATCATGTAATGTGCATTCATTGTTATTAAATTCAAAATGGGGTTTCTTAAATCAATCACAGAAACTTCAATGTTCACACATTTTAAAGGTTTTCCACGCTAGTATTATGCCTAGCAGCAATCACTACCTATTTAAACCATTAGTCAAAAATATTTGTTTTTTGAATGGGCTCTTTTATGGCTATGTAAGTTGGCAACATTGGTTCTCAGACTATATAAACATGGTGCATACACCATAAGGAGTTAAGTAACCTTTTTTTGCAGCACTGCACAGTATAGAAATATTTCAGAACCGTTCTCACATTGAACGTGTTTGCACCATGGTTTAATTATTATCGTCGTCTCCTAACAACAGTTTGGGGCCATTTACTAACAATGCCCATAGACACTTCGACGTACTTTCCTCACGTGACACTGAACTTTTCAAGCACCTGCGCTGGCAATTAAAACAGGTGACTTAATTGCTATCACAGTATAAGAGACGGATATGATCGAAGCTTACATATTGTGATTAATGAATGTTATGATCGATGCCATTTATAGCTGTCGCATTAATGTAAGCAATTAATGGCTCACTCTGAAGCAAGGTTGAAATGGATTCCGAAGCCTGCTGCTGCTGCATGAAAAGAAGACAAAAACACAAAAGCTATCTCCTCACAGGCAGTGTTCATTATTTGTCTAAATTTGGAAGATAATTGGATGTGTGTGGATGTGTGGTGAGGAGAATCATGTTCATATTGTTAGCATAAAACATGTTTAGGGAAGGCAACATTTGGTTGAAATAGCTGTGGGTGGGTCATAAGAAGAAAGATTTAAGGTCCACTATGAAACTGCAAACAAACATGAGCGTGATGCTCAGCGTCTGACTACAAATTCACCCCTAGGACAAGAGGCAGTGGTGAGGGGGACGATTGGCCCAC
The DNA here is from genome assembly GCA_035610835.1 of Ophiura sarsii. Classification (NCBI taxonomy): domain Eukaryota; kingdom Metazoa; phylum Echinodermata; class Ophiuroidea; order Amphilepidida; family Ophiuridae; genus Ophiura; species Ophiura sarsii. The sequence continues at coordinate 24,914,101 of CM069441.1, forward strand.
CAATATTTTGAGTCTGCAGGGGAATCATGGAATTATGATATTATGACGGTCAAATCAGTACAAAAATAGCCATTTTTAGCCATCTCAGCCAAAATGAGTGCAACTAGCTACACCCAGTGTTCACAGACATTCTATTTTTATTTCTCGCCCCTCCAATATGAAAAACCTAGCTACGCCACTGACAAGAGGTTATACCAATATGTTTTCAATCAAATGTTTCACTGCAAGAAGAATCTTGGATAAAAACCAAGCCTTGAATAGACAAAATGAGTGCAACTAGCCATACACAGTGTTTACAGACATTCTAACCCACACATTTCACTGAATAACAGACAAATGTTAACACTGGAACATGATGCAAAAGAGATCTTTTCATCACGGTTTAATGAAAGATTACCTTTTTTTTAGATACTTTTTTATGTTAATTTGGTTTTCGTCCAAGATTCCACTTTCAGCCAATTTCTCAGGAAGGTATTTCTCAGAAATAGGTGTCTTTTTATTCACAAAGATATTCATAGGTTTCACTCAGATAGCATTGGGTTTTTTTTAATTTGGCTTCCCAAAATTTGTGCTATGCCAAGAGACAAATATAGGTAAAGATAACAACACAAATTTATTACAACTGATTTTTATTAAAATCAGAATTGTATAAAATTACATCCTTTTGTTGTCAAGAGGTTATATCCATAGTAAATTTGAAGGGAGCAAAATTTGAAAAGAAAATATGATACTCGTAAATGTAATTTCTTTTTTCCATAACGGCCCAATTTTACCCGTAGCATTATTGTACACGATTCAGTTTTTTGTATCACTGTTTTTCCATTCTAATATCAAATTTTTGAACCCAATCTGTTTGTTGACATAACGGCATAGCGCGCCAATGCATCAATATTTTTGCTGCTGCGTTGCTTTGGCTACGATTTCACTTGAGTTGTATGCATGGCTTAGCAGCGTGAAGCAAATGCTTTCAGTGTGATGTTATTCTAAAAATGGTCAATATATAGTGCCATTATATGCATAACACATGAACGAAAACAGCGCTTTGTGCTTGCCTTATGGCAAGCTCTTGAGGGAGCGTAATTATGTATAACACATGAACGGAAACGGAGCTTAGTGCTCCATTCCCGGGGAGAGGGGGCACTCTTTAAACAAACTGCTAACCATGTTCATCCAGAACCTTTGATATATATAGAGTCTAAATGGCGTATTGCACAAAACCATTTGGAACTCGTAAATGTCGTAGCACACAACAAATCAAAATCCTTAAAATGTACAATGAAGAGAGAATTAACTGTGTATATGGCCTTAAATGTGTTGACCTTCTAAAATCACTTCTTTTCAGAAAGCCATTGACAAGGGCCTGTAGTGTAAACCATTTTGATGCTTTTCTTGGACAAGGATGTGTCGCTGATCATTATGCTAACTGACCCCCACCCCGGCTGTTTTTAACAAGACTCACACAGTGTAATGGTATTTAATACATAAAAACAAATAACTATTGCTTACTGCTTGGTTCTTCGCACTCAAGAGGATGAGGATAGTATAGCATTAAGTTAAGTAATGGTAGATGAAAACCCTTTTGAGGCTGTCTGATCATTATGATGACTGACAATCCCCCCCCCCCCCCCCCCCCCCCCCCTCCACGGGCTGTTTTAACAAGACTCACGAGGGCAGTGTAATGGTATTTAATACAATCATGGAAACCAATAAATATAGCTTACTGCTTGGTTCTTCGCAAGACTCAAGAGGGTAGTATATAGCATTAATATGAGTAATGGTAGATGAAGAATAGGTTATGAGGAGTCGAGATATGGAGTAGGTGATTGAGGGGGCTATTCAACTATTTTGTTTGCATGCACAATTTTTACACAGTAAATAATATCACAATTGGTTTTGAAAATTAAATTATAATTTGGGGAGGGGGATTTATCTACACCACAACAACAGACCGGTAGACACAAAACATTTTTTATATAATCAAAGTAAAATTAAAGAAATATCAAGATATACTTGATGAATTCTGAGTTGTTCTAAAGATTACGCTATCGATTGAAGACGCTGCTTCCAAATGTGTTCATGAAACGGACATCTTTGAGTCAATATTTGTTTACTATATTTCTTTAATTTTTTTCTGAGGAATTTAATTTTATAATGAGGATAGCAAGTATACTATCTAATTAAAGGCTCTTTAAAAATTACTTCACTTCTAATATCTATCAACTGACAACAGCAAACATTTAACTCATTGGTAAATTAGATCAGATATGCTATCTGAAGATATCACCAATATATCAAATATTGATGGCTGAACTCTTCTTTATCTTCTACTGAATACTAACATGCACATGTGGCTCGTCATATTAAACATACCTCTTGTCTGTTTTTCTAGTTTTTAGATATGAAGTAAAATGTCTTGAAAAAATATAAAGAAATTAAAAGGAAAGGCTAAGCTTCTGTTCATCATAATAATTCCTGATTCTTAAGGCTAAATTTCAATTATGAGGTATCAATTTAAAGCTTGATTTGTGCATGTTTTGATGATGTTAAAATCAGATATTGGATAAAAAACAAACAAGAGGTATGTTTTGATGTGACGGGTCACATAGTCTATTGATAAATTACATCAGTCATGCTATCTACTGAAGATAGCACACATTAAGTACAAGAATGAATAAATGCAGTTACGGTACCTACGTAAGGAAGCATTTGGCCTATTCAAGAATTACTTTAATCATGATCTATTGGAGATATATTTTGATGAATAACTTCAGTTATGCTATCCACTGGAGAATGGAGATGAATATTTTTATTTGGTCTATTAATGAATAACTTCAGTTATGCTATCTACTGGAGATATCTCACGTTCAGTCTATTGATAAATCACCTTAATTATGCGATCTACTGAAGACAGTACACATTTTGTATATTGATGAATCAGCTCAGTTAATGCTATCTACTAAAGATAGAACTTGGGTATGTGTAGCACATTACGAATTATCTCAGTAAATGATATCTACTAAAGATAGTGCTCATTCAGCCCATTAATGAATTATCTCACTTATGCTATAACCTGAAGAATCAACACATATCACATATTGATAAATTACCTACGCTATGCTATCCTCCTTGGAATTTTTTAATACAGGTCTACTGATGAAAATACTAACCAGTGCTCAAACAATGTCTCAAACAGCATAACAACACAAGGGTTAATGGTACCATAAAACTGATGAAACTAATTAAGCCAATTGTTGCCATTACTTACCTGTTGAGATTTCTCTATGTGTTGTTTAAGTTCTTCCGGAGTCATTGAATCCATGTTAGGTAAGCGTATCTTGACTTGGGAAGGGTCGTTGTTGACAACCAATATTGTGCATCCCCATGGCAGGAACTGAACCAAACCGCATAGAAGTCGTTTTTGGCCTTGGAATAAGGATACTGTTTCCAGTACTAACTCTGGTAGGCTGATGCTACAGATAAATAGGACAAGAGCTTCATAATTACATTTTGGGATATTAGAATAAAATGAATAACTTCAGCCATGCTATCTATTGACGATAGTACACATTTTGTACATAAGTACCTATCTTACTATAAATCTGGAAACGGTGTGTGTTTGTTTGTTTGTTTGTTATCCTTATTTCTCCGTTAGTTTTGCGCAAAGTGGCGCCTAATTTGCATGAATGATAGAGGAAATAACGGGAAGGGTTTTAAAGTTTATTTCAGTGAAATTGGTTAACAATTGGCTCCAAAAACAGCAAAAAACCTCTCAGATTTGGCTCAACATTGTGCGTTGCGCGTATACTACACAGCATAATCTTACCGTGGTAACGCGTCGCGTGCATGTTTGCGCAAGGGCTCACTGCCGCGGCACACGCACCCCTACACATGGCGCAGAAGCCACACGGGAATAGGCCTGTTGGTAGAGATATTTGGTATCATGTTGGGGGGGGGGAGGTTGCGAAAGGGCTCACTGCCGCGGCACACGCACTCCTACACATATGGCGCAGAAGCCACACAGGAAATGGTTATAGGCCTGTTGGTAGGGTATTTGGTGTCATGTTGGGTGTGTGTGGGGCCGGGGAGGGGGGGGGGGGGGGGGTGGTGTAAAACCATGGGCTTTGCAGGGGTTGGCATGCCAAACAATCTAAGGGACCGAGGGCTAATGAAGAAGCCACAGGAAATGGTTTAGGGAGGGTTGTGTTTATAATCAACCTGGTTTGGGTGTTTGTATGGGGGGTGGGGGGCCCGGGGGTAAAAACACGGGAAATGTTTTAGGATAGGGTTAAGAGTTAATGAAGTCGCCACAGGAAATGGTTATGAGGGTTATGATTATAAATCCACCTGGTTGGTGTAGTTGCAGTGGGGTGGTTGTAGGGGGTTAATGTGGTTTTAAAAGTATGGAGGGTTAACTTGATGCGGTTTGAGAGGTAGGGTTAATAAAGTAGTCACGGTAAATGATTAGGAGGGATATGATTGATTATAAATCACCGAATGGGGGGGGGGGGGGGGGGGGGTTGTAGGGGGTTTATAATGCCTTTAGGAGGGATATAGAGGTAGGTAATGTGGCATAACCATCTAGCGGGGACCCGAGCGTAGCGAGGGTACGCCGCTAGTATACTTAAAAGAAGCATTGGGCAACGGGGAAAACCCAACCCTGTTTTATGGACCCGACCGTCCCATTTTGTTCTTCGAATTTTTTGTGTGTGGAAAAGGTTTAATTTTTGTTGTTGACATTTTGAGGAAAGATAAACACACCAAAAGATGCCTGACTGACTGACCCTACCTTAGAGGTCCGTTTGCTCGTAGAACAGGTGTTTTCCATCGCCTTAAGCCTATTAAAGAACCAGTTGAGAGTATGTGTGGTCTAGTGGATAGCATGCAGGGTTCATGATACAATGGTTGTGAGTTCTAGCCCCGCTATAGCCAACATGTTTGTATCCTTGGGCAAGGTACTTAGTCTCAATTGCCTCGTCGACCCAAGCGAGATTGGGTTACTGTTAGGGGATATTACAATATAAGTGCTGATACATTGTGTGCGCCGTGTCGGTAGCCTGGTAAATGAAGCGAAGTGATTGTGACGATTTCCTAATGGCAGCAAAAAACCAGTGGTTCGGAAGTCACATAGAAATTGTGGTCCCGTGCATCGGAAGAGCAATACCCGAGCACATTAAAAAGGTTACAGACTCTTTCGTAAAGAGTAGGGGATCATCCTGGTCTGTATCTGTTCACACATCTAACGGACCCCAATGGAAATATTGGGTTATCCAGTGTCCTAGGACCCAAATGATCTCAAATTCAGTCATTGTCACTATTTGGGTAACTGTGTCAATAAGTGGATTTTAGCCAGCCCGATGATGCCAGTTTTGTGTTATATGAAGTAATACAATGATTTTTGTACCACAGATATTAACTTATGAAAAGGTATGATTACTTTTGGGCCACCCTGTGCTTGGTTAGCAACAATAGGACCAGGGATCAGTCAAAATTTATTATAGCGCATTAATACTTCTATGTACATAACTTTAAGAAAAAAAACTTACTTGGAATCTCTATGTTTCTTCATCAGATCTGTGAATTTCTGTTGGACGTCTGGAGTGTCTGGAAATGCCTTGAGTATGTTGCTGACATAGCGTCTAGCCTTTTCCTTGGATTTGTCTTGAGGTTGTGCCTTCACTACTGCCACAGGAGTCTTGCTGCCAGACTGTATGATGAACAACAGGGTGAGTGGATGAAAGTAAATGGTGTACAACATCAAAAGCCACTAAAGTTAATTTTGTGTCCTAACTTCGTCATTGACTGACTGAAAGTGCTGGTGCGATCACATAAAAAGAAAAGACCAAAGTTCACCACATGCAAATTAAAACTTCTATCCTTATTTGAAGAAAAAAATGTTTTTGTTGTTAGCATTATTCCAATTTTTGGAATATAGGGGCAAAAATTAACTCTTCAGAATATGCATGGGTCCCATTTTCTTGAACATTATTATAAGTTCACTTTTAATTTCATGGATGTCAAGTCCTGACCAAAAAATCTAAGTACTCTAACTATACCCGCCCTGGACTCATATAACCATACCTGTTTGGAGCTAACTTCTTCATGGGTGAGACTTTTCCTAGGGAAATATTTTGTGGAGAAAGCGCAGGAAATTACTTGTATCATGTTAGGGCCATCATTCTATATGTGATGCGATCTGTGAAAACCCGTCAGATGTCGCAAAATGTGAACTAGGGGTTACGGGTGTAAAAAAAAGTTATTTAAAAATAAAAAAACTGTAAAGAAAATTAAATTCCAATACTTTGTGTCATCATCTTTCATGAAATTTCCACTTCAAAAACTTACTTAAATCACTTTTATTATTAACCTTATAATGTTATTCTATTGAATTATGTATCTATTTTGGCCTGTTTTCATGATTTCTTGTTTTGTAGCTTTTTATGACATAACAACCATCATTCATTCATAACTTTTTTTGTAGTGATCGTAGAAAATTGATCGAAACAGTTCTGTAATCAGCACAGTTTTAGCTTTCTTATGATATAAATATCTCAAATATGAAAAATGCCACTATGTGGCGGGTTTTGACAGATCGCATCACATATGTGAACTCTCGTGTAAGCACCTTCCATCAGACACACATAACCTTACCTCTTTCTGTGGTACTGGAGTTAGCTTTTTCATGGGTGAGGCTTCACCTAGAGGAGTCTTTGGAGGATCAGAGGATGCGCCAGAATCCAGTTGTATGGTGACAGGACCATCATTCTGTATGTCAACTTGCATGTAAGCACCAAATTTACCATCTATTACAAAAGAGGAAGACAAAAATGGCATGTTATCAACTCATAACAATGTCATAATCATTCAGTGTACATGATTATTTTCTACATGATACAGTTCTTGCTTTTGTGATAGTCGGACTCAGCTCGGACTAGAGTGTGGACCGTTTCAATAGTTAGATTCAATAGATCTTATCAGAGAAAATATCGCAAATCTTGTTCGGTTTATAAAATGTTGACTTTTACGCAAATGAGCATAAAATATGTTTACAGCAACCAATTTTAACCAACTAAAATTCTTTAGAAAGCTAATGAGATAACCAGTCTGCCTCAATACAAAATCTGTGAATTTTTTGCACAGATTTTAAGATATCAAATCCCAAAGTTAAGTACACTTTTTTTTTACTCACCCTGTATGTGTGCCTCCTACCAGTTTGAACTAAGCTGAACATACTTGCTTCTTATTTGAGCAAACTATTTTGGGGGCTATTGTAAATCATGTGCCTATAGGCATTTGGGACATGAAAATCATCTCCTTTATGAATAAAGATTCTCCTTCTCTTACCGTTCCCTCCAAACAAGATATATACAATAACCATGTTGCCCTTTACTTGCCTTGTATCTTGTCAGGATCATAACCTTTCTTCATCATGTCCAGGAATTCCTCATAGAATGTCTGTGAATCATCCCCTGCCATTGAGGAATGGAAGTCAGGTTTGTTACCTTTCAGTATAGCATACAGGGTGAACTATAAACAGGCAAACAAAATATCAGAAGAAATATCACAAAAATAAAATATACTATTTTACACAATCAGGAACTAAATTATTTAAATGCAAGACCTGTTCAGCTGTTTTGTGTCTGTCTTGAGTTCAAAGTTTTCTGTTGAATTAATGAATTTATCCAATATTATTCGGTACTTTTAATGATGCTTAATTGTAGATGGACATTACACAGAAAAAATACAATAAGACCTAAAAAATTATTTGATTGGAGTACTTGATGACTTGCTTTAGATTACTTAAAGACAGCAGTACATGCAGATATGATGAAACCTGAGACTAGTATACTAGTCTCAGGATGAAACTGCATATTATAGGGTTTTTTACATTTCCTCCTGACACATTTGTCACAGAGAATGCGCCACTGCTGAACATCTGAATTTGTTTGCGTTGCACCAACTTCTGTTTCATAGGAAATTCTTTTTAGGAGCATCGTAATGTTTTTTTGGTTTTTTAATGAATAACTTCAGTAACGGTATCTACTGGAGATAGAATATATTTTGTCTATAAATGAATCATTTCAGTTATGCTATCTACTGGAGATAGAATATACTGGAGTAGGCCCCAGCTTTTTCAAGGGTTGGCTGGGTTATGCCAATCAAACCCTTTATAAGGCCAAAGCATGTAGACTTATATTGAATTATATTGCCTGTAAAGTAGTGTAAGGAAACCCATGATGGGACCTATGAGGTAGGGTAGGTCAGGGTGGTTTTTTTGGAGTTACTTTTTTTTAATAAATTTGGTAGGTTTCAACAATAAAAAAGTAAATCAATTGTCAAATAATCAATTCCAAATTTATAAAAGTAATAATAATGTGTTTTAAATTCTATAAATCACAGAACAGAGTTTTTTCCTCTTGGCCTAACAAATGGCCCTATAAAGGGTAAATATGATCCCGAAAGCTACATCACTGCTCTACAAGGATTCCAAAAGGGTATCTATAGTATACTTCCATACAAATTGCATCACACATAATGAAGCACATGCATGACAATGCAACTCATATGAAACATGTAATCACCAGTACCAGTGATTTCAATAAATAAGATATACAAAACCTACCTGACTGACACATAGTATTTCCAACTGTTTATCCATCACATTCTTGTTCCATCTTTTCCCTTTGTCATCGTCAAACACTCTTAAGTTCAATATCTTTCTTACTCTGGGAAGAAATAGAAATTACGATGTTTTATACAAACCAGAAAAAGGATCCTTTATTGGACTAGCAGCTCATTAAAATACAATACAGAGTATTGTTATTATGGTTCAATGAAGGTCATATGGTACAGAAACATAACTCTAAAAATAAAAGTACCATTTATTTTTAATAATATTTTGAATCACAACATATTTTTACAGTCATGCAGGTTTCACATGGTGCATCCTAATGTAGCAGCTACCTGTAGGAAATCTTAATATTTCAGCAAACTCTGTGTTCTTATTACCCTACTCTCCCATACATACATTCTCTATCTTTTAGTGTGTCATGTTTTGACATTTCTACCAGCAAAAACAATCCATGGCCAATAGACTTTATCACCTCATCACAATCTGTGTTCTTATTACCCCACTCTCCCTACTTACATATGTATTCCATATCTTACTGTGTGTCATCTCTTGAAATTCCTATCAGCACACACAATCCACAGCCAATAGAACTAATCACCTCATTACAAATTTGTGTTCTTATTACCCCACTCTCCCCTACTAACATGTATTCTCTATCTTTCGGTGTGTAACGTGGTACCTTACTGGTTTTAGAGTACACACATGTAGTAGTAGTAGTCGTAGACAAAGATGAAACAGATAATACTTTGTAGTTTAAATCATTTTTATTAAAGACGAAGACATCCCGGCCGGGTATTACAAACAACGATACATGTTTACTGCTTGAGAGTCAGCAAAAGAAAAGAAAGATTCACACGCTGCAATGCGTTTTTAAATGCTTTTTGGGAAACCCCGCACCATTTGGTGATCTCTGATTGGAGCAGGATCAACCTTTGACCTGTCCTGACCCGACCTCACCGGATCATGACCCGACCTCACCGGATCACCAAACAAGGCAAGTAGTTTCCTTAAAAGGGAACACCCTACATAACTCCCCTTCTTACGTTTTTAAATGCTTTTTGGGAAACCCCGCACCATATTATCTGTTTCATCTTTGTCTACGACTACTACTACTACATGTGTGTACTCTAAAACCAGTAAGGTACCACGTTACAATGGTAGCAGCGGCGGTCTCACGCAAAACATCGAAATGACTTTACCGTAACGGCTTTACCAAACAACAACATCATGGTAGTAAAGCGAACACGTTATAATGGAGTCAGCGGCGGTCTCATGCAAAACATCGAAATGACTTTTATGTGACTTGAAAAACAAACCGAGTCAGCGGCGGTCTCATGCAAAACATCGAAATGACTTTTATGTGACTTGAAAAACAAACCGAGTCGCCAACAGGCAGTGCAGTGAGAATTCTTTCTGTAAGCTTTTTAAAGTTATAAATGAAAAGCAGCAGAGATGAATTTTGTTCTTCGTGAATGACTGTATTCACTTTACAAGTTTTACAAGTTCGGCACGAGTGACCAAACTCGTTCTACAAGCATCTATTCTTCGCTGGTGACCATACTAGCCAACCTACTAGCAACCTTCCCCTTGCACAACTCGAATGCTATAACAGCCCTCACAAAGCATTCATAAAGTGGTCGAGGGCTATTATAGTGGTTTTTACAGGAGTTTTAGCACTCGAGCACTTTTAGCGGTTCGCCGAGTGCTAAAATGGGTATCTAATAGTGGTTTGTTTAGCTGAAATAGCATTCGAGAGCTGATAGTGGTTATACCTCGAAGTGGTCGCATGAGTACTATTGATGTCAATGGTGGTTGATAGATATGGATAGTGGTTCTATATCAATAGTGGTTCACTAATTTGCATATATATGTCACATGATCACCAACTGGCAGTTGGTGATTTTCAAATTTGTTATTGTTGGAGTAGCTGTGATCATGGCAGTAGGTTGTGGAGCATAAATGATGGATATTTTGGTTTCTTTCAGAGGTATTTGATATATATATATATGAATTGTTAATCACTTATGTCTGCAGAGCAGGTATGAGGATATATAAACTTATATAGAACTGCATTTACATTCAGATAGATGAAATGTGTACAATATTAGTAACTTAACTAATATACTTTAGTCAAGTCCATTAACTATAGTTATTGTAAGCTTAAAGACAATTTGTTTGCCAACCTTTAAATTTTGAACATCATATAAGGCTGATCAGTTTGTTAGCCAGTAATGTATAATAAGGCTTTTCATATATTTGATCTGGTGTGGGACAGGCATGTTGTACCAGATGAGCACTACATGTATCTGTCCGATTTATATTTTATCTATATACTACAATGTGTGTGTGTGATGTGTATCAATTTTATTTGGCATGGACAGAATTTAAGCAATGAAGTTTATTTATGTTACAGATTAGGTCTGTTGTGGTTGGATAGAGATTGACAAAACCCTGTGACCTCAATATACAATGCAACAAACATAGTGGTCGAGTGCTATACAATAGTGGTCGAGGGCTATTATATAACGAGGGGGTTTGTGAATGCTATAAAAGCCCTCGAATGGTATTAATGTTTCAACCACTATTCAGCATTCGCATTCAATAGTGGTCAAAAGTATTCGAAAGCTAAGCTCATTTACATTTTTCGGCTCTGTGGAGGGCTATTCGAGGGCTTTGCGAATGCAATAAAAGCACTCGAGGGTTATTTAGCGGTTTTTCTGATACACGAAAGCATATGAAGATTTATATACCTATAGTGGTTGTATATAGTGGTTAATATAGCATTCGTTTGAGGGCTTTTGACAACAATACGAGTGCTTTGCGAATGCTTTCAATTTAGATAAGGGAGGCTTCTAGCTTTGTGGTGTGTGTTTGTTTTCACCGTAGAAAGAACATTTGCATTTTTCTGTGCGGTTTTCCGTGAAGTGTTTTGACCGTGGATACAAGCGGAGCTGAGCCTAACCAATTGAAGACAGAAGCAAGACAAGACGACAAGGACCGCGACCAAGCAGTTCAAGAAATTTCACAGAAGAAAATAAGGTCTGAAAAAAAATTTGTACAATGTTAAAATTGTGTATCGCAAATAAAGCGAGAAATATGTTGGTTTTCGCGCAAGATTCATAAATTCATGACTCTACGAACTTTCATTTAGAGCATGAACTGAATTCTGTTCACACGAACTGATATTATGTTTTAACAAAAATTTCACACAAATGTTGATGTTTTGGTCCTGAAGGCTGAAATATCACTGAAAGATAGTCTACAGACTATTATCTGTGATAACACAATTATTATGGTGATAAACATTTGCTTGAATTGAAATATTGAAGAATATTCACGGTATTAATAATTATTGAATATTGCAGTGTCAATGTTGAGGCCATAAATAGGCCCAACTCTTAATTAATTATTGAACGGACAAGCTCCAATTGAGTAAACATTAAACAAAGCTACATGTACTTTACACACAACGAATGTTTTTATAATGCCAGCGTAGAGTCTTAAAATATTACGCGTGCCATAGGCAAATTTCTGACATCAGCGCGTGTTGTTGTGTAATGTGGCATTAGGCCAAATTGCTTTGTAATGTTTACGTAAACACCTTTTCTGCAAGAGTTCGTTCCATTATTGATTTTGACTACAGAAATACAATGTTTTGATACCATATTGATTTCATGATGCAATAGGCATTATTGTTCATTTGAATAACGTATTGATATCGTGGCATATTTGGGGGATTAAATACAATCGTGTACTGTAAAAGCCCATATCACAATATTGATTAAAGCGATGCTTTTAAAATGTAATGCTTGGTAGTACATGCATGAGAGATTGTAATGTAATTGAACATTACTACCGATTCTTACGAGTGATAAAAATTAAAGATCACGTTTATATATTTTCACATCCGAAGTTTTCTTGAATTTTTGATACGAGACATTTTTGAAAATAATTTTTACTACCACATTTTGGAGAATAGACTTGTACGCCTATATTTCATTGAGTAGGCCTGCGAGAAAAACAAAAACTTGTTGGTTATAATAATTTTTGTTCACATTTTTAAATTTTGGGAAATATTTTATATTACGGTCACAATTTTATGCACATCCATTCACTAGGTGATATAATAGGTGAAAGTTGTGGTGTATCAATCAAATGCAAATAATCATTTTTGAATACCTATACACATGTATTCAAAATTGTTACATTTCGCGGTATTTAGTAACGTCAATAGGCTTATGACGTTAATAAAAACATGGCCGGTATTTTCCTGCCATGATTAAAAAGCCCCATGTTAACCGTCAATTAGGCTTATGACTGAAAATAAGAAGTCCCTAGTAAGTGTGTACACCTATTATGAAACGTCGACAGGCTTATCATGACTAATTAATAAGAAGCTCTGTATACCCATAATTGCGCGACGCGGTGAATCCGGTCCGATTAATATTATGCATAATATTCGATTCAAGATTATATTGATACTCTTGAATCGAGTGATGAAAACCATGATTGTAGTAGTTTAAGTAAGTTGTACCCATGAGCAGCAAGACAAAAAAGTTTACCATGAATAAGCATAGCATAAAACCATAACAAAGCATAACAAATAACCGTAACCAACCATCCGCATAAACGTATATGAGAAACAAAAAATATGTTGAGGACAACGAGGGTTGTCAATGAATAGTATATTGAATACCGTGAATGTTAAAATTAGTATAAAAGTCTGATAAATATGCTTTAAGAGGGGATATTGTTGAATTATTCTATGTAGGCATGATATTTTTGACAGTTAAAAATGTTCAACCAAGGAATTTGTATATTCTATATCTAGCATGGTATGTGTGTGACTGTTTAGACTGTTTGAAAATGCTGTACTTAAGTAATTCATCAAAGCAAGATTTACAATGCTATAAAATAATGCTACCTCGGAATTTGTATATTCTATACCAGGAATGGTATGTGTGAGCACTTTATACTAGTTAAAAATGCTAATGGTAATTAATGATTGCCATTTATCTTACCTCGCGTCCCGCACGACATACACCGTATTAGCTGCAACATTAATTTGTTTGAGCATGCGCGCGCGTAAGTTACCGGACGTCTAGCCAGACAAAGACATGACAGGTGATAGATTCATTGGTCATGCATAAAGACATGACAGGTGATAGATTCATTGGTCATGCATAAAGACATGACAGGTGAGCACGTTCATTGGTCATGCAAAAACAAAACAATTCTGAATTTGTTGTTTGTATGCGCGTCTGATAAATAAATTAAAAACATTTCCGACTTATTGCATAATTATCAATATCATGTGAAGCCACAGTTACGTGGAATAACCATTAACTTGCTGAGAGTTTTGCGAGAATATACCTTCAGAAATGCTGAGAGTTTTTGTATGAATATACCTTCAAAATTGATAGGGTTTTACGCGAGATGGGGTACGCTGTATTTGAGTTGTATGTAGTTAGGAAATATAAGACGCAATATCACAATGAAATTTTCTATAGGAAATTCAAATTTTTATTCTATATCATATTTATTTAATAATATTATAGCATGCCAGGTACGAAGGCTGGCGTGTTACAATACAAGATCATTGGTCATGTACAATGACATGACTAGGTGATCAACTGTTGAATGTAATAGAATTACAAATATTGCAAATTATTACTTATAATTTTTATTTTGATATCGATTTATGATCCCTTTATAAAAAAATTAAAAAAAGTAGTGAGGAAGATGGTGTAATGGATGATGAGGTCATCATCCCGTAAGAAGGGGAGTTATGTAGGGTGTTCCCTTTTAAGGAAACTTCTTGCCTTGTTTGGTGATCTGTGAGGACGGGTCAGGTCAGGTCAGGTCGATCCTAGTCCAATCACAGATCAGCAGATAGTGAGGGGTTTCCCTGAAAGCATTCAAAAGGGCAAGACAGCATGTGAATCTTTCTTTTCTTTTGCTGACTCTCAAGCAGTAAACATGTATCGTTGTTTGTAATACCCGGCCGGGATGTCTTCGTCTTTAATAAAAATGATTTAAACTACAAAGTATTATCTGTTTCATCTTTGTCTACTACTACTACTACTACATGTGAGTTACTTTAAAACCAGTAAGGCACCACGTTACAGGTGTGTCATCTCTTGAAATTCCTATAAGCACACACAATTCATGTCCTATATAATTTATCACCTCATTACAAACTTGTGTTCTTATTACCCCACTCTCCCCTACTTACACGTATTCTCTATCTTTCGGTGTGTCATCTCTTGAAATTCCTATAAGCACACACAATTCATGGCCAATAGAATTTATCACCTCATTACAAACTTGTGTTCTTATTACCCCACTCTACCCTACTTACATGTATTCTCTATCTTTCGGTGTGTCGTCTCTTGAAATTCCTATAAGCACACATAAACCACGGCCTATAGAACTAATCACCTCATCACCAACTGGAAAGTCAGAATGGATGCAAAACTTATCAAACATTCATTTATAAATTGATCAACAAATGGGTATATAACTAAAAAACCATGGCAACTGTTTTGATACTGTGTCAATCACTGGTACCAATGCACCTGAGCTTCTTTTTTTTTCAAGCAAAAACAAAATATAACTCGATCCTAATATTGGTACAGATTGGCACACTGCTTTTCCATTTTCCCAACTCAATTTATTTTGAAAAAAGAAGGTGCAAAATAATAGAGTTTATGAAAGGTCTACTTTCTTAAACCAAATTATTTACTAGGGCAGACCCCCTCTGGGTTGACCGTTTTGCATATACGCATAATGCATAAATGTCTTGGTTACCGGGCCAATCAGACAACTCCTTGTTTTCATGTCCACGATTTTTGGCCTTTGTTTCTTGTTGGTGATAGGCCCAGTGGTTTCACCTCTCCATCTTTCACTTCACATTTCTTGTATGTATTATCATTGCTATCTTCAGTAGATAGCAAACAAATCATTTATCAGGGACCCAAGTCCTTTCTAATGGAAAATTACTTATCATTAGCTCTACGAAAGTTAATTGAAAGTTTCTATTATATCCGCTTGTCACAGTTTGCCCATATCGAAAAAGTCATTATACCTATTAAGAGCCCATGCCCTAATAAGCGCCCATTGAGCCACTGTAGCCAATGTAGAGCAAAATAAAGTAGCGTCCGAAGGTCCCAGTGTAGAAGGAGCCATAGTCCCATCCCTTCTGGGAGCCACAGTCCACCCTGTACAGTAAAGTATAGGTTGGTAAAGGTATGGGGCACTCATCTCTACACGCAAAACTAGTTTCACGCTTCATTCCTTGTATGTCTATGGAGGCCGGACCATGGCTCCAGGGAACATAGCTTCGTTCACACTGGTATCAACAACATTATCGAGTATCAATCGGCAGATTATCGTAGGAAAGTTTTGCCTTCCATTTTGTACAAATTGTAAATATTGGAAAAGAAACAGGATTTGTTGTTTATTGTTGTACAATTTAATATAAAGTCTTAAAATTGATAGATCATTTAAATAACAAAGGCTTTCAACAGTATTAACCCCCATACTCGTTTATAAAGAAGTTTAAGCATGAGAATATGATAATAAAATTCATGAATTATGTTGTCAAGCGAGGGCAGTTTCCATAATGGCGGCACCCATGTGCAGACGATGGCAGTCACAATCTGCCTACATTTGCAATTCGTATTGGTTTAACACGTAAACGCGAATACCCATCGAAAAATTCTAAATATCACATTCCTAGTACAACTAAATTAAATAATCCCAAAACCAATGGAGTTGGATAACCAACTCCAGCCTAAGCTAATTGTCCTTTCTTTTCATTTTTGCAAGTTAAATAACAGTTCTTGCACATGGCCGGTATTTTTTAAATTAGTCACATGTTCTTAGCTCCAAATTTCATATTTTACACCTCAATTTTGATGCAAAATGGTAGAAAAGTGATAGCCATAGGCAAAGGCAATAATATATATACTTGACGATATTCTAGGTTTATATTATAGTTTTATGATATTGGGATATAACGACAATTTAAATAAGTATTAGGTATTTGTTAATTCTTTGCCACCGATATTGCTAATAATTGCTTCGGTGGCCCAGTGGTTTAAGGCGTTGGCTTGTATATCAAAGAATATTTTGATGTGTGAGTTCGAAACCTCACTGGAGTCACTTTTTCTTTTGTCTTTATTTTTGTAACAAATGACGTTGTTTAATCAGATAAACATTGGAATTTTGATTTAAATGCGTTTCTCTGAAATATGACATCTATATAATTGCAATTATAATATATGCGAATACGGCTTTTCAAGAAGCATGGCGCCGCGGCTGCGAATACCGATGGTTTGTTTTTTCGTGTTGCCGGTGTGTTCTTACGATATTTATTTTTATTCTTAGTCTAAATCCTCAGTCAGTCATTTAACAATATCGATTTAATGCAAGAATGATTGATAGGCCTACGTTGATTTCTACCAGGTTTTTATTTATAGAAACGTTTAAGAGTGAAAAAAACCATGATTTTGAGGTAATTAGGAATCGTATCGCTCTGTAACTTGGATTAATCTGTAGCTGGTGGTCTCTGTTGTCCCCTCTGCACAGTAGAGTTGGCCAAATCTTTTTATTTCGTAGTAACAATGACAATCTTTTTATATTATTTTAATTACTTCTCCACAATAACAATGTTCGTATCAAGATCTCATGTCATATACATTTTAAAGACATCTTGGTACAAATACCGATTTAAAATACATGAAAGAAATTCAAAGACTCCACCAAAAAATATGCATCTGAATTCAAATGTCAAAGTCGTCACCGACTTTGACAAAAATCTGTGATAATGAGTGTGAGTTGTGACAGCTTTATTAAAAATTAGGCCTTTTATCTTTCTCACTCCCATTCTGTGCAGGTGGATAAATTTGCCCACTAATTTGGGAGCCATATTTGGCCACCAAGACAAAACTAAACGAAAACTATTTTTCGTGTTTGAAACCAAAAATAATTGTTCCAATGGAGTAAACATCTGTTGAGGTAAGGTTTATGTTTGATTTCCTGTTTGAATTATGCAAATTATGATGCTTGTTGAAGAGATGAAGAACATTGTGTTATTTTGGGTTTGAGACTGAGAGGCTTGATATCTCCCAGCACTATATCTGGGTGGATCCACTAGCCTTAATGAGTACTTGTGGCCAATGAAATACAAGGGGTGGGTCAGAAACATCCATTCAGCATCAAGCAAAAGTTTTGTCTATTGTAAAAAAGTTTTTGTAGTGATGGGCGGCGCAACGATAATCGATACCATGTGATTTTTGTAATAGGGGGTTTTGGTGTGAGGTGGGGTATAGGGAGGGTGTTTGTGATTGGGAAGGGGTTAGTGATGGGGGATGGTATTTGTGGTTGGGAGGGGTTAGTGATGGGGAGGGTGTTTGTGGTTGGGGAGGGGTTAGTGGTGGGGAGGGGTTGTGGTGGAGGACAGGGGTTTGTGGTGGCGAATGGGAATGGGATGCCCCTGGGGAGAGGGGTTGTTGTGGGTTTCACACCACTAAATAACGTCTGGCCCTACCCCTTTGAGGCAATAGTCCAAAACCGGCCCGTTTCTATGCTGAAACGGGAGACCTATTGTAAATTACAGTTTAAAATTAGGGTATTTACTACATGTTATGGCGAAATTAATATAGTGTGAATTTTGACAGACACATCAGCGTTCTTTAGGTCCAAAAAAATTGATGCAATGATGAGTTTTTAATATTTTAACAGAGACATTTGTGTTCAGGTCATTTCCAGTATCTGACGCCATCATCTAAATCAACAATTGCGTGTGACCAGGAAAACTCAATTCGTACTTTTTGAAAAGGCTCTAGCTCAAAAAAATGCCGGTTACCCGCATATATGAGTTGTTGAGTTAGTAGTCATGGCTTTCATCTTCAAGTTGAAACCAAATTTCAAGATACCAGTTTCTTATAACGTCGAGAAATATCCATTTTAAAATTGTGCATTTCACGTGTAAGCCTATGGGAGATGTATTTGGTGGTGTGCAACCTGTGGGGAAGGGGGTGGGAAGGGTTTGGCCTATGGGTGGGGTGGGTAGGGTGTTTGTGGTGGGAGAGGGGTTTTGTGGCAGGGGAGGGGTTTTGTGGCGGGGGAGCGGAAGGGTTTGTGGTGGGGATGGGAAAGGGAGGGGGTTTGTTGTGGGGATGAAGGGGAAGGGGTTTGTGATTGGAAGGGGGATGTGAAGGGGAGGGAGTTTGTGGTGGGGATTGTGATGGTAAAGGGGTTGTGGTGGCATGGGGGTGGGTGTGGTGGGGTGCAGTGGCGTACCCAGCTTATGGAAACTGGGGGGGGGGGGCGACCATAGTTGTACCGACGAAAGGCATGATGTACCGACAATTTATTTTACAGACTCCAAAAACAAACAAAAATCGTAAAACTTGCACAATTTTTTCCCCGTGACCAGATGTCAGCATAAACGGCAGAAAAAAAATATCGCATGGTCAAAATCGCAAATCTACCGACGGAGGGTCGTTTTTACCGAAGGTGTTATTTCAGGGCCAAAAATGACTGAAATTACATCTTTTTTCTAGTAAAACGTAACCATGAATTGTTTGAAGCGATGCAAAATATTTTGGTATCAACTATCAAGTTCAGCTATCGATATATGAAGGATAGAAGATGCCATTTTGTGTGTGGAACGCTACTTTTGGATTAACTGCAAATACTGGCAAAATGTCCACTTTCCACAAAATGACTGAAATTTCATCATTTTTCTGGCAAAACGCAACCAAGAATTTTTTTGAAGCGACACAAAATATTTAGGTATTGAGTTAAACAATTGATATATGAAGTGTATAATAATAATATGCCATTTTTTGTGTGGAAGCGTTACTTTTGGATTAACTGTAAATACTGGCAAATATGCCCACTTAGCGGGCATCATATTTGCCAGTGCACTGGCAAATAATTTGCCGGCAAATAATTTGCCAGGGCTGGACAATTCGGCCACCTGCTAGATTAGAACTGCTCTCAGTTATAGGAAGGAAAACATGCATTGCTTACCCGTCACACTGGCCTTCATAACACGCTGTACAACAGCTCTCATTTTGCAATTCTATAAATAACGTGAATGTTGAAGTGAATCTTAAAATGCTGCATTCGAGGATTGTGTTTTTTGTTTTTTGTGACCCACTCGACTCACGCAATGAAAATATTCGTATTTTGTGACAGAATTTTAGGGAATGACCTTTTTCTAAACTGGTTCCTTGCTACAAAATGTTGATATTGATTAATGAATATACAGAGGGCGTTATGATCATAAAAATGACACTGTCTAGCAATTTAGGTCATTGATCTGAGCATGCGCAATTCAAAATTACTATGGATACTCGGGAAGCGTATTTCTGTTTTGAATTAATTTATTAAAGCCCCGGTTTTAAGTATAAAACAAGTTGTAAAATCGTTTTAAAAGAATTGTCTGCAAAAGGCTTGAAAGCCAGGATAGGTAATATTTTATAAAATGTTGAGAATATTATTTTTAAAGTAAATGCTAACGAAGAAGACCCTCCTGTGTCGTAAGCTTATTATAATTATTCAATTTATTGCATAGCATTGTGATTGTCGAATTCAGCAGACTCAAAATAATAATAATAATACATTTATAAAGCGCCGTCTATCTAGGCAGCCTAGCATAAAGTATAAACATGAAAATCAAAGATGAGCATGTGACCTGAGAGTGAGACTGAGAGGCTGAACTGAAGCATTGAGCAAAAAATTGATTAAATAAAAAAGTAAAATAAAGTACAATACAATGTGTATTTGAGTGTTAATTAAGTGTAAACTTGTATAATCAAAACAAAAATTTGTCGATCACAGCGTTATGATCCGAGCGCTCACATGTGTGTTCATGCAGTGCGTTCGGTTATGCACGCTGTTATAGTATTAATGTGATGAACAATAATACGAGCAACACCATAGCTCGTCAGCTGATTACATATCGATAACCAATAAATCTGTGCAGATCACTTACACGCTTATCGTCACGCCTACTATTACATGGTTAGCAGCGGTGAAAATGACATTTTTTAGCCGTTAGAGAACTCTTAGCTTAATAATTCCTCAAGTAGCGAATCGTATACGCATCATAGAAGGTTTCTAAGGTAAATTGAGTTCCATTATCGAAAATAATGAGTGAAAACGGGGATGACGCGTCTCACCACTCGGATGAAAATAGCGACGAAGAACATGGCGTCGATCTGCCACCGCAACAACAACATGTTGTAAACACACGCGTACCGCCGGGTATTAAACCTCCACCTGAGCTGACGTCGATGGACAATTGGAAGACATGGAGGCAAATGTGGCGCAACTACTCTATCATTGCGAAGATAACAGACCACCCTCCTGAGTACCAAACCGCATTATTTTTGCATGCCATCGGTATCAAAGCATTGGAAATCTACAATAGTTTCGATTTCGCAAATGAGGTAGAAAAAAATGACCTGAAAGCAATTATTGATAAATTTAATGCACACGCCATAGGCGAGAAAAATGAAACGTACGAAAGATACGTATTTAACAGTAGGAATCAGAAAGAAAATGAGCCCTTTGAAGAATTCTTAGCAAGTGTCAGAACACTGGCACAAACCTGTAACTTCTGCAAATGCATGAATGATACACTGTTGCGAGATCGCATAGTGTTAGGCTTAAATAAACATGAAACTAGGACTAAACTCCTTGATGAAAGGGATCTGACCCTTGGACGATGTATAGACATATGTCGTTCTGCTGAAAAGACACATAAACATGCTAGTGCATTTCAGTCAGAGACATCTGCAGACAGTGTGCACGGTGTCCGCTATAGGCCTAATAAGTCAAATAGGTTTAAGAAAAGCAATAAATCTCAACCCATAGGCCCAAGTAAAACTACAGGTAGGCCTAAAGACGATGATTATGATAGGTCTAAAGACAAAGATAGGTCTAAGAAAATCATAGACTGCAGATATTGTGGTAATACACACAAGTGGAGCAAGTACGATTGTCCCGCATATGGACAAAAATGTAAGCGATGCGGAAGCACTGGACATTTCGCCCACGTATGTAAAACTAAGAAAGAAAATAAAGTCAGAGGTGTTGACATATATGACTCTGACAGTGAGGACATATATGCTTCATCAGACACAGACAATAGTACAGAGTACTTAAACATAGTAAGAGAAAGTGACATAAATATGAATAGGCCTAACATTACTACAGGCAAAGATAAACAAGACATCTATGCAGAGATGTTGATTAGGCCTAATGACATGCCAATAGTGTTCCAAGTTGACTGCGGAGCAAGAATAAACACTGTACCAGAGACAATGATAGAAAATAAAGATGATATCAACCATAGGCCTAGCACTTTGAGGATGTGGAATAACGCCACATACACAGCTTTAGGCAACTGTAGACTGAAATTGGAAAACCCAGCAAATGGAAAAAAGTACTCGGTTCCATTTACAGTAGTACGGGATGACCTGACACCCCTCTTAGGAAGTGCAGCGAGCCAACAGATGGGTCTGATAACAGTGAATAACAAAAATATCAGCGCTCCAGACACAATGCAGGTATACCAATTGGATAGGCCTAATATTGAAAACATGCTTCCAGAAGAGAAGTATAAACAAGTTTTCAACGATGAGTTAGGAGAGCTTCCAGGAGAGGTTCACTTGGAAACAGATCCAGCCGTAGATCCGATTATTCTACCACCCAGAAGACTTCCACATGCAATTAAGCCAAAGGTTAAAGCCAAACTAGAACTTCTAGAGAAGAAAGGCATCATTACCAAAGTGGAACAGCCTACAAAGTGGGTGAGTCAACTGGTAGTTGCGGAGAAGAAAAACGGTGATCTTCGAATCTGTATCGACCCAAGACCGCTGAATCAAGCCCTGAAGCGCCCTCATTTTCAACTACCAATAATTGAAGATGTTCTACCAGACTTAGCACAGGCTAAGGTATTCTCAAAACTGGACCTCAAAGAAGCTTTTTGGCAAGTGCAACTTGATCATGAGTCTAGTCTTCTGACAACCTTCCATACACCATTCTCAAGATACAGATGGCTTCGTTTACCTTTCGGCACAAGCGCATCATCAGAGATCTTCCAGCAAAAGATACACATGGCCCTTGAAGGACTTCCTGGAATTATCTGCGTAGCCGATGATCTTGTGGTGTACGGTAAGGGTCCAGATGATCAAACAGCTCTGAAGGATCATGATACCAACCTAAGCAAGCTGTTGGAGAGATGCCTCGAGAAGAACATCAAACTCAACAAAGACAAATCCATACTGAGAGCAACTGACATTCCATTCTTAGGACATTTAGTGACCAATCAAGGACTGAAGCCGGACCCTGAAAAAGTAGAAGCAATCCGTAATATGCCAGCACCAACTGACGTACTCGGCGTACAGCGATTTGTCGGTTTCGCGAACTACTTGAGTCGTTTCCTGCCCAGTTTGTCAGATGTACTGGAACCACTCAGACAGCTTACCAAGCAAGAAGTTCCATGGCATTGGACTGAGGTTCAACAGAAGGCTTTAGACAAAATAAAGACCTTAATAACGGAAGCTCCAGTATTGGTATATTATAACCCTACAGATGACTTAACCATACAATGTGACGCCAGTGGTAAAGGTTTGGGAGCCGCCCTCCTTCAGAATGGACGTCCAATAGCATATTTTAGTCGCGCTCTCACCGACACCGAGACAAGATACGCTTCCATTGAGAGAGAGATGTTAGCAGTCGTCAGTGCTTTGGAACGCTTCCATCAATACACCTTTGGGAGATTCACACAAGTCGTCAGTGACCACAAACCTCTTGAAATGATAGTGAAGAAAAACCTCAGCAAAGCACCAAAGAGACTTCAGGGCATGTTATTACGCATCCAAAAATACAACTATGACATCAAATACAGCCCCGGGAAGACCATGGTAATTGCCGATACACTATCAAGAGCGTACCAACCAAGACAACCAGACAATATTGAAGGATATGAAGAAGTCAATATGGTCAATTTTTTACCAATCAGAGACGAAAGATTAGAGCAACTCAAACTTGAGACAGACCAAGATGAGACTCTACAAATGCTGAAGAGAAGCATCATAAAGGGATGGAATGATGAGAGAAAGCAACTTCCGGAACAGCTAACTCCGTATTACAGCTATCGCGATGAGCTCGCAGTGCAAGATGGACTCATTTTCAAAGGAAATCGCGTAGTGGTACCACAAAAGCTAAGGAAGGAAATGATGACCAAAGTTCACTCCTCTCATCTAGGAACAGATGGATGTTTAAGAAGAGCGAGAGAATGCTTATTCTGGCCTTTGATGAGCTCAGACATCAAGCATTACATAGCAGCATGTGACGTGTGTAGGACCTACGAGACAAGTCAACAAAAGGAGACTCTCATGAGCCACGAGCTTCCCTCCAGACCTTGGGAAAGAGTGGGAGCAGATCTTTTCACATGGAATCACTGTGATTATCTTGTCACCGTAGACTACTACAGCAACTTCTGGGAAGTGGATTGTCTTGAAGATACTTCCAGCACCACAGTCATTGACAAGCTGAAGAATCACTTCGCGCGGTACGGTTCCCCATCACAACTTATTTCCGATAATGGTCCGCAATTTACCGCCGAAACCTTCTCGCGATTCGCGTCACAATGGGATTTCGAGCACCTCTGCAGCAGTCCCGGCCACAGTCAAGCTAATGGCAAAGCAGAAAGCGCTGTTAAAACAGCGAAGAGACTCCTTACTAAATCCAAGAAAGCTAACACGGACTATAAAATGGCGTTTCTCGACCACCGAAACACACCAACGCAGGGTTTGGACACTACACCAGCGCAAAGACTGATGAATCGCAGAACAAGAACTCTTCTGCCAACCAATGCAGAGCTCTTGAAACCAAGAGTTATCGATGAACTGAACAATATGAAACAAAAAGCATCGAATCAAGCTAAGAACTTTGATAAAAATGCCAAAGATCTGAAACCGTTGGAGGAAGGAGATGTGGTTCGCATGAAGCCCCTTGTCCAGGGTCAAAAAGCATGGCGAAAGGCGCTAGTAAACCGAAGACTAGATGAACGCTCTTACGTAGTTGAAACTGCTACGGGAGTCTACCGCCGCAACCGAGTAGACCTGAAGAAAACCCAAGAACCACCTCCACAAGTGGTTCCCATGACTCAAAAGAACACTGAGCCAAAGGCTAAACAAAAGATGCTGAACATTTCAAACAGAAAACAGCAAGAAACCACCAACAAGAGACCAGATCCACCCGAGAAGAAACGTAATGAGACATCCAGAAACAACCAAGACCAAGGACTAGAGCTACAAGACCAGGTACAGAGGCAAGGACCAGAACTACAAGACCAGGTACAGAGACATGGACCAGAACTACCAAACCAACAACAGAGACAAGAACCAGAACTCTCTACCAAGTCTGGAAGAAGAATCAAACGTCCAAGCTATCTGAAGGAATACGTCACCTCCTAGATGGTTTTCTGGGATTCCTCATTCCTGTTTGTTTAACCCAATCACATTTGTTTTGTTCCTCGCTAGATTAGAGGCAAATAATTTTGTTTGTTTGAAATTTTTTGCTTGTTTGGAAATCAAGCCAGATGAAACAGTTGTTTCAGATAATTGTTTTACAAAATTAAACAAAACAAAAAAGAAGGTGATCGTGGACACTATAGAGACATTAAAGACAGTGACTTCTAAATAGCAATGATCATTAAATAAATGATCAAAGGTATCGTCTGTCATATTTGATCTAACAAAAATATAGATCAACCATCAATGTGTAGCTTTTAATTTGATCTCGTAAAAGTAAAACAGATCAAGAGCTACTTCCTATAATTACAAAATCAGTCACAACAACAAACCGTTAGACTGAGCAACAGTTTATTAACTCTTCATAAGAAGGGGGATGTTATAGTATTAATGTGATGAACAATAATACGAGCAACACCATAGCTCGTCAGCTGATTACATATCGATAACCAATAAATCTGTGCAGATCACTTACACGCTTATCGTCACGCCTACTATTACACACGCTACACACCAGTCGCTGGGGAATCATGGGCTGTGATTGTGTAACATCTGCATGGTACCCTAGCACACAAAAAGAAAAACATCAGCTTGATATGGTCCAAAGAGCTGCAGCAAGGATGTGCCTCACCGACTACTCAAGAGAGTCCAGCGTGACAGCCATGATGACATCTCTCAAGTGGACTGACCTCGAGACTAGAAGGAAAATTGTCCGTCTCAATATGATGTACAAAATCAATGCTAATCTCGTAGACGTCGATTGGAACCCCTACTTAGCAAGACCAACTCGCCAACTAAAACGCACTCACTCATCATCCTTCCAAAGACCAAACACCAGTTCAACAATCTACGCAAACAGCTTCTTCCCATGGACTGCTCCACATTGGAACGCCCTGCCCCATCATATCTTAGACGCCCCCAGTTTAGACATTTTTAAATCAAGGCTCTGCGAATTTCTCACCGTCAACACCATCAACAAGAATTAACTACACCAGGTCAACCCCTCTGACGTGATGCGGGATCCCGCTTTGTTAGAGTATCCTACCAGAACCAGAACCAGAACCAGATTGACAATTTTTTGTTTTGATTATAGGCCTAAACATGATATGTTTTGCCACTTTGGTGCTGAAAAGCATTGATTGAAACACAACAACGAATGTTCACAGAGTTCCATAATTATGATGCACATGAAGAAGACGCTCTATATCACCATACAAAGATAATGTTTAAAGAAAAAGTTTATTCGCTGATCTAAGACTAAGGTCCGTGTTTGCTCATCATAAGAAGTGAGTAGCTGGGTGATATAATAAGGTGGTGCGAGTCCGTTGAGTGATTTCCATGTTAACAGAAGAATTTTAAAATGAAATCTTTGATGAATGGTTAACCAGTGAAGCTGTATAAGAGTTGGGGTTATGTGATAGTATTAAAAGTTTTGGAAAGCACACGAGCAGCTGCATTTTGTGTTTGCTGGAGTTTCTTTATCAAAATGCCATTGTCGAGACGGGAGGTGATGAGGGCATGAACGAGAATTGAAGCAGTGTCATCAGACAAGATTTTCCTGATTGAAGATATATTACGAATTTGAAAGTATGCTGACATATTTTCTTCACTTGTTCAGCCATTTTCACATTTTCATCAAGGGCAATGGCCAGGTTTCGAGCAGAATGTGCAGATGTGGTATTAGCAATCTGTAAAAATATGATTGTCTCCGATTTTAGTGTGCATTCTTAATTTCTTGGTGTTGTGAATAGTGGTCTAACAGATCAGATCGGGAGTTTCCTAATCGGCCCGATTTCAAGCTTTGATCAGGATCTGTTATTATAGGCATTGCACTTGTGCACTAAATCTGTGATCTGATCGTAGAGTGCACAGATGATGACTCATTACCCGGTGATTTTAAATCATAGGAAAAATAAAGCTGTGTGTCATCTGCATAAAGGTGCATATTAAAGGGGCATTAAGTGATGTGGTGGATGCAGCGCCCTCAATTACAAAAATATATGATACAAAATGGGATTTGTTTATTTTTACAATTTTATTACATGTATGAACTTACACCCACCTATATAAGGATTAAGAAAAATCAGCCCCCTTTGTACAACAAAACGTCGATTCAAAAATGCTGGTAGAGCCGCAACCAGAATTTTACATGGTTAAGGGTGGTATTCCAACATATTTAAAACATTGTTTTAATCAAGTTTTGCTGCGTGTTTTTTTAGTAGAAACAACAATAATTGTAATTTTTAACGTTCATCTTGAATTCTGAAGTAAATTAATTAAAATTAAAAAAATTCAACATAACATTGTGTCCCTTTAAGTTTATGGTTCCGTGCAATGTCTGCAATAGGGCCAGAATATATAGAGAAAAGCAAGAGCCCCAGCACAGATCCTTGGGGCACTCCAAAACATAGAAATGCAGGCGCAGACAAAGTGCCATTTATGTTTACAGATTGTTGTCTATTTTTGAGGTATGAGCAAATCCACTCAAGAGCACATCCTCTAACACCAATTGACCTCAGGAGACATCATAAAATACCATGATCTATGGTGTCAAAGGTAGCGGAAAGATCCAATAACACAAGAAAAACACAATATTTGTTGTCAAGGGAGCACAAAATAAAATATAGAATACGTTCATGAGTTCCTTTAAAAGATAAACAAGATGATATGGTGTGCGCAATTGATGGAATTAATCTCGCTTCGTGGCTTCGTTGCTTCTGATGAAATTTGCAATGATGGTATTGGACTAGTCTATTGGTCATGACTCATGGTAGTCTTAACTTTTTTAACTTTTAATTTTAAATTTAAGTTTAAACTTTACTTGTCGGGATTGGTGATGTTATTGTTGATTTCATTGGCGGATTGGAAAGAGTTGTTGTCAGGCTAGGAAATAAGGACCAGGGGCCACTTTTAGAAAAAAACGGCCCCTGGTTCACTGGGTTTTGTCATGAACCAGGGGCCGTTTTGGTGGAACCAGGGGCCGTTTTTATAAAATACCATTACAACTCATTTACACAGTCAGTCTGCAGGCCTTCACGTTTGAGGAGTGCGATGGCACGCCATCGCACGCCTTAAAGGCATATTATGTGATCTTTTCCAGAGAGCGCCCTCTATTCATTATTTTTTTTAGAAAGTAAATTTTCTTCCAGATTTACATTTCTGATCATAAATCATACATACATTCCAAGTTACAGAGCGATACGATTCCTAATTACCTCAAAATCATGGTTTTAGAGTGAATTTTAGAGTGAAAATATAAACTGTTTATTTTCACTCTAAAACTATGATTTTGAAGTAATTAAGAATCGTATCGCCCTGTAACTTGGAATGTATGTACGATTTATGATCACAAATGTAAATCTGCAAGAAAATCTTCTTTCAATTTTTTTTTCGATGTTGAGGGCGTTCCCTGGAAAGATCACATAATATACCTTTAAATGGTTTCGAGAAGAGCACGCCTAAATTTTCACTGATTACTGTACAGTGCACTTGAGCAGAAAAATGATTTTTAATGCGGCAAATCATCAAAATCGAGCAATTGAAAAATGTTCGTAAACAAGAGCGCTATTTATAACTCGTAACCAAACTCATTAATATTCATACAAATCTTGATGACCTTTGCCCCGTACAGTAATTTTTAGACGACTCGCGATGCCTGCGCATGTATATCACACAAAATAAAGCAGCTGAGAACCATTTTTTCGCTCATTCATTCACACCGTTCAATTGATGTTTGGGATTCCCCTTTCCTACATACGAAAGACACGGTAGAAAATGTACATGTCTGCACAATAACTAGACGGTACAAAATTGAATGCCACGCCATGTGCAGTTTGTTTTGATTCCACGATCCCAGTTCTCTCAAACCAGGTCTGACAACGGGCGCCAAAATGGTGAAATTATAGGCGCCCGTACTCTTCATTTTTTACCAATACGGGCGCCTTTTGCCGTCCGACGTGCGCTGAACGGCACCTGTCGCCCGCTTATTTCCTTGCTTGGTTGTTGTATTGATTGGTGTTTCTGCCGGTTATAATAAATTTAAAAAAAATTTGCATGCCAGCTTTCTTGGAAATTGAAGGATTTAAGAAACCCCACCTAGAGCCATTTATTCAAGAACTTCATTCTAAATTTTAAATTAAAACTTTGTAAATGTTGGACCACATTTCAGTAAGAGTGGAAAGTATGGATGAAAAATAAATAATAAAGCAGTCCAATACATGTGTAGAAGTCATGCCCATGTTGAAGTAAAAATGTTTTCCGTAAGTAACTGCCAGTAGGTGTATTTTCCTATAGTGTAACAGGCATGTTGCCAGCCTGTGTTTTCACATTCGTTGCCATATTGGAATAATTGTGGCCAACATTGTTTTATTTTATAATGCTTTGAACTGGATGGAATAGTGCCCTCACAATTACTAATTTATTTTAAAGATATTAATGGTAATTTATTATTTTTTTACAGATCAGGAATATTAGTACTATATTCATGACTAGTGGTGTGATAAATTAATTGAGAAAATGGCAGGAGAAGAAGAAGCGCATAAAAGCAGAACACCAGAACCTATCAACATCACCGTCTTGAGAGCAAGACATTTGGTAGGTTTGTCTTAACCTTTCGAAAATCGATGACTATAGACCATGTGACCAGTCGCATCAAAAAGGGTATCACCCGAAAGTCATGCTATGTTTTAAAGCTCGTATTTTGCATGACTATTTATTCATAAAATAACCACATTATCATAGAGCGCCATTTGGGTGGTCGAAGGCTTAATTCACATGTTTTGAAACGCACCTTTTACGATGAGTGGCAACCTCGTATTAAAACATGTGATCGCCACTAATTCGCATTGCAATTCGATGACGTCATTTGTCTCGAGTTTCAGTCAATGGAAAAAATCCGAAGCGTATTTTATGAATGAAAAATTGAAAATTGCCTTTTCCCATGGTCATACACATGCCTAATGATGATTTTAAGCTTTGAAATGATACCATGTATGTTAAAGGTAATAAGACTTTGTAATCACAAGATATGAAGAAACATATTATTTTCTATTATTTTCTTTATATTTCCACAAATTAATTATCTCAAAACTGTGTCTGCCGACAACATGCCAGGCATGCACACATGGGTTACAAAATGCTCAAAGCAATGTGATTTGAACTATAATTGGTGGGTTTTATTCTGCTGCTTACACAATTGTTAGCTCTCCCTTATATCATAGTTGTTAATGAGTTAAATTATTATTGTCCATCTTGATTTAAAAAAATAATTATTTATTTAATTTCCCTTTTGATAGAGAGGGACCAAAGGAGATAGTCTGAATTCACTAGTCCGTGTTGAATATGGTAGCAGTACACTGGGGGAGTCTGCTAAGGTGGACTCCACTCCGGATGCAGCCGCTGAATACAACTTCAATGCCAAATTTGATTGCTCTTTTGAGGATCCATTTGTACTTGATGAAGTAGCGTATAAGCCAGCTTTAGGTAAGTTGAGGGCGCTATCAGATGTCTTTGTAGACTTTGGAATAAAGGCATAATCATGGTATTCATGTTGAGGAAAAAATTACGCTAGCAGTATCACTAAAATATCGTTGATCTTTGGTCTATATCTTTCGGAATAGCTACCCCAGAGGGAAAACAAAATGTCGAAGAATCAATCAGGGTTAATGGGGGACTTAAGGAAGTTTTTGATTTGATTTTTTGAATTTTGTGAGTGCTGTAATTATTGAACTATTAATCAAATGCATATAAAAGTATACATTTTTGGAAAGGAATTGGATCAGAGAATCCAAATTTGGCGTCAATTTGAGAAAACTCAAAATTCAATTTTTTGACCAAATTTTTTTGAAACAAGCTAACAAAAATATTTTTTAGTAAAATATGCCCAAATTGCTTGATGATGATGTAAAGACACTAATGAAGGGACAATTTTTTTTAAACCTAATCTAACATTTTGCGAAATTTTGACAAAAAAGTGCCAAAAAACGTGAAAAATGATTTTTGTTGTTGACACTTTCTCTGATCCATTTCCTTTCCAAAAAAGTATACTTTTATATACATTTGAGTCATAGTTCAATAATTACAGCACTCACAAGATTCGACAAAAAACTTTCTTAAGTCCTCCCTTAACATCACAGAGGTGATTGTGTAGTCATATGGGCCGCTTTTCTGCTTTCACATCAAGTTTGACATTCTTCTTTGATCGCATTACAGATGTGCAATTGCCACTTAATTTGAGTTACTAGTATGATATGTTGATGCAATCACTAGAATATATGCATACACATCCCAAACAAATGTTTGATGACATGGATTAAAATCATTGGTGTACTTTATTTCATGATTTTTTATCTTAAATTGACTTTTCATTGTAAATGTCTCTGGCAACATGAGAAAAAAATATTTATCTGAATCTGTTGAAAAAATGTAAGATTATCTCAATGCCTTGCTTTAAACAGTTACTGTCGTAGAAGTCCTGCCAAAAGAAAAGAAACAGAAGGAAGAGAAGACCGTGTTACTAGGACAATGTACAGTTGACCTGTTACCCCTGGTCAAAGGTGAAAGGAAGTACAAGAGCACCCTCATCATCCATCCATTGCCAGGGTCCCCACTAGAAGGTATCCCACCAGACAATCCAAAGGTAATGTGAAGAATTATATGTTTTATGTCCTTCTTGATTATCTGTGTCAAGTCAGTTACATTGTATAGGTGAGAGGGAAGGGGACCGGCATTGTTATGTTGTGGGATGTATTGTTGTTTTTGGGCAATTTTTTGCCACAAAATTCTTTATAAATACACAAATCTTCTTTTTATGCATTCTTACACCTCAATGGTGGCCATTGCAGGGAGATGTGAGGCGTCCAACTTAAAATCTCCCAGAATGATGCACAATTATGGCAGGATTAATTAACTGTATTCAGTAACCGTGTTACCAACTGAAAAGTATCGTTAGACTCTAAAACACAATATGTTTATTGATAAAGCCGATCTTATACACCCAATTGGATAAAACCATCTTGGTTACAGATGGCCGATGAAATTCTGACCATTACTTGGCTTGCTGGATTTGTCTATACATTAATATTGTTTACTTTTACTAAAAGACTTCAAACAATTGTATGGTAGGAAATACATCTTGGCCAGAACAAAGTCTAATCCGATACACACCTATTATAATCGAAAAGTATGATAGTACTGACATAATTTGGAGATATTTGTGACTAAAGATAATTTCTTTCACCAGCTTTTGCTAAACTCAAGTCAAGTAGCCTTAATAGTATTTCTTAAAACATTGACTCGAGTCAATAAAAGTAGAATTTATAATACCATAGCCATCATTTTAATGGTCTAATATTCTTTTTCAAATATGGTTTCATTTTCAGCCGGAAGTAGATGTAGTGGTCTCCGTAAACGATCCTTTATTGAATGAAGACCACTTAAAGGAATGCAATTTGATGAACATCACTGTAGAAGCAGCTTACTCTGTACCAGATTCATGGAATCCCAGCGGAACACAGTACATGTACACAGCCACTATGCCGATACCGCTTGCAGCAGAGGTAGGTTTCATGCAACCCGATATGGCTTAATGTGGTTTTGAAAACTGAAGATGACCTTTCTGATATCTGAAGAGAAAAGAATAGCAAATATTCAACCCCTATTAGAAGCTGTGTTCACTCTGTTGTATTCTGTTTCAGAATATTGTGGTTGGAAAATTCCTGTCAAATTTGTATACTCCCTCATCTTTGTTCATTTTGTCTTTTCCTTTGAACAAGATAGATTCTTTCAAACAATGTGTTCTGAAGGTTACTGTAGTTAAATTTGTTAAACAAACTGTAATTTTCTCCACATCACCGTAAGTGTAGGGCGTGTCATTAGTGCATATTCTGTTGTTATGTAGATAATGAACTGCAATGTAACGTTAAATTTACCTCTGATAAATAAAAGAACGGACTTTGGTGGAAGAAAGACTTCACCAATAACTTTCCATGCAGCTATTTGTTTTACCATACAAAAAAGATTTTTCAATCTCAAGGATTACTGAACCAATACAAGGCATGTTTGTACTTATTTTAAGGCACTTCTAAAGGTGTTTCCAAATGTGGTAATAAAATTCAATAGTTTTGATATTTTAGAATCGTTTGTTAAATGTTGGAACTGTCGTCTGCGTCATTCCCTGCCGTGTGAAATACATGCTGCCATCACATGATGTGACACAGAATGTATAGTCTTTATTTTTGACTTAACCATATGAATTCATCCTTTGAATCAATAGAAAGAGACAACAGTGATAATGTCTAATGGTATTCTCAAAGCCCTCAATGACAAGGATAAAGATCCTCCATCTAAGCAGAAGAGATGGCCTCAGCCAGGCAATGCACAGGGTGGAGCTATCTACATTCCGGACAAGTAGGTGTCATTTGGAGAGAAGGTTATTTGATTAGAAGGGACATAATGGGTTAAATTGTTTATAATGTTACCATTATTATTAATCAGGTTGAATTTGACTCATTCTTCAGACTAATTAAAACACTTACAGGGCTGGAACTTCAGACTTTTTTCAACTAACCAGTCGGGCAGATAACTCACACAAAATACCTGGCCGGCAGAAATTCCACCAGCCAATGTAACTCACTTACACTGCGAGTTTGAAAAAAAGTTACCTGATATGGGTAGGTGGGGGGTACTATTTCCAGGCCTGCATATTTATGATCATTTGGAATCTATGCATCTTTCACTTGTACAACATTGAAAAATATGTATTTGTATTTACTCCAAAGACCAACTGTTTTTTACATTAAATTAAAATTGATATTGATTTACTCATTGTAAATTTTATATTTGTATTCTCATAACATGTTCAGAATGAGTTGTGTTATTCTAAACAGGCTAGGAAATAAGGACCACAGGACCAGGGGCCACTTTTAGAGAAAAAAATGGCCCCTGGTTCACTGGGTTTCCCGTTTTGGTGGAACCAGGGGCTGTTTTTATAAAATACCATTTCAACTCATTTACACCCTCAAAAACATATCTATTCTAAATTTCTGAAGTACTGTAAAAGTGGAAATGTTCGCGCTACATTTATTTTCGCGCTAAATTAAGCTAGCGCGAAATTTAAAACACACGAAATATTATGCCCACATGTTTTATGAAGAAATGTTGAAATATTCATTTTGTCATCTGAGCACATCGAAATACTGATGAAATCGACCTCTGTATCGACTATTTTACGATCCAGAAATCCAAAAACACAGTTCCAAATACGTATTTGTCATAGGCAAAGGCAAGCGAAGTTCTCACACAACTTACGACTAAGGCTATTAAATGAACCTAGAAATTGGCGCAATTCCCACGCTGGCATTCAATAAATGAAGCTCGTAATTAGAGACACGGTTCAAAAGGTCAACTTTAATACTACGCATACTATAATACGTGGAGGCGATGACCTGTGAATCATGCCGTAACACGTGGTTATGTATCCTAAGGTGCACTGCGCACGGTATTTATTCTCTGATTCGATGGCACAGTTCTACTTCTACAGCGTACTCGGCCGTCGAGTTCTGAACTGAGACTTGTGCACGATGAATTGATACAGCTATTAAACTCCTTGAGCTGCCGAAAAATGGTTCTGTGAGCATGTCATGTGCGATCGCGATATGAAACGATAAACGATTATCAACACAACAAAAACTTAATTTTTTTACGAAAGAAAAAAAGAAGAAATTGGTCTCAGTTCTCTCAAACCAGGTCTGACAACGGGCGCCAAAATGGTGAAATTATAGGCGCCTGTACTCTTCATTTTTTGCCAATACGGGCGCCTTTTGCTGTCCGACGGGCGCTGAACGGCGCCTGTCGCCCGCTTATTTCCTAGGTTGATTCTAAATATATTTTCTCATTTTGAATTGTATACACTTAGGTTCCTAGATGCAGTCAGCTATGATGAAGAAGATGGAGAACTATCAGGAAAAGAGGTAATGCAAACAACATTAAATATTTCGAAGTGAAAGTCAAAAAGTCAAAAGACATAGGGACTTAATTTTCTGATTGGTAGATTGGGAAGCTCATACTTATGTCAATGCATAGTGAACAGATCTGGGAATTTGTATTTCCCATATTGTACATTTATCTCCCATAGCATCAAGTTTTCTTTCCCTTCTCAATTTTCTGTGATGTGAAAATGTGTAATAGATAAAAAAAACAACTGTGTTTCACTAGACTATGAAACTGTCACGCTCTACACGAAATTACCCAACAACATTGCTACATTTTTTATGATTTGTGCTTGTACAGTTTCGAGATATGAGAGTGGAGGCGGAAACTGAGAAAAATCGTGTCATTTGGAACTGTGAAAGACGGTGCTATATGGACAGTTCAGCTGTGCAGGGGTGAGTGAAGTTTTAAAAATGAATATGTGACCCAACATAACTGACCAGTTATTGACAAGGCTTGTTTGCAGATAATAACAACAAAAGTTCTTCTGAGTTGCATAAAACCTGTACTTTATGTTCGATTTTGACAAATTAGGTGTCATTTTAAAGCTAACAAATAGTTCTTTAACATGAATTTCAAATCTCAATCTTCATATCTGGAGACAACTGGTCTGTTTCAATGTGATGGTCACATGTTCCATTGACAATTAGAAATTTAGATGCAGTCAGTGTTTATGTTTTCAATCTCAGGTCGTTAGACGTCGTAATTTCTAGAGATGTTTGACCGAGTGGTTCTGTTGAATATTTCCAAATCTCAGGTCGTTAGACATCGTAATTTCCAGAGATGTTTAACTTAGTGGCTCTGTTGAATATTTTCTGGCCCATGACCTAATAATCTTATCCAGTGTGGACTCAAGGTTGATGCTTAAACTGTTAACGTCTGGTATTGTAGCTCAAAGCTCAGTATGATCTTTTGTTCATATCCCAAAATCCTTCTTTTTGCTGCAAATCTACTCATC
The DNA here is from genome assembly GCA_035610835.1 of Ophiura sarsii. Classification (NCBI taxonomy): domain Eukaryota; kingdom Metazoa; phylum Echinodermata; class Ophiuroidea; order Amphilepidida; family Ophiuridae; genus Ophiura; species Ophiura sarsii. The sequence continues at coordinate 24,950,237 of CM069441.1, forward strand.
TTGTCAATAATATTATTAATAATACTGATCCCGAAGTGTTCTTTTTTTAATTTGATCTTTCTTTCTTTCATTATTTATTTATTCATTCATTCATTCATTCATTCATTCATTCATCCATCCATTATTTAATTTTTGTAATCATTTTCAAAACAATACATTCACATTCACGGGCTTAGATGATGAACAAAGTGAGAGTTTTTAACTTTTAAGAGTTTTTGTTGAACATTTTTGACAGTTTTTGAAACTTAAAGGAATACCTTTCTATTCATTAAACCATGCATTTTATGGTAGGAAAATAATTATCTAATGTGTATTGACCATTTTTATTGAACACAGAACTATAATGTTCAAGTAAACAAATTTAAGCTGCACATCCCCAACCTGTGATTATTTGAAATTCGCGCCCGGTTGTCTGTGTCGAAAGTGCTGTTGGGATTTTCGTGACGATGACATCACAATCATCGTCACTAAAACCGCCTCATCAGCAACAGTTCCCTGGACGGTATCAAGCAGGAGTTCAATGCATAAATCGATAATATCAATACATGAAACAGAGATGCGGACATCTCGTAACTGTTTAGTCATAACTTTGATCAATATGGCGACGTCCATACATCTGATTTTGTCTTTACGCGGTACTTTTAAAAACTTTAACCTACAGAGGTGGTCTGTATAATAATAATGCTACATATCTGAGCGCTAAAGTTCCATGGCACAGATTTCCTTTAAAAAACCAAACCGGATGTGCTACCTTTTGATTTGTTTTAAAGATATGGGTAGAACTAGATTTTTTCTTCAATGTGTGCAGAGCCTATGCCAAGTATCGATGTGCATTCACAACATGCATCATTTTGTCTAATTAAATGTCAGTATTTTATTTGTTATATTTTAATAGATTACAGAATAAGATAGCACAGACTCGTTTATGGCCAGTAGAGGTAATGAGGATGCCTATGCCTACTGCAGCCAAACCAAAAGGAAAGGTAAGTCCTTAAACAGGTCCTAGCTATCTATCTATCCATTAGTTGACAAAAAAGAAACCCTGTTTACAGGCCTGACAAACCCATTTTCTTTGAATTAAAAAATTACATATTTTATGAAAATTATCAAAAATGTTTGAAAATGATTTTTTTTTTAAATTGGAAAAAATTGAAAATTCACCAAAATTTGAAGACAATTTTGAAGAAAAAAATACCAAAAAAATAAAAATGCCTGACCGACCCTACCAGAGAGGTCTGTTTGCTCATATATAGAACATTTTTTTCCCTGTAGCCTTAGCTCATTATGTTGTGAGGGTGCTTCTGTCTTGGTGATCAGTTGTTTCGGTTATCAAAAACTTCCATGACCCAATGGTATTTGGGGAGCTGCATAGAAAAATGGTGGATGTTACAATCTAGGTGCGGATAGGTTTGCGCTAGAAATTGGCTGCACCCTAGTTGATGCGACCTGATTCTGATGATTCACCAGCAGCAAAAATTACAGCGCTTTGAGCAAATGAGCAATTTGGATAAGGCGCTTTATAAAATACAGATTATTATTATTATTATTACTGGACAATATTGGCTATTTGAAGTTTGTTAAAAGGGATTGATGGGGGTGGGGGACCTCTCATATAGGGTTGGGCGGATTTGGTATTTTGGTGAATTACAATTTAAAAAACAAATTCAAAAATTGGCCTCTGGGGAAATTAGGATGTGCTTGTCAATTTTAGATAAAGGGGCATGCTTTGTAATCTGAAATGGCTTGGACTTTCAGCCCCAAATATACTGTCTCTTGTATTATCCCAGGGGTGGGCAATCTACGGCCCGCTGTGGCCAGTGGGTTTTTTTGTGGCCCGCGAGATGTCTCAAGAAAGAGGAAAAAATCCTCAACGTGCCTAGATAGTTACTGTTACTATATTGAGATAAGGTTTTTGTGAAGATAGATAATTAAGCACACACACCTATTGCTTGAAAGTCTTCGGAATCAAAGGATTGAAATCAACAGCAGGTCATTGCTTAAAAATGTGGTTAGGTGCCGCCTATTCAATTTTTTACTCCTTATATCTGGCCCATGTATTCAAAAAGGTTTCCCACCCCTGTATTAGCCTTATCAATCACACTTGGAATAGAAACATTTCACAAACTGTTAAATCATTTCATCCATTTCATATCAATCAATTTATTTTAAAAGTATCCAACATTCATATATAAAAAGTGCTTAATATAATAATAATCTTATCAAAATATGATACATGAAGTGAAATAATATAGCAAACAATATACAGCATCAAATGGACCTAAGGCACATATTCTACTGGACATTTGCGGGCTCACTTCGATCAGCTTACATGCTTGAAACTCACAAAATACCGCTAACCAATCAGAACCGTGAGGTCGGGCTTACGTATAATTGCGCACCACGAATGTCAGTTGCACCGGGGTTTTTTGGGGGGGGGTTGACCTCATAAGGTCAACTTCATGTGACGTGCGTTCAACATATTTTGGCGGCTAGTGTTTTCATAAGGTGTGCTTCTTATTGCCCATAGACTCTATTCACGCGGCAGCCATTTTCCAAAATATGCCACCCAAGCCTGGTTCCCGTTTGGTCTATCTGTGCCTCGCGCTGCACAATAGAACTGCGCGAGAAGCGTGGTACCAAAGCGTGCGGCGTACGCATCCTCACGCAAGACACGCAGGCGCAGGTATACGTAACGAGAACGAGGCTTGGGTGGCAAATTTTAGAAAATGGATGCCGCGTGAATATGGTCTATACTGCTATCAGAGTTAACATTAAATGTCAAAAAAATTGTGACATACGCTTAATATATCATCTCTTTGTATTGCATTTTGCAGGAAGAAGAAAACCCCATCTTTTTCCATGGTGTAGCTTATGTCAACCTGGCCCCACTTCTATACCCTGGAGGTAAGATACAGCATGTCCCAATAAAAACACTACACTTTTAAAGATCATATATGCTCTTAAAAGAGAGCCACATCTTTTCCCATGGTGTAGCTTATATCAATCTGGCCCTACTTATGTACACTGGAGATAAGATATAGTATGACCCAATAAAAATACATCACTTTTTAAAAATCATATGCTCGTAAAAGAGAGCCACAATTTTCCCCATGGTGTAGCTTATGTCAACCTGGCCCCACTTATGTACACTGGAGATAAGATACAGTATGTCCCAATACATATACATAACTTTTTAAAATCATATGCTCTTACAAGAGAGTCACAATTTTTCCCATGGTGTAGCTTATGTCAACCTGGCCCCACTTATGTACACTGGAGATAAGATACAGTATGTCCCAATAAAAGTACATCACTTTTTAAAATCATATGCTCTTAAAAGAGAGCCACATGTTTTCCCCATGGTGTAGCTTATGTCAACCTGGCCCCACTTCTGTACACTGGAGATAAGATACAGTATGTCCCAATACATATACATAACTTTTTAAAATCATATGCTCTTAAAAGAGAGCCACAATTTTCCCCATGGTGTAGCTTATGTCAACCTGGCCCCACTTCTGTACACTGGAGATAAGATACAGCATGTCCCAATACATATACATAACTTTTTAAAATCATATGCTCTTAAAAGAGAGCCACAATTTTCCCATGGTGTAGCTTATGTCAACCTGGCCCCACTTCTGTACACTGGAGATAAGATACAGTATGTCCCAATACATATACATAACTTTTTAAAATCATATGCTCTTAAAAGAGAGCCACAATTTTCCCATGGTGTAGCTTATGTCAACCTGGCCCCACTTCTGTACACTGGAGATAAGATACAGTATGTCCCAATACATATGCATAACTTTTAAAAATCATATGCTCTTAAAAGAGAGCCACAATTTTTCCCATGGTGTAGCTTACATGTATGTCAACCTGGCCCCACCTATGTACACTGGAGATAATATACAGTATGTCCCAATAAAAATACATCACTTTTTAAAATCATATGCTCTTATAAGAGAGCCACATATTTTCCCATGGTGTAGCTTATGTCAACCTGGCCTCACTTCTATACACTGTATAGTACAATGGAGGTAAGATACAACATGTCCCAATTAAAATACATATATTTTAAAAATCATATGCTCTTAAAAGAGAGCCACATCTTTTCCCCATGGTGTAGCTTATGTCAACCTGGCCCCACTTCTGTACACTGGAGATAAGATACAGCATATCCCAATGATAATAATAATAATAAACAGTTCTTATAAAGCGCAAAAATATTTGAAAAACATCCCAATGCGCTGATACAGAGCATAGTAAACTACAACATAAAGCAAATATACATAAACTACAATTCACACAAATGAAAAATATGAGTTTTGAGAGAGTTCTTGAATTGATTGATGGATGGCGCATGACGAATCTCATATGGCAGATCATGCTCTTCAGTGGCGGATACAGGGGGGGGCTTTGGGGGCGGGCGCCCCCCGTAAACTTTTACTATATACCTTTTTTTGTGTACGCGCCCCCGTAAAATTTGACAATATACCTTTTTTGTGTACCACTTTACCTTTTTCAGAGACATAGGTAGGTTCCGTCGGTACATTTGCCACTTGTACCCTGCGATTTTTTTTGCCGGTTTTGGGACAACCACATCGCTACCCCCCCCCCCCCCCCCCCCCCCCACACTTAGCTGAATTTCACGAGCTGACGGCAAAAAAAATTGGGGCCCTTTTACGATTTTTTTTTTGTCAGCCCCCCGTAAATTTTAATCCTGGATCCGCCACTGCTCTTAAAAGAGAGCCAAATATTTTCCCCATGGTGTAGCTTATGTCAACTTGGCTTCACTTCTGTACACTGGAGGTAAGATACAGTATGTCCCAATAAAAATACATTACTTTTAAAATCATATGCTCTTTTAAAAGAGAGCCACATATTTTCCCATGGTGTTGTATCTTACGACACTTCTTCTCTGGCCAGGAGTTAAGATTCAGGGTTTTCCCAATAAAAATCATCATTTTATCAAATAATATCATCGCTGTTCTGTCAAACCTCGTATCTCCATCCGGCTCTTCAGCATGTAATAAATTAATGTATAAACTTTGGGCAGTCTGCATTAAACATGTTCAAGGGCTAAGAATACATTTGTCAAAGCCTTGTAACTGTTCTTGCCCCCTGAACATGTATCAAGCAACACTTAGTTCGTACATTGAACAGTTTACGTTATACATGCTAAGGTGCCGGAAAATCAAAAAGGTTTGACAGACAGAGACAATGTCTTTTCAGTTGATTGTTAATAATCTTTTTTTCTGACCATCTGTTATTGAGGAGGTCATTAGGATTTCAATTACCATTATATCTATTTAAATATGGTCATGTTTTTAGCCGGTAGTAATTGAATTGATGACCAACGATTTTAAGCGTTTTAAAGTATATTTTTATTTTGTATTTGTCTTGTGCAGTAAAAAAGATTCATGGAGCCTATAGAATACACGCCTACAATGAGCAAGAAGTTATGGAAAAGGTATAAAAACGATATTTGACTAACCTTTAGTATACCCTACCATTTTATTGTTCATGATGTGTATGATTGATCTTATCTTTGAAATTCCCCATGGACAACTTGTTGTGGTAGGGTGTTCTAAAAGAAATCAAGATATTTTATTATGTGCTTGACTACAGGGTGTCTCAAATATCATAGAAATATCAGGCCAGTTGCAACATGTTTGTTTCTGGTTAGGGTTAGGTTTTGATACACAAAAATGTAAAGAGATACTAAGATTAATATACAGTGTTAGAATTTATTGATCATTTTCATTTAGTGATCATTTTCATTTTGCTTGGTTAAATTGAAGTCAAATAAGTCATTCTGAGTGGACTTTAGTAAGCAAAGTCTTCCAATTTGTTACTTTAGTTCAGTCATTTCCAAATTGGTGAATCTGCTTACAGCAGTGAATGAATTCAGAGGAGTGCAAAATGCTTGCATTGCGCAACATGTCGCATTGTGAATCGTGTGTGTGTAGCGCTTGCGTGAGCCAAAATGGTGCACATACGCATAGGTTATTTTCGTGCAGAGTGATAAAACCCGCACCATTCTCGCCAATTTTGAAACTAATTAAATTATAGCATATTTAGACCATTGGGAATCTAATTCAATTGATTAAATATACTTGACATGACTTTCCAGGGATCAGCAAATACAATCCCAGAGATTTGTCTGCATTTAAGAAATTGTCAGATTTTTATTTTTATTTTTTTCAAATTTAAGTAATCTCCCATTTTCAAACATTTATAATGTGTAAAAACAACAGAGATTCAGGAAATAATATGTCCAGTATCACTTAATTAATGACTAAATCTCTTTCTTATAGACCAAAAGGAAAGGTGGTTTGGCAGAGGAGGCAGCACGCATGGCAACATCTTTATTCCGTAATGCTTCACCATCAGTGAAGCCGGGTAAAGTTGGCAAGGAAGAGAAACCTGGCAAAGACAAAGACAAAGATAAAGATGCAGCCAAGAAGGTTAGTGTTCATACTTACTAAGGTCTGCTACAAGTTTATGTAGGGAGTGCAAAGAATGTAATCAGAATCAAAGTTCATCATATCCATGAAAGAAAAAAACATTGTAGCTTTAAATCATTATCTCATTTAAGGCCATCATACTTTCTAATTTATGAGTTTTTAAGAAATGTCAAAAAGGTAATAAACGTAATATTTTAGAAAGTGAAAATGCCTGTTCAGAGCTGTGAAGTAGCATGCAAGGTTTTTATCCCTCTATAGCTACTATTTGAAAGACTCTGAATGGGTTTTGTTACTTTCTTATGAATACTGCAAAGTCTACTGTTATCCCACATGATAATGTAATATTCTGGTAAAGAAAACTTGTGCCGTGTGCTCAAAGTAGTGACTTGGTATTTAAATACACTTTGATGCGCCAAAAGCATTTTTAAGATACCTTTTCAAAATACTACATTTTATATGGCAGACTCCTCCAGGCCATTATTTATGATACCAACTTGAGAGACATTCAAGTGTTTTCTTGGTCTTAGTTTCTTTTTCTGATGTGGTCTTCTCTTTTTGTCTGAAATTATCTTTGAAATCGTGTACAGGTATGGATTGATCGCTGAATTGATAGGCAATACAAAAACTACAATATAAACATACACCACAGGCGAAATAGTCGCTAAATTAGCTTGCACTAAGATGCCAATTAAGATAATGGGCATCCAACAAATGAAGTCGGTAAGCACAAGCGCCCCCATTCTAATGGCTAACGTGATGTCCTCGTCCCGATTTGATTTTCCAGCATGTTTCGATGCACTTTTGTAAATGATGAAAATCAAGGTGTAACACATGGCCACTGTCAGAAAGCATGCTAGATTGAGACCTAGGAATAATATGATAGAGTAATATTGGCTTGGTAAAGAGCTACTCTCTGGAGTAATGTATACACTGTCATATGTTAGTTCTTTGACTGATGATACATAATCCAAAACATTGAAATCATAGTCAATACCTAATGCAGTGATGTTGTGGTACAGAAATGACCGAACAAATGGAAGTCCGATACAAACCTCTGAAGCATCATAAAAGTCTGAATCTATCCCACTCAGGCTAGTAGGTATCACACTCAGTAGAATCGCTAGAAGCCACAAAACAGAGAGAACAATAATGGCTGACTTTTTTGTTAATCGCTGGTTACCCCGGGGGTACCGAATGGCTAGATATCTGTCAATGCTTATAAGGGTGATAAAGAATACAGAAGCCTCGCTTGAAAGTATAGATAACATGCCGGCGAGTTTGCATACAAAACCACTTCTCCACACATCTGCTTCTGATGGAAAGAATTGCCGGTAATATGCATCAGCAGAGGTAATGATGAGCATGTACAAGCCCATCAACAGGTCCGAAGCAGCAAGATTCTTGATCAATAGCACCTGTACAATGTTTTCCCTGCCATGTTTTATACCTCGCCATATCAGAATTGAGGCATTTCCAAGAAGAGCGCACACTCCAAATATCCACATGAAAACTCGGAGTGAAATGTTTGGGAGAAGACGTTGACAAGTCAGATACGGAGCTTTTGGATTAGCTGCTTTGCATAGATTATTTGTAATAAAGCAACAAGTAGCTGCCTCGTCCACAAATACTACTGTGTCATTCTGAAGTACATGAAATGAACTGCGATCCACACGTTTTAGCGGATTGTCTCGTATATTCACAAATTCAATTGATGGCATGTTTTGAAATACATCGTAGTCGATTGATTCAATCTCATTCTTGTTCAATAATAGAAACTGTAGTTTTGGTAAACTGCCAGTGTTATTTGTACCCAACAAATGATTGGTCGTAAAAACATTGGATTCAAGATGGGAGAGCATGTTTCCATGTAATTTTAGACCAATCAATTCGTGGAGTCCTCCGAAAGCACCTGGTTCCAGATATCTAATGTTGTTGTTTGATAGGTCCAAAGACTGGAGGTTCTGTAATGGCTGCAATATGCCTGATTGGATTTTGATGATTTTGTTTCTCGTAAGAATGAGTTCCTGTAGACTTCGGAGATCGTCGAAGACACCGGAATCAAAGGATGTCAACAGGTTTCCCTTCAGATGGAGTCGAATTACATTGTCAAGTCCCTTGAATGCACCAGGTTGTATACTTGAAATTTGATTTTGATCCAAAACTACAAAATATAGGATTGATGATTGACCAAGAAAAACATCTGGCTCTAATAGAACATGATTGTTATTCTTCATAATAAGGGAACTTAGCGCACGTAATCTAGTGAGCGATGGCAGCATTAACATTGTGAAGTTGTTGTTGGATAGGTCCAGCCATCTGAGTGTAATTCCTTGGTATCGAAACAAATCTGGATGTAGAGTGGATATCTTGTTGTTCCGTAGTTGCAGATAGACCAAAGTCCATATTCCTTGGAAAACATCCGATGGTAAGTCAGAGATGCTGTTGTATTCCATTTCGATACTGTTCAAGCCAGCAACAATACCTTGGAATGTACCTGATTCAATCCGAGTCAAGAGATTATACCCAATGCACAACCGATCTGCGAGTAGTCCAGTGAAAGCACCAGGGGAGATGCTGGTGATATTCCGAGAGGTAACATCCAGGGCTAGACGAAAACGAAGTGCGATCTTTGTGTAAAAAATCAGAATTTGAACAGTCTTCTTATCTGGACAGTGAGCGGTCAGCTTTTGGAAATACAGACTGCATACACAGTGAAGTGGACACATAGGCATGTATGCTCTGTGTTCATATTCCCCATACAGTCGGTAGAGCTCAGGATGCATGTAGCCGTCTAGATCAAAGTAACTTTTGACAACACCATATTTCACCGCATGGACTTCATCAAAGTGCTGGAAGTTTCTGCAGTTGTATACAGCATTGCAATTTCCATGTTGGGTATTGTTACCACACAAATACTTCATCGATTCACTTGAGTGAATTCTGATGGTAGCGGTCATTTGAAAAACTAGTTGGACATTGTTCTCATTCAAGCTGATCTCGCACGGTTCCGATTCTCCAGTAAATGCCATCAACTTATCCGTTCCCTTGTCAAGAATATAGAAGTGATCATAAATAGACCAGGTTTTAAGCATTATTATTTCTACCATGATTCCTAAACCTTGCGTTGTATTAGCGTTCACCGTACAATTGCCACATGATGATACAACATTATATGCGATGGTATCATTGGATTGCAACATCTGATCTGAACCACAGTTTGGTTGTACTGATGTACAGTTCAATCTCACATCAATTGGCTCACTTAACACCATTGGCTTTGTTAATAGTGACATGAACACTCCTAACACCAACAAATGTTGATGCAATTGATTCAACACTGCCATAACTGTTTTCTGAGACCGGCTAGGATGCCTTTTTATTTAGAAGGAAAATAGATGTTTATTGATTTATTTTTCCTTCGGTGTTGTTTTCAAAGTGCAAACAACAGTATGGTAGCAATATCACAGACAACTGAGCAAAATGCCTGAACTGTGTAGGGCAGTAAATATATCGGGAAGTCAATTGACAATAATAAGTGTTGAATTATCCCTCCAAAACTCTATTTTTAATCATGACATCATAATCAGACATATCAATTCATAACCTGTCAAATGTTAACAGTTTGATAAGCGACAATAATAAAATGCTTGATTGAACGCTTGATTGAACCCATTCAGAAAAATCTGGTCAGTTACTGTTAGTTATAGTTGAGAGCAGGAAAGGTGAGAAACCTTTCCTGTTGGGAGGTACAAAGGGGATTTCCCATGACTAGTCCCCTGAAGAACAATGCTTACTGCTAAGCAATAGCATTGTTGTTTTTAAAATATCCATATGATTTTTTATGTTAATATTTTAAGTTCACCTGTTACTTCTCATTAAAATTCTTGTTTTAGTGTTACTAATCTTAAGATTTGGTAGCCCAATTTGGCTATGTGATTCAATTGCTTGATTTGACTGCTTGATTGGTCTATTTCATTTATTAGCCCAATTGGGCTACTTGATTAGGATTCTTGATTTAAGTATAGGAACCCAATAGCCTAAATAGGTATCTTGCAGGGTTAAAATACCTTTTTGGCTATGAGGGCTATTTTAAGCAAATTCTGCCAAAAATCTCCCCTTTAGTACATTTGACCATAGGCCAACATTTTCTCAGGGGCTATTTTGTGAAAATTGAGGGCTAATCACCCTTCGCCCCCGTGTATTTTGAGCCCCGGTAACTTAATATGCAGCCCAATTGTGTTACCTGATTAAGGGAAGTGTCAATCCTAAATATATGAAATTTATCAAGCACTGTAACTTTTAAACTAATAATGTAATGTACATAAAAGTATACAATTTTTCAAATGAAATGAGTCGGAGAATCTATATTTGGTATTAAATTTCCCCCCAAAAAGTGATTTCTACATTTTTGCCCAAAAATCACTTTTTTGGCGCCAAAAGTTTTCAGACAACCTAACAAAATCAGTTTTTGATTAAAAATTTCAATATATCACCAAAATCATCCAAAGTCAATTATCTAGGAAGCACATTTTTTGCACTTTTTGGATGCATATCTCGAGTTTAAAATCCATAATCGAAAAAATAAAAAATTGCCTCCTAGCGCTGAAAGTCCTCTACACAATGGTAGTAAAAACTTACCTGATAGTTTGATATCTTTTTAGTTATGCTGTCTGAAAAATCGTAAAATTCCTTCAAATTTGAACTTCTAGAAAACAGCGATTTAGTAAAAATATTGACATTTTCCACCATTTAAAGCTAAATGTTCACGGAATACAGGGGCGTGTGACCTAAAAAGCGAGTATACTATTATGAACAATCATAATAAACTATCAGATTCAATTTATATTGTCACAATGTGAAGAAATTGGAAGAAAACTGAAATTTAAATGATCGTAAGATTGGCCTTTGTTTACATTTTTAGACATTGTTTTGCGCTCTTTTGTTTTTCGCGTCTACGTCGCGGATATTAAGTGACGCGTCTAGTATTACGCGCGGGAAGTTTCAGCGCGCGACGCAATGATCGAACAGCTGTCGCAGCATTTGAAAAGCGCGGAACTCCGCTTAAATTCCCGTCAAATAACCATGCGCCTTTTCCTGGCTCAAACTTACCAAAACTAACAATTTTAAATCACCCAAAAGAACGGGAAATAATCGCTTCCGATTAGTAACTTATGATGGTAATGATAGAATACATATAAAAGTATAAAATAATAGAGAAATATGCAATTCAATTTTTGAAACAAGTGCCGGGTTGACACTGCCCTTAAGTAGCTCAATTGTGTTACCTGATTATTACATGCTTGATATATTTAAGGCCCAGAAGAAAACGCAATCTCGGCGTGATTCTCACTTTTGGTAGCATTTCTCGCTTTCAGAAAAATCGCCCGTGATTTCTCGGAATCGCATGTTTTTCGCTCAGAATCGCATGTTTTTTGAAGAAATGTTGAAATATCATCTGAACACATCGAAATACTGATCAAATCGACCTGTGTATCGACTATTTTACAATCCGAAATTCGGATGAAATGTCATCGTACCTTTCGAAACTTGATGATTGCGGTGAAACCCTTATCTAAATGTAAACACAATCGATGTTGTTAATCTTTTGCCAGTCTGCTTTTTAACGCCGTGATAATGTGGTTTGCTCTTACCACGTGCGCTAGGGTCTAGCAAGTGAATTGAACATGTGTGGAATCGGAACCATAAAAGTTCAAGTTCATAATTCCCGGTATTTATTTTTGGAGTGCAACGCAATGGCAGTAAATTGGTTGGTCCCCAAATTTTTGCAAATTTTGGATCGAGCGTGTGTGGAACATGAAACCATTTGCAAATGGAAAAAATAAATGTTTGACATAAAAAAAAGTTGAAATACGGCAGCTACTATTAATTGGAATATAATGAATATTATGAAACCTCTTTATCAGGAATAACTTGCACAATTATTATGCTGTCATGTAGGTAAGAAAATTGGACAAAAAGCAAGCTTATTTACTTTTTAAAATAGAATTCAAGGAGCGATATTTAGGGGTGATTTTTCGGTCTTGACCTTCTTGTTATTGCATGAGAATGAGTGACGGCTTTTGATCGGGTTCAATCTCGCATTTATCGCACGATTTCTCGGTTTTGATTGCAAAATAGCAAAATCTCAGGAAATCTCGGTTTTAGTAAATTAGCCTCTCGGCTAGATATAGTACTCCATCTGGGACACAAAACTGTAGTTCCTCTCTCATTTATTACTTGATTTAGTAGCTCAATGTGGTTACTTGTTTGAGTAGCTACATGTGGGTTATTTGAATTAGTGACCAAATCACATTACTGATTCTGTAGCATATTGTTTGTATGTGCTCCATTAAAATAGTAAGCCAGTACCTTTTAAATCACATGATGATATTATTTGGAAAAGTTCTTCATTAATTTCATGCTGAATATTGCATTTTGCTCCACTTTTTCAGAATATTGAACCTTTGAGATTTTTCTGTAGTCATCAAGATTAATGGGGACCAGTTCACTATGATCATTGATCTAGTTACTAAATATGTGATCAATTGCATCAAAAACATGTTGTCGGCAAACACAGTTTTAAGATAGAGGCCAATATATTTGGTGAAAGATAAAGAAAATAATAGAACAACTTTGGCTTCTTCAAATCATATCGTTTGATTACAAAGTCCGTTTACCTTCAACATGGTGTCATTTCGAAGCTTAAATTGTGCTCTTTCAAGTGATACAAATAACTTGGATTTGACTCGGGCCACCAACATGTCCATTTTGACGTGACGGGTCACATATAGTCCATTGGTATATTTTCCTGAAACTTTTTTCCCAGGGAAAAATGAATACACTTCCTTTAAATCCACTAGATATTGTTATTTTGAAAAGCAAACGCATAGCAAACTTAATATAATGATTAAATCTATTGTTTATACATAACCTTACTGACCCCACGTTGTCCCTTGAATATGAATGTTCTCAGACATTCAGTAGTTTTTTAAAATAAATTGATAAATTAGACTATAGAGGAACTTACTTTTTACAACTGCTATGCTGATGATGTTGGGTCACATGATAGATATATAGATAGCAGGATATATAAAATCAAGTGAAAATTAACCTGATTATTTTTCATGTGGTGACATACTTCTGCCCTGTTACATGTAATACACTGGCCCCATATTGATTACATCTTGATTTATGTACCTCTACAGCAACCCTCACAGATGTTAAAACCAGGTGCACCGGGTTCCAATGAAGCTTCATCTGACGCTGAAGCACCCCCACAGCAAAATCTGGAAGGCATGCAGTACGATGAGGCTGGCACTTATATGATCTTGGAATTTGAGTTGACGAGACCGATAGTGCCGAAAAGAGCACCAGAGGAATTGGCTAAAAAGTAAGTTGTATGGGCTTGATTACATTTAACCTTTTCACACTGACTGACGATCGATCATATTCGACCGATCGTCATTGTGTAGGCTACCATAACAGTCGTTTGTATTAGTTGAGGTTTTTCAGCGGTGATTGTTTGTTTCCCCTGCTTGCGATTGACCGAATTTTGGCCTGTCAATAATGTTGATAGGTCTTGGGGGTTAGCATTGAAATACAATAGCTATAGATCGATCGTTAGAGAAAGAGGCCATTCTCGGTGTGAAAGGGTTTCATGATCAATCAGTAATATTTTAGCCTTATTTTTGAACGACTGCATAGTCTCAAAGATAAGAAAATTATTTATCCTCCTAAGATCGATCGTCGGGCCGGTATAAAAAGGTTAAATGCCTCAAGTTTTCACTAAAGGCAATTAAAAAAACCTAATTTTATAGGTCCAACTGTGCTATACCTTTTCCATTCTGAGATTTTGTTCTAACAAGACTCGTTGTGTCTGAAATTGGAATTGGAATAGGCCAATAAGTAAGTTGTATATTGTATGGCTTTAATTTGGTCAGCTAAAGTTTTAAATACATTTTGAAATTTTTGGAAATTATTTTACACTTAAAAAAAATTTACCAAATTTTTATAAAGGTTTTTAAAATATGTATTTAAAAATAATACTACATATCTTTATAATCATTGTAAAGAGAACAATTCAAGGTAAATTGATCTGTCATTATATACAGGTTTGTATTTTTGTCCATTCATACATTTGTTCATTTGTTTATGATAGAGTTGCAGAATACATCCCTCCGAGACCCCTGTTTCCTAGAAGAACCAACGGAGCACAGAGAGCAGTGGACGACTTCCACAGTCAAGTCGCTAGTATTGGAAATCTTATCCTAGAAGAATTTAGGTAAACTAGTAAAAAAGGTCTTTACTTCACAATTTGCCCACTGTGTAACAGACCTCGTATTTTGCTAATTGTGTAATCTGAAAGTCTTGACCCTTTTTAACCATATCCTGTTTTGTCGTAAGCTATGAACCTTTTTGCCGCGTCTTCAGACTTGCGTAAGATTTGTATGATCCGGAATTCCCCATATTTATTTTCAGACCTGCTGAACCCAGACATTTATACATTCTGATACTGTTTTGTTGAATGTACAATAAATTATTATGCCAGAGGTAATGAATTATTTTGCCGCATGTACAAGCTGCCCTCGTGTGTTTCAAAAAATTATTTGTAACATTTAGTTGAATTTGTATTGTAATGACATACACGCTTTAAAAATGGATTCTTTAAAAGTTTTTATCTGAATGATTACTTTGAACCTAAGCATCTGGTATTTTTATTGTAATGACTTACACTCTTAAAGATATGCCATAAGTCTTGAGCTTTGAACATTTTGCCTCATATTCAGTATTGCAAAAGACTTCTGATTTATCCTGAATATCTCTTTTTCTTAGACCTACTGACAAGTGGTATTGCTTGTTCAACAAATTGTATATTTTGATACTTTTTTGCTGACTGTAATTGCTAGTCAGTAGTATTGAATCATTTCACTGTTTTCAGCAGTCTGGACCCCTCTCGACACTGATGCCTGAGTCAGTTACCAATTTTGCAAGTTGCTCTCTTATGTAAGATTTTTTTAATGCAAAAAATGTTAGAGAAAATCACTTGTTATGTATATTTGAATTTGTAATTGCAATGATTATACACTCTCAGGAAGAGGAGGGTTTTTCCTTTGAAATTGTCATCTCTGTAACTATCTATAGAACATAAAGGATTCTCAAGCATGGTATCAAATCATTTTGAAATCAAATATCGTCACTGTTCTGTCAAAACCTCATTCTGGCCCTTCAGCATGTGTAATGTGTACTGCCCAACAGTTATACATAAAACATGTTGCTTTATACATGTTCAGGGGCAAAAGCACTTACAATGTGTTTTTGGCCCTTGAACATGTTTAGAACAGACTGCCCACAGGTTATACATAGGACGTATTACGTTATATGTGCTGAAGAGCCAGTTGGAGATACAAGGTTTTGACAGGACAGTGACAATACATTGAATCCCTCACATGGTCCGTTACCAAAGACAAAAAAGTGTTAAAGTGAAGTTCAATTTAAAAACTTCCTATTTCGGTATCAGAAAAAAATTATTAAAATTTTGTATACTAATATTGGGTATCAAACTTAGGCTCATCGAGTCAAGATTATTTCGTATGTAAAACCTTCAAACCAATAATAATAGAGAGCATGTGTGGTCGAGTGGATAGGGCGCTGGATTCATGATACAAAGGTTGTGAGTTCTAGCCCCGCTACAGCCATTGTGTTTGAATCCCTGGGCAAGATTCTTAGTCTCTATTGCCTCATCGACCCAGGCATTATTTGGGGAGCTGTTAGGGTATCATAATCTAAGAAGTGCTAATAGGCCTGTGCACTGTTGGCCGGTAGCCGCCCTAAGTGTAGCAACCAAAGGGTTCTGGAACCTATGAATTTGCCTCTTTAAATCTTAACCAACACAAATATCCCAACAGCAATGGCTAACGTAGGGACAGGGAAAATGCTCAAAAGCGCAAAAGCACCAAAAAAAAGCACCTTTTGCCCAAAAAAGCACTTTTTCATCACACAGCAATTTTTTTCAAAAATTGCCTAAATGTTTAACAAATAATGCCCATTTACCTAAAAATCAACAAGTTACATAACTGTGGCTGCACTTAGTATAGTTTGAATGTAGTTTTGAATGAAAATGATGGCTTTGACAACGAAAAAAGAAATGTCAACATGGAAACATGCAATATAATCGCGCTTTTGAATTTATTTTTAACGCATATGGCATAATTTTGGTGAAAAAAGCACCTTTTAACTAAAAAAAAGCACCTTTTAACTAAAAAAGCACCTTTTACTCCAAAAAGCACTTTTTCCCAAATCAAGCAGCACTTTTAGTGCTTTTAAAAAGCGCAAAATCCCTGTCCTTAGGCTAACGTATAAGTTTCTTTGTCTTTAATTTATTCAATAGAGGATTATTTGGAGATGAACTTGAGAATGGTGAGCTTCCACCAGGTAATGAACCAGCAGAGGAGAGACGAAGAAAACTTATGTATGAATTGAACACATCTGGAAAATATTTTGCCTTCAAGGAACAGCTTAAGGTGAGTCAAGCTTGAAATGTTAGGGGTCCACTCAGGTATGACAGTGTAAACAGGTGTGAGTCAATACGCTTTTTAGAATCAATCTTAAACACAAAATAAAAATATATGTGTTATTTTCAGTTGCTAAAAAGTCTGATTTGTAGTAAGATTAATGACTCAATCAGCCATTCCTGTACTTTTGGTTACACGACATCAGAATCAGGTCATATACTCCCCTGGCAAATAGGGACAACCCCCTGTCTGTGTTGAGTGGTGGCTCTGATATATATGGCCTTCCTTTCACCTCTCTCAAACTAACAAGAATCCCTTTCAGTATCTTGACCTTGCCTGGTATTTGATGTGAATATGTTGGGATACCGCAAATGAAGTGGAATCTTCCGTCTGTGCTCAAGAAATCTGGTCTTTATGAATGTCCAGTTTCTCCATTGTAGCATTTGAAGCATGAACCTTTTTCTACTTTAACCTAGGTATAAATTCACTTGTACTGCAGTATGCATCATTTCAGTTTTATCCTTAGGGGAGACAAGTAGTTGGCAAAGGTTTCTCGCAGGTGCAAATCGTATATGCAAATACTTTACTTGCTAAAAATCAGGTAGATTGCCTTGAATGTGCCTTTGATGTATGATAATACTACCTATCCCCGACTTTAATTGGTCAAGTGGATCACGACATTGGTCGAGCAACACAAGTTTTATCCAAGTATGGTTATCCCAAGTTTTCATTTAAACATGATCACAAGCTTTAAAAGGCAAAACGCAAGTCGACTGACAGTCCAAACAATCTTTTTTTCTTCAAAGCATTCTGTTGTGAAAATTGTACGAGAGAAATATTTGAAGTCAACAACATTCCAAGACAAGGAAGAACTGCAGGTAAGATGCTATACATTTAACCCCCTGAGAACTACCGGCCGATTGGTCAGAAAGATGGATACATCATTTATTGCACCAATCTGAGACAGTGTTAGAATAGTTGTGTCCCTGATAAAGATTGGAGTGAAATATGGTATAAGCTGCATTTTAATTGGCTTTTCAAATGAGTATATCTTGCAATAAACCAATCAGAACCACTGTAAGATAGGCCGGTAGTGCCCAGGGGGTTAATAACCATCTGCTGGTAAACAGGATGTTGTATTTGTCATAATTTGTTCCTATGTAACTTTTTAATATGCAATATAGTTATCTGTTTTCAATATAAAGCTATATATTGTATATTTTAAGGGCAAAATGAAATTTGGCTAACCCTCATAATTTCTTTTAAAACCTAAAGTATTTTTTTCATTTTCTTTCACATTTTCAAAAGTGAAATCTAGATCATGACCAATGACCTTAAATCAATATACCAATGAATATATAATAAGAGAAAAAATCCTTGCATGTCCTGGCCTATTTTTGGTCATCCGATTACTCTACTCTATATAACAATATCATGATCAAATTGTGTGTTGCTTTAAAGGATTTCCTTAGTGAACTGTATGTGTTCCTAGTTGATCCGATACTCTTCGAATTATGCAAGGCGTTATCCCTTGAAGATGATACCCCTGTGCTAGCTCCACTAACAGAGAGCTCACAGAGCAAACATTTTGACCAGGAGACAGAAGCCACTAAGCTTTTGTTTTATCACCCCATTAACCCAATAAGCTTTTTGGCCTGATTGTGTCGTTTACTTTCCTCAGCGAACTCTACATGTTCCCAGTTGATCAGTTGCACTTTGGATTAGGAAAGGTGTTGTCCCTTGAAGATGAGACCCGTTCTGGCACTGTTAATTGGTAGCTCACAGATCAAAAATGTTGACAGGGAGGTAGAAGCCACTAAGCTTTTTGCTATCATCCATGACTCTAATATAATATAGGCCTATATAAATAACAACTCTTTGGCCTTGTATGTTGCTTTACAGGCTTTCCTCAGTGAACTGTATGTGTTCCTAGTGGATCAGATGCACTTTGGTTTAGGAAAGGTATTATCCCTTGAAGATGAGACCCCTGCGCCGGAGCCACTTACTGATAGCTCACAGCTCAAACATTTTGGTCGGGAGGCGGAAGTCAACGAGAATTTTGAACTGGCTGCCAAGTACTATCAAGAGGTATGTATGTACATATGTAGTTAATTACAATTGAGTCAAATTTTGAATGTGAAGATGTGAAACTTCAGATTTGCAACCAAGTTTGGGGGAGTGGAGCTTACTTGCAACACATATATTTTGAATATGATGTTTCTACCATTCAAACCCCATACAGGGAATGATAATTAAGTAAAATCATGATTTGTTATTTAAATATTGTTATTTAAGGACAGCCAAAGTAATGTTAACAAATTATTATGCACTATTTTAATTTGGCACATAATTTTGGTTCAAAGAGGGGGAGGTCTCGTTCAAAATCTAGAAACATTTCTACTCCTTACCCTCTTGTACGTGTTTCATTGTAACAGAGATTAGCCAGGAACAGGAACGACGCAAACCACTGGTTTGACTACGGCACATTTTGTCTGCTGATCAATGATATCACCAAGGCCGAAGAGTGTTTTAAGGAGACAGTCTCTATCAACCCACAACATCTGTTTGGTCTACTCCTGTATGGTGTAGTTTGTTCTATGGAAGAAAGGAATGACGTAGCAGAGACATTCTTTGAGGCAGCTTCATGTGTAGAACCAACAAGTGTGTTAGCATGGACTATGCTAGGTAAGTAGAGATTGTTTAGTAAGGAGATTGTCTCTATTAATCCACAAAACATGTTTGGTCTACTCCTGTATGGTGTTTTATGCGCAATTTGGAAGATTTTCTGTGAGGTACAGACTGAGATATCTGAAATGTACAGCTTCCTTCCCTTTCTACAGCATTAAGGCAAAACTCCTAAATGTAATACTGCAATTAGTCTTTATAAAAGGCACCTTGTAAAATTACCTGTCGAGCGCCGAGTGAAACGAAGCGTGAGGCCGACTTGTATTAAAATATCATTAAGGAGGCAGAGTTGAGCGAGGCGTCTTTGCGCAAATAGCTTTTCTACTGAGTAAGCATTATGTGTCGATCAAACAATGTCGTCATCGTAACACACGATTAGCTCCACCTAATACTATTGAATACAAGTTTAAAGATAGCACTTGATATCGATGACGTCTTCCGATAAATCATGACATCATTATCTACCAATTAGCAAGCGTGATTTTTTCGGATCAAATCTTCCGTAAATTAACACAAAACATAACACAAATTTGTTGTGTGGAAAGACCCACTTTTTTAGGGTGCTTACCCCCACCCCCCACACACCAACGCCTTGATGAAAGGCTAAACTGCATGCAATAGGAAATTATGGTTAATGCCTTGACTAGCTACCACATTTTCAGTTCAGTCTCTATCAATTGATTGCCAGGTATGACATTTTACTCTAAATACTTCTGTTTAAAAATTGAAAACTGAATATATCAAGTTGGATTTTCCCTTGTTATGTAAAGTCATAACTCAAAACACATTTTTTTGCAATTAAGTGCTTTCCAAGAGTCATCTTTATATAGAGATAAATTTGGCTGTTCATCTTAAAAGATAACTGCAGTAGTTATCAACCAATGAACAATTCCTCTAGATTAAAATGATAAGCAAGGCATGTTCAACTATGTACTTTCTCAACCATTTAGATGTAAGGAACATATAAGTAAATATCGTTCTTTGATATATGCCAATCAGGTCTATTCTATGATGGCATAGACAATGACATCCAGGGAGAATATGCCTTCATGGAAGCGCAGAAACTGAACATGGCCAACGCATCTGCAAAACAGAAGCAAGCCTTCATTGCCCAAGCAGCCATTGCTCAAGCAGCACAAGCCACGGCAGATGCAACACAGCGGACAGAGAGCGTCGCACAAAATGGTGCTGGTGATGCGGAGACAATAATTGAAGAAGGCAGTGAAATGGGTAAGACTAGCAAGGCTTAAATTAAGCAGGAACTGGGATCTTTGATATCCTGGTTAGGATTAATGTGAGTGCATTCAGTTTACAACCTTATCGTTTAGTAAGTGTACATACTTCAATCTCATTGGTTAACACGTATGAAATCTGATCCATATCGTGTAAACAACAAGTCAAACCACACGATATATTCCATATCGTCGATTAACCGCGTTACCAGATGGTGCGAAATGATATTACGTGTAAAGCGATTGCTTTGCGTCTGTGGAAGAGTTGCTTAAAATACGATAAACAAATAAAATGGCGGATGATTTAAATGCAACCGAGTCGATTTCTGTTACATTCTGAGGCCGAAATATACCGCAAAAAGGTCTAACCCACGCCAAAAAATAAATGATCTGCATATAACCTAACCAGACATGTTTTTCGCGATGATTTTATGGACAGAGGCGATAGCGCAGAGCCTGTTAAAGGGTTGAATTTTACGGAGGTAAGGAAGGAAAGAGAATTCAGCGCCTTGCTCTAACTAGATACTAGTATTGTTTGACGTTTAGTTTTCCGCGAGTGTTTAAATACAATTTTAATTGGGACTAAACGATAAATTCGTTATCCCCTGCATGTTCACACAATACGGAAAAATACCTATGGTTTGTGCCATATCACATTCGGCCTGCGGCCTCATGTGATATGACATGCCAAACCATAGGTATTTTTCCTTATCGTTTAGTAAGTGTACATACTTCAATCTCATTGGTTAACACGTATGAAATCTGATCCATATCGTGTAAACAACAAGTCAAACCACACGATATATTCCATATCGTCGATTAACCGCGTTACCAGATGGCGCGAAATGATATTACGTGTAAAGCGATTGCTTTGCGTCTGTGGAAGAGTTGCTTAAAATACGATAAACAAATAAAATGGCGGATGATTTAAATGCAACCGGATTTCTGTTACATTCTGAGGCCGAAATATACCGCAGGTCTAACCCATGCCAAAAAATAAATGATCTGCATATAACCTAACCAGACATGTTTTTCGCGATGATTTTATGGACAGAGGCGATGGCGCAGAGCCTGTTAAAGGGTTGAATTTTACGGAGGTAAGGAAGGGAAGAGAATTCAGCGCCTTGCTCTAACTAGATACTACTAGTATTGTTTGACGTTTAGTTTTCCGCGAGTGTTTAAATACAATTTTTTGCCATTTTTTTGTCAATTTTTTGCCAATTTTTTGCCATATCACATTCGGCCTGCGGCCTCATGTGATATGACATGCCAAACCATAGGTATTTTTCCGTATTGTGTGAACATGCAGGGGATAACTAATAATATTGATGGGCCAGGAGTAAGTTATCATAACAATCGTTCCACCTGGCCCTCAGTTACAAAATAGCTGCCCTTACCTGGTCTTCTGTTACTAAATCCATGTGTAATTGCAGATGATCGAGGAGTGAATACTTAGTATTTCACACTGTGGGAAGTGGAGGCTGGATTGATTTGTGAAAACAAAAATCAGAATTCATACTCATTATTAAAACTTGCAAAATGGTATTTCAGACTCTGGTATCATACCAATTCTAAAAGGTGATTGTTTGACATTTTTGCTGCTCTTGCTTTTCATGTGTGGCACTTGAAGTCAAAACATGTTGCAGTGTTTTAAAGTATTTCATATTACAGCTATTATTATTCACTCTATACAACTATAGTTCAATCAGTTCCAAATTGGCGAAAAATATTTGTTTTTTATCTATCCGCACGCAAAAGTAAACCAAGCGTATAAGCGCGCGGTTTTGGCATACGCAAGTGTCACACATACAATGACATTGCGCGCCATGTGAGCATTTTGCGCGCGACGCTGAATTCATTTTCTGCAGTAACATTGTGTGAATCATATCTTTGAATAGGTTCAACAGGATTGTTTGTAGACGTATTAGTGAGAATTCTTTGCGTACAAATCCAATGAGTTGCCAGTCTGATGAAACTACCAGTGTGGTAGTGAAACATCATTGACCACAGTGAGTAACATCTGTCACTTATGGAATTGTATACAAATAATTCTCAATAATAAAATGTGAATTATAATTTGATTTGACTTGATAATTCAGGCTTATTACACATACTTGGCCCATCATAAAGCCAACTGAAGTATGCACAGGATAAAGCTGTTATTCTTTGCCGATCCCTGTTGATGCTGTGTTTTCACAAGTGCCTTGAAGTCCAACAGGGCTCAAATTTAAATGGAGGCTACATAAACCACAGCCTGAGTGTAACGCTTTTCACTTAGCCATCCATCCACATGCTTTATAACATTCATTGCTTTTTGCACCCATGTTCTGTGTGTATGCACACACATCCCCTACACACACAACCAAATACATCTAGGAGAAAGTGAGACCGCTCCCACTATACCACATGTGACCAAGACGCCGGCCACGCCTACGGATGCCAAGATCCCCCTGCCAAAGTCAGCAGCCAAACAAGACAAGCATCCAGTACTGAAAAAGAAGATGTCCATATCTTCCAATTCTAAAGGTTGGTGACATAATAATGCGAGCACCTTGCACTCATTTCCACACAATTAAAGAAGATTTCTTAAGCAATCCAATCATGCTAAATTTCTTGTCACATGGTCGGAGTTTTCTGTTTTTTAATACTACTAATTCCCCATTGACACCATACATAACAAAATATTGTAACATCAATAATCGAGGGATTCCAGAAAAATGTTCAATATTCAATTTTATTGACATAGCTTAACTCATCCTCTGTTGGTTTTTGGCTTATTTTGGCCTAAAAGACCTGCTATTTTTCAGCCAACACAAATGAAATCCATGCAAAAGAAATCTTCTTTGATACTAATTACTCTAAAAATAACTAAATAATAACATTCATGCTTAACATCCTAACTTGCAATGAGAAGTCTGTTTGTGTGTCTGGCATCAATACTTCTTTCTTTAAAAGTCAAAGTTGAAAACTATGGTGATAGACAGAAATAAAACAACTTGCAAATCTTGTATACAATTCACTATAAAGAAGTGCCATGTAATAGGATTTGTTACCCCAGCAATGTGTCCAAACAAAATACAGGGGTTACAGCGTAGGGAATTCAAACTTTGCAGTGTCTAGTATGTGCCTTGTGATTTGTGTGGACCTATTGCTGATGAGGCAACATTATATGTTGTGCACAGTCACATCATTACTTCTAGGGCAAATAAACCAATTCTATTACATCATATAAATAAATACAACTAGAGCAGAGTAGCTGGCAGCACCTTCTCACGAGGTATATTCAGTGCTGCAAGCCCCAGACTATATAGGGCATGAATAAGTTAAGAGCCTGGATCTTGTATAGAATTATCTGAATGATTTAACTGCAACCTAAGGGACCTTGGTTCAATTCCCAGAGATTTGCAGGTTATTTTTTGCTCTTTGGGATTACCCAATGTGTCTTTTTTTTATCCCCATTCGATAACCAAAGGAGATAGGGTTAAGGAATCAGATTTCAGCATGGTTCATAATATAGTTAAACAATAATGTGTTGATGTTGTCTGCACATGGTTTTCTTCATAAGGTCAATGTCTAAGTGAAGCAAACCAGACAGATGCACTAAACTTCAGGTATTCATCAACAAGTGGAAATTGTTGTTGCACATTTATTTTTACACTTTTTGTGCTCAAAGCAGCTACCATGAAAATTTTAACACACAAATATATTTCTTTTGCGTATAGGTCTATGTGATGAAGCTACAAATCACAATTTAAAAACATGCGGAACAGTTAGAAATGGGAAAAGCGCGAACAATTAATTGCACAAAAATTACCACTTTTACGATACTTGTTGGATTTTTTTTCAAATATGAAAGGGGACATAATATGAAGGCTTATTTTATGCAGTGTAGTGTAAATCCATGTTTTGTGAACAAAACCACTATATCACAGTTTACCAAGTTCCAAAATTAGTGCCAAATTACCTCAGTTCTTAAACCTTTTTTTTTTAAAGTCCAAAATTATTTTATGTTTTTAAACCAACCAATGTGCATATGCAAATTTAATCCTACTAAACAATATGGTGAATACTTTGCACTTGAACAACATTTGTTTATATTTTACCACTATAGTAAAATCAAATCATAAAACAAATCAAATACTGATAATGGCGCGATACATAGAGCGTGTTTCTACAGAGAGTCATTAGCCGGTTGATCACGGGGGGTAGACGTCTAACAGCTCTGTAGAAACAGGTCCTGACGCCGTTAGCCGGCTAATCTACCACGGGCAAATTATCCTAGAAAATCAAGGATAGCGGTGGTAGGTTAGCCTGCTAATTGCCCGCCAGAGCTCTGTAGAAACAGACCGCCGCCCGATTAGCCGTCTAACCGGAAATTGCTTTGTTTGTTTATTGCCAAGATATTTGTTTGTTGTGTTGTTATATAATTAATCCGTGTCATTTCGAAATCAGCCGTTCCTCTACGCACACACCCCCACAAAGTGATTAGTCGTCTTTTACGTCGTCTGTAGAAACAGCCCAGTACTTCTACCACCGCCTTTTTAGCAGGCTAAGTTACCATCGGCAAAAGGCGGAGGCTCTGTAGAAACACACTCATAGATTCATCAGGCTTAATGCACCTCTTCAATGGAACCAGCTACCAGAAAATATCACAAATGCAAATTCCATCAGCATATCTAAAAGACTTCTGAAAGGCCATCTTTTTAAATATGCTTACAGACAAAAGTTTTCTTTATCTTGTTCTTTGCGCCTTAGTACAAGCTCCTTGGCTTAGTTGCTACATAAATTTCAGTGATTGATTGATTGATTGATTGATTGATTGATTGATTGATTGATTGATTGATTGATTGATTGATTGATTGATTGATTAAAGGTAGGTGTTCCGATTAAAATAGTTGTATTCCAAGGTTTGAGTTGCATAACGGTCCAATGGTTCTTATTTTAGAAGCACAAGGTGACATGAAATTTGCCCATTGAGTAGTACACCAACTGACTGGGTGGTTAACCACCTTTAGCATGTGTGGTCCAGTGGAACAGCGCAGGATTCATAATCATGAGGTTGTGAGTTCTAGCCCCGCCGTGGCCAACATGTTTGTATCCTTGGGCAAGGTACTTAGTTTTTAATTGCCTCTTTCAACCCAAGTGAGATTGGGAAGCTGCTATCATCTAAGTGTGCGCCTAGCCGGCTGCCATGAAGAAGTTGTGAATGGCAGCGATAATAATTAGCCAATGTCAAGCGCTTTGAGACGTGTTGTAAAGCGCTATAAAAACTGACAATTATTATTATTATTAGCAGTAATTCACTGTATTTTGGCCTATAATGTCTAAATGGGATGTCTTGTGCCAAACATTTTACAGAAATAATGAGAAAAATAGAGAGTTTCTTCTGATATCAAAATATGTTGATGAACAAAAAAACACTAAAATGATTGGAACATCCACCTTTAATATTTAAAAAAGTGATTGATTGATTGATTGATTGATTGATTGAACAGCATTTAAGCTCTGAGCAATAGGAAGTGTTTTTTCAATACATTTTCTTTTGTACGCATTTGTGCCATATCCAAGTATGTCATATTTGTTTGGGTGATTTTATGTTAGCAGGTAATTGTATTACTACCCCATCAATAAAAAGTAACACTTACTGTAGCACTTTGTGAATGACAATTGATATTTGTCAAATGATCATCAATGTGGAGGTAATATGCAAAGAACTATAAAAGTGATTTGAGTATTTCTCCCAATTTTGTTTAAAATGTTGTTGTTAAACCCAATTTTAAGGGCCTTTTTAAAGTCATATAACACTAGAATAACATATTCACATATTTTTATTTTAATGCATCTAGTGTACAAAAAATTAATGGTGATAGATAGGAATTCCACTGTTACTGTATTGGTGAATGGTTATGATGAAAATTATATAATTGTATTTATTTTCTCAATCTAGGAACTGATGGAAACCCCCGCGTGAAGAGCGCCTCCAGTCATCCCACCCAGAGTAAGATGGGAAGTCGTCCCGCCTCTGCTGACCAGGAGGAACACCCAAGGGAGCCCACACCTGTACCAGAGTCCAGTGTATTCATGATTGCTGTGGATTTCCTGCTGGAGGTTAAAGCCACACAGGTAGGTAGTCAGTGGAAATCAGGGCACGGTGCCTATGTTAAAAAACAAAATGTGCCCCGATTGGAAAGGGATTCATATTTTGTGATTCAATTATCTGATAGGCTAGGGGTAAGGATTATAAATTACTCTGATATAAAGGAATCTCATAAAAAGTGGGAATTTCTTTAACATACTTTTTTTCTGAACAGGTTCCAATGTTTCTATATTGCATTAGATACAATGCTGTAGGGCTCAAGAGGGCAGCAAACAAATGCTCTATGATAATTATGATGCATGTCATCTAATTTGGTGTCAAATTCAATAGCTTTACCCGGGGTAGGGGGGGGGGGTTTAGTGGATCTGAGGTTACGGGGATGTGCCGCCAAATAGGGTCGCCTTTTCACTTATCTGTTAAACAGATGGCCCCTTATTTTTCTTATTTTCTTTTAAATTTATGGGCTCATTATTCATCAATGGGGCCTTAAAAGGTCGGTAAAAAGTGGTAAGAAAACGGTCATCATTGGTAAATATATTGGTGGCAAAATGATAATTAAGTGGTTAATGTGTCGATCATAGTTTAAAATCCTTGATGGCACACACCCCACACATAAAAATTAGTACCCCCCCCCCATCCCCCCGGAGCTTTATTTGTTGTAACAAAGTGTAATGCACCACATATGAACAATGAAAAGAATGTCACTGGTACCCTGTTAATTCCATATACTGTCACATGGCATTATTTATCCGCTACATGGAGTTCCAAGCCACTGGGTACCAGATCACACAGGTTTACACCCAAAGTATTTTGACCTTAATATGCCATGAACTGCTAGCAGTGACATTGTTGTGTATGTTATGGTAGTTGTTCAGTAGAGGGTGACCAAGACATCATATGTTGCAATAAAGACTGTAAAGTTTAAAGAATAGATTGATTTAGAATATCTCAAACATAAAAATATATATTTTTAGATTTCGATAAAAATTGTAAACCTGCAGGGTTTCCTCCCCTTTTAGGGTTGGTCGAGTCATAACAAACAGACATTCTTCATACTGTAATTTCTGATGCATATGTAATGTACCTTTTTCCCTTTAATTATTGATACGGTTCACTGCACCTGATTTTGAAAACATTTGATCAGTGTGACGTACAATATAGGCTAATTTATAGGCATGTGTGCACTACATGTCAATTGAGAGATTTGTCTTGTACTGGTTTTTTTCTTCTCTTCAAAACTCTATATAGCAAATATTGCATTTGACATTCCATACTGGTTCAAATATCCAATGTGTGTTAAATGTACAGGGTGTTATTATTTAAAAAAATAATACATGATATATAGGGTAGGCCTGTTCTTTTATCTTTGGAACATTCTTAATGTCGCCGGCAGTGCTATAAAAACTAAATTAATTCTTGTGCCGGGGGTTGTAAGCATCAGTATCAATGGACTCTCGAAACAACAATGGGGAAGAAATCTCAGACCTCTCAAGTAGGGTCGGGTCTGTCAGGCTTTTTTTCCAAAGGACACTAAAAGATTTGACTTTTTTTTTAAATAGTTAAAAAAACCATTTCACCATAAAATTTCCAAAATTTGTGTCGGTAATCATTTGCACAGGCCCGGCACAAGAATTAATTTAGTTTTTATAGCACTGCCGGCGACTATAAGAATGTTCCAAAGATAAAAGATACAGGCCTAACCTACATATCATGTATTATTTGTTTTAAATAAAAACACCCTGTACATTTAACACACATTGGATATTATATTTGAATCAGTATGAAATGTCAAATGCAATATATGCTATATAAAGTTTTGAAAAAATAAAAACAGTACACAAAATCTCTCCCCCCCCCCCCCCCACCCAATTTTATTAAAAAATTGTTTGGCGATTATATGCTTTAATAGGGATGCACTTTGCTTGATAAGGAGTTGAAATAATCCATATGGACATAGGAAGCTGCAATTGAGTGCCCAAATTTCAGAGTGTTTTTATCACAATGAAAAAGTGACTTTTGGCCCGAATACATCAGTCACTGATCAAACTTTGCGGTCTATTTTTCAACAGTTCTGCGAGCGGGCACTGGCTCATGAGTTGCTTTGCCCTCTTGGTGGTCCCACGCCTGCTTACTATGTAGCGCTTGCAAGGATGAAACTGCAGAAAAAGGAGCTAGAAGAAGCTGATGAGAGCCTGAGGAATGCACTGTTGTTGAATTACCAGGTAAGATGTGATTGCTTTAGGATCTTGCAAGAGTGCTGAGGACCACACAAAAAAGTTGTCTTGTTGTCCTCTGATTTTAAAAAAAATTGAAAAAGATGTTTTGGTTTTGTTTGATTTATACTTTTATTGTGTCTTACATCCTACTTTATCAAATTTTGGTGAGTATGTCCACTCAATTGAAAATCACTTTAAAAAAAAAAGAAGCCTGTCCCATACTCCCTGCAGCCCTGATCTCCTTCTAACACATAAGGGATGTTGGGGAAAAGGACAAACAAAAATGGCCTTATATTGTTTGTTGGAAGTAATGTGCTTTAAGTCCCAACCATGCATCAAGTCTAGAGTGCATCATATAGTTATTGACTATATAATTGATATATGCCTGGAACGTAAAGTTCACTTTATCCTGTTAAACAGCAACAACAACAACCTAAAACAACAACAGTCTAAAACAACAACAACCCTAAAACAACAACAGCCTAAAAACAACAACAACCTAAAACAACAACAGCCTAAAACAACAACAACCCTAAAACAACAACAGCCTAAAAACAACAACAACCCTAAAACAACAACAGCCTAAAAACAACAACAACCTAAAACAACAACAGCCTAAAACAACAACAACCCTAAAACAACAACAACCCTAAAACAACAACAGCCTAAAAACAACAACAACCCTAAAACAACAACAGCCTAAAAACAACAACAACCTAAAACAACAACAGCCTAAAACAACAACAACCCTAAAACAACAACAACCCTAAAACAACAACAACCTAAAAACAACAACAGCCTAAAACAACAACAACCTAAAAACAAATCACGCATTTGTGACTTTCTTTATGTAAAAAATGTAAAGGGTAAACAGCCATTCAGTAGTAAATGATATAGTAACTTGCCATATGAACATTTGGAATACAGAGTAACTTGACAATGACTGTAATTCAAATACAACGATGAATTTCTCCTTTTTTCAAATTAAATTCATAATTGATCTGCACTTGCCATATGAACATTTGAATACAGAGTAACTTGACAATGACTGTAATTCAAATACAACGATGAATTTCTCCTTTTTTCAAATTAAATTCATAATTGATCTGCACTTTTTAACAATAAAGTGTTGGAAATTATTACCATACCTACATTATGCAGTCCTTTGTATTCTGTTGCTAATTATAATGTATTCAATAGTCAAAGTGGTTTAAAGTAGATGTTATCAGTATTTAACATCTACACTTAATATTCTATAAAAAAACCCCAATATACGAGGGTCATTCAATAAGTTCTACCTCCTCAATCATAACATCCCTTATATGAATGTCAGCCTCAAGACATTTATCATGATTATAGCTCTGAATCATAGCTACACATGTATAGCAAATCATAATTGATATCTGTTTCACTTTTGTTATGATGCGGTCAAAGCCAGAGAGAGATTTTGGACAACGTAAATGGAAATTTACCTTAAAAATAAATACAAGTTTTTTCGGGTTTTTTCTGTATTGTATGGTTAGATATAAGAGCACGATGTGAATACTAAAAATGGAAATCAATGAATGATATCTGAGTATGTTACAGTATTATCATGTAAAGATGAGATTGTAAGCAATAATAACTCGTGTAGGCTTACATATAGTGTCATATCAACTAAAATGTGTTGCTATGCCTATGGCATACTGGAATACTGCTAATCGGTCCAATTGTCGTTGTTACAAATCAAGCCACAGTGATGCCATGTATGTTAAATCTTTAAAATGATATTCACTTTATGAGTTTTCCTTATGTGCAACCTTCAGAATAGTCAATCGGGTAGTCAATGATCGAAAATTATCTCTTTGAGAGACTTATAATTCTACCATTAGTCCTGCATATTGAAGATCTCTTAGTTATTATGAAAATCAAATATGACTTTTTCAGGGTTCTCTAAGTGAGGGGTAAACTTAATGGTTGTCCTGATTAGAGGGCATATGTCTTCCTGAGATATCAGTCACCTTTATTGTTTATAGTCTGTGAAAGAAACATCTGATATTTAGAACGGTTTTAATTGACAGATTTGTACGTTTTGTCTCTTATCATTGGCCAAATGAACAGGACTTAGGCGATTTCTTGCTGTTTTTCATCCGTTTCCGTCACTAAATGGATGTTTGGTTTTCATTGCATCTTCAGAAAAGTACAACCATTACTCAAATCAATTTACAATGAATAAGTAGCTGAGGTTCCAAGCTACAATTGTGTGATATTTTTGATAAGACTGGCTTATATAATAACTAAGTTATGATGATAGGAGGTAGAACTTATTGAATGACCCTCACATAATGGCCAATTTTCATGCAGATGATTTAGTTAGGAAGCGCTAAACTTATTTTTCTTTTTCTAGAATTGTAAAAATTAGGATATTTACTATTTTGTACTACAAATGTAGTTAAATGTCAAAAATTGTCCAAGTTTGTTTTTCATATAAAAATGTGTGTTTTGCCATATATATTCCCCAGTAAATTAATTTTAACTTTGATTTCGAGATTAGAGGTACCCCACAGCTTCACACATAACCAAATTAGATATATTCCCACAGAGTATGTTCACTACTAATACTATAATAGTTACTAGACCTGAACCTGGTTAAATAGATAATTTAACAAAGAGAAAGGGATCATGCCTCCCTGTCAAAAAGTGTTTTGTAATACTGATCTATTATCCATGCTTGAATGATTAAAATATAGTGTGTTACTTCCTCTTAGGTCTTTGAATACCCTAAACACAGGCTGAAAAAGTAGGCAATACAGAAAGCTCCTTGCAGGGAAATTTGAGCATTTGGAGGGAAATTTTGGCATTTGGAGGGAAATGTTACTCTTTCATTAAGAAATGCATTCCATTTTGGAGGGAAATTTGGAATCGCTTGCCGGGAAAAAAACCATTTTTTCAGGCCATGACCCTAAACTGTAAAGGTAGCCCATCATCTTTAATTCTGGAGTTATTTTTGTACTTAAACATATTTGAATATATATAATATATTGGTTTTACCCATTATTTAGGATTTGGTTCCTTTTTCTTGACTTTGAACTTTAAAAATACTCTCTGGAATTTCCAGAAAGTGAGTGGTTTACATATACACAATAAAATCAATTCCCACACCAAAATGTGAGGTCTGTCAAATTTGGATGAACAAACTCTTCTTAGGGCAAATAAACACCTTCTTTGGCGTACACAATAATACATTTAATAACCACGTTTTAGTCTTGTTAATATTGTTGTATTGACGCTTGTCTGTAATATACCTCAGGGAACAGTGTTGGTAATAAACAAATGTGAATATCAAAATTACCTTTTTGTAAGCCATAATATTTGCTGTAGGTGTAAACCTATTGTGTTGTATGAACTACTGCCTTGTATTCTAGTTAATTTCTGCTGTGTGCATTCAATCATACAAATATTGCAAACATTTTATTGTCATAAACATACAATTTTGCTGTCTCACAAGTTTGAAACAATTTTGCATGTTGATTAATTCACAATTGTGTGGATATTTACTGTATAATACATACCAAATATATTTGTACATTTTATTTGTCCGACGGCGAACCCGTTAAAACTTTTTACTTATATTATGAATACCCGTCGTAAAAGCCTATCTCACAATTTTATTTTTACTTTATTTGGTGGTATGTGCAAAATGTGAATATTAATGTAGATTGAGTATTTTCACTCTTTCAGCACCAATGTCATTAATTCAGATCGCACACTTCATTGTATGATACACAATAGTTGGTCATGTATGAACACACAATTTACTAACAGGCGTACTCATTTTATGTTCGCAATTTAAAGTTAATATTCAATATTTTATGTTCGCAATTAAAGTTAATATTCAACAATAGACAATAGTAAGGGCATAAACCAAGTATGACTGATACAGAAGTGAAATTGAGGCTTCCAAGAAGGACATATTTTCATTTAATTTTATTGAATTAACTGTTTCAACACAAGTTGGTCATAGTTTAACTTCATTTTACTTTAAATACTGCTACAGAGCAGTAAATGCACATTCAAATTTCATTTACATGCAAAAATATGATATCGTTTTAAGAATGTAACAAAAGAATTTTCAAACTTTTGCATCATCCCAATTTTCCTCACTGAAATCAACACAATTGGTCAAATGCAATACTGACAATTGAGTCATACATATAGCAAACATTATAAAAATTATATGCAAAGTAAGATCACAATATATTTAGCAACTATGGAGTATCTAAATATTGATTTTATCCAGGGAAAAATCTTATGGTGTTAAGAATTGATTAAGTTACTCAGTTTAGCAAATTACTGAAGTAAATTGTTATCAGAAGGTCACATTCTATTCAAATCAATACTTGTTTCAGCATATTCCAAAGATTGCAGCTTTCATCGCTTGTGTGATTATAATATGCTGGCATACAGAGTAAAAAAAAAGTGTACTCAAAATAAAATAATTATTAAAAACATTTGTTTTCAGAATATGAAGGCAGCCAATGTATGCGGCAATAGATGCATTAATTCACAATCATCAGCAAAAAGAATCATGTCATTTCATGGTATTGTTTACCAGATATGACTATTTTGGTAAAGTTACTGCTTTTTGAAACCAAACACAATATTGAATATTTTACTCAATAATGCTTGATTGAACAAGTGGATTCATGGATGGTACACAATAGCTAACTAATAAAGACAAATACAACATTCTCAGTTATTTTTTCAAACATTAAATGCGATATAATGACAAAACGATGTCACTTTTACACGAATATAGCAACAACAACATGAAATGTGCCTTTTGTGATAGTCGGACTCAGCTCGGACTAGAGTGTGGACTGTTTTCAATAGTGAAATTCAATAGATGTTATGAGAGAAAATATTGCAAATCTTGTTCGGTTTATAAAATGTTCACTTTTACGCAAATGAGCATAACATAATGTTTACCATAACCAATTTCAACCAACTAAAATTGTTTAGAAATCTAATGAGATAACCTGTCTGCTTCTTTACAAAATCTGAAGATATAAAATCCCAAAATTGAGTACAATTTTTTTTTGACTCACCTGTATGTACCCATGCAATTCAAGACAAATACTTGCAATTATTTATCAAAATCACATGAGTACATTCACTGCAGAGAAATAGATTACACTTACAGGGTTAACATTTCTTCAACATTTCTGACAGAGATTTTCCTAAACAATTCCAGGATAATCCAAATAGATTTTCTTCAACTTTTTAGGGTTTATACACAAAGGAGGAGAATCTAAGGATTCTCGTAACATTATATGAATGGATTCTCACGGCATGTGACGACATTTTTACCCTGGATTAACCCTAACCTCCTACCCACATTTTCCAATGAATTTCTTTTCAACGACAAAAAGCGCTGACAAAAAGAGTGGCCAAGCCCCCGGGGCTTGAACCCACAACCTCTCGGTTGCGAGACGAACGCTCTACCAGTGCGCCACGGGGATAAACCATAGTTGGGCGATTTTTTTTTTCATCGAAAGAGTGCCACTCCAGCTTACACGGACGGACTGCACTGTGGCCATTTGTGGCACTGGGGGTGGTTAGGGTTAATGGAGTCTAATGATACATATCCACCAGAGGCTGTGAAACCTAATTAATATTTAGGAGCTTTACTAATCAGTCTTATTCATCTTCTGTTTATCCACTCAGGATCCAGATGCATGGTCAATCCAAGGACATCTCAGGTACCTTCAGGGCAACATGGCGGAAGCCAAGAATTGCTACGAGAGGACGTTGTCATTTGTAGCCGATGCAAGAGAGATGCATTCTATCTATCTCAGATTGGCCTCGATATATCTACAAGATGGACAGGTATGTACACAAGGCAATGATACACAGTTGTTCTATGAGTGGACAGTTATTTTCAGTACATGTAGGGTCAGTTGGGCAATCTTTTGGAGTTTTTTAATTTTAAAAAATATTTGAAAGAAAATCCATATCGTAATCTTCAAAAACATTTTTTAAATTGTTCAAAATTTTCAAAATAAAATTTGGAAAAAGGCATGGATAGGGTTTTACCATTAAACCTATGTGGTGCTGCTAAGTGTGACACAGCATTTTGTTTGAGACTGCACCTTTATTTGTGCTTCCACATAATAATTTTGCCATAATCAATAGATTTTTACAGACTAACCCCTCTTAATAGCTAGATTTGACACCCCTGACTTCAATAATGGATCATTCCTTGTGAAGGCAGTAGACCCTGCAGTCTACCTTTGCTTTTTCCAAAGTATGCACACATTAAAGTGATGAAATAATCCAAATACAGTATTTTAAAGGGACACTCAACTTTTTCTGGGCAGAAATAGGAAACATTGTATTATGAGAGCAGTATTTTTTTATAAAAAGCTACAGAAAAGAAAGCAATAAGAAATGAAGCAGATAATACACCCAGAAGTCTTAGTTTCTTTTCCTTTCTTATAGATTTTTTAAAGGATGTTTTATATAAAAGATCATCTTATTGAAAATCGATTATTAGACATTTTTATTATTTTCATTGTTGTTTATCCATATTTTTCAGTATGAAGAGGCAAAGAACACATTCCTGTATGCTTGTAAAAAGTCACCATCTTGTATTTCATGGCTGGGTGTAGGCATTGCGTGCTACAGGGTAAGTTTTTGGAGAGTCTTGATATATACAGTACTTTAGAAAATAACCTACTTTGTGATATAGGTTTCACTCTTAAGAGTAAAACCGCTTTGATAGGAGAACAAAATCAATTTCTCTTTGCAGGAAAGTGGCATGGGTTTCAGTGTAAACCTGATTTCAAAGTAGAGAATGATTGGCAACAGAGACTAACACAACGGCAGAATAAAGTCTTGACAACATCATTCACTAAAAAGTATTCATGGTGTAAACCATTCGTGCCAAGACATATAAATTGCTAGAATATTTCAGGCATGATACATTTTAAGCATGAAATTAAGAGGCACAAATTCTATAGACAATGGAATATATTGGATTAGCAGGGACTTGAACCCTACACCTTATGAATATTTCAAGAAAATGTACACAGAAAACAAAATCATTTTGATGTCTGTGCCAAATTTCACAGATAGTTTAACTTTTTTCCATTGGTCTTTAAGAATCATGAAATCAATTAATATGTATCTTCATAGTAAACTATAACAATCATATTGTGTATTTATCATTTCAGTTGAATGAGTTGTCGGAAGCAGAAGATGCCCTGTGCGAAGCCAACATCCTCAACAACAGTGACCCAGAAGTGTGGGGATATCTGTCGCTTGTCTGCCTGGCAACGGATCGTCAACTGGAGGCAGAGCAGGCCTACAAGTATGCCCTCAAGGTCACTCTACAGGAAGGACCGCTTCTTGACGAGATTCACAACATGCAGCAGCAAGTGGGATTTGGCAATCCTCAGTTCTGAGACTTCTGGTTTTGAAATGATTCATGGGTGGGGAGGGTCGGGTGTTGAAGGAATACAGGGTCGCCATTTAATGTGACCTTTTTGTGTCAAGACTTCCTTTGCCGCAGCATTTTGAAATTGCAAATAACACCTCATCACGACCATTGTGGGGGAACCTCCTCAGCAGTGTATTGCGACTCCACAAACTCAATTCTTGCTTCACCATAACATCTAATAACTTCCTATTTAAATCTTGATCATATTATTGTGAATGAAAGGGGTCAAGTAATGGATTCATAGCCAATAATAAAAATATTGTTTCAACATATTTTGTTATAAATGTCACTATTTGTTCTTCTTGAATAGCAAATGTTTGAACAGATATCCGTCCGTAGATAGATTTTTTGTTTTTTTTGTTTTTTGTTTAAAAGATTTTTTTTTTTTAAAAATCCCAAAGTTTCACTATTTCAGATTTTCATTGATCACATCATTTTAAATACAAAAGGTCACTTTTACAAGGATTTCAATATTTTATATTTAAAAAACCGCATTACACATTAGGTTTTGAAAAACTGAAGAGCTTTGAGACAAAAGATTTTTTTTTAATATAGCCTTACACTACTTCATGGGATGTATCTCTTGAGATCCGGTAGAAATATGAGTGTTTGCTGATTCATCTCACCATTATAAATGTTAATAAGAAGTATCTTATAAAAAATTATAGGGACTGTCATGTCTTATTCACCGTTACAAATTAAGGAGACAATGTTAACCTCATTATTCACTAATATGTATATGATTGAGAAGTAACTTTCACAGATTACACATAATAGGTATCAGAAGCAACAGTGTTTGGGCTTGGTGTATAGGTGTCCTTCTTTAAGGCATGATTATATGTCACCAATATTTGAATGTCACAACTGTTTCTTGTCAAGAATTACATTCTTGTTATGAATATCATAATTACAATATGTAGCATACCTAAGTATTTGAATAATATCCGTCCGACCTAAACTTCCCAAATACTTTTATAAGTGGTGCACCAAGGTAGTCATATATGAAAAAAACCCACTATTTTGATATAGTACAAACCTCCGTCTTATCTGTGCCCTTCTTGTTCTGAAAAGTATAATAGACACCTAAATATTTTGTTATACAAATTGAAGAATGGGAACAATGTTCTTATAATTATTACAGGACTCCATCCAACATATATTCACAATATCTTCCTAGTTATCTCAAGAATGTTTTCACATCGCTATTGCAATTAATATAGCACATAATGACAGGAGCTGTCAAATGTATTTCCAAATCCGTCCAGTTTCTTCAAACATTACCAATGAAATTTACATTGTTTTGATGCTGACAAAAATGTACTTAAGATTACTTTAAAAAATGACTGTATACGTTCATATATATCTTGTGTATTATTACAGAATTGTATTGGATTCAGAGGAACATATTTACTTGAAACCGTCATATATATAATTGAAGATATTATGTCTTTATTGTAACCTCATGAATTTGTGAAAAGTGTTTTTTTGAACAAGATTTTGCTGGGTTTTGCAAAACGATATCAATATCGGTGCTGTTGCAAGACAAATAGGCAGTTTATTTTAAGATTGTAAACTTGTAAATGTTATGTACATAGATAATATGTATTATTTACGTTTTGAACACAATTTGAGAAAGAATAAGTACCTGTAAAGTGTAAATAAATAATAAATGATTAAGATATTGTAATCATTCATGGATTAATATTGTTGAGTCAGTCTGTATCGTGTACAGTTATGTTTGTTAGTTAACAAAAAGCTGATATGGAGACGAACTTTTTTTTTTTTTTTTTTTCAAAATAATTAGTTTCATAAGAAAAAAATTGATGATCTGGGATTTTTTCCGCCAAAGGCGGTCTGGTCTATATTCGAATTTGCGTTGTCAGGAAGGCGCATTGCGGTGGTATATTGTGCGTGCTACATTGACAACAATAGGTTTAAACTGCCAAAAACATACTTATGGCTTGTTTTAATGGAATATAAATAAGTACAATTTATACGATACCTAAAAAGGTAAAGCTGTCTAGGCCTGAAAGTCATGATTAGAATGTTTCATGTTCATATAGGGAAATTGGGCGGCTTGTATGACGCGAAAGTGGGTGTTTTGTATGACACAGATCGGCTTCACACGTTTACTCGGGCTAGTCATAGTGAGATTTACTCACACATTTACTTCATTACCATAAAAATGCATATGAAGCAGGTAGTTGTTCCATTGACGGAACAGGGAGGATTTCTAGGAAATTCCATTCATACTATATGAAAGGTTGAGCAAAAGTTGATAATTCAGATTCAGTTGATATTAATCTATCTATCTATTGATAATTGATTATTGATTATCGATTATGGATCATTTCCAGTGGAATTTTTTACAGTGTCTATACAGGGAAAAGAAAGCTTCACACATGCCAAGACAAATTTATTTTTACACTTTAAAACATCTTTTTAAAGATGTTAAAACATTTCCTTTGAATAATTTGAACACCATACACCAAACCCCATTGAAACAAAAATCTTTGTTTGTTTAAGCTGAAGCGTTGTCTTTTTATAGACATTTCTTGTTTATTATTAAAACAATGATGATAAAAAGCAACATCATTACAAGAAAATTAAGTAAAGTATCAATATTATATTTTGTGGAAATCAAA
The DNA here is from genome assembly GCA_035610835.1 of Ophiura sarsii. Taxonomy (NCBI): domain Eukaryota; kingdom Metazoa; phylum Echinodermata; class Ophiuroidea; order Amphilepidida; family Ophiuridae; genus Ophiura; species Ophiura sarsii. Next base: position 24,989,573 of record CM069441.1, read on the forward strand.
ATAAGAAGTCAAAAAGTTGATGTTCTGTTTTCAAAAAGAGAACACCTAAACAGAACATTTTCAAACGAGAATCATTTTTTATCAAAATGAAAAGTAATTTGTAATAAGTTACATAAGGCGACGACCTCCACACTCCCCCCCCCCCCCCCACCCCCCCTGTTCACGGGCCTACGAGAGTGCAATTTTTTTTTCAAACGAAACACCGACCATTTAAAAAAAATCAATAAAACAATCGTTTCATGTTCAAATTTTTCAAGGAAGAAATATAGAAAAGGTTACAGTGTATAAATTGCCGCAGTGGCGTAGCTCGGGGGGGGGGGGGGGGGGGGGTGGGGAAATTTCCCCCCTTGCCCCCCCCCCTGACGGGAAAAAACTATTTGTGCCCCCGCCCCCAAAACCCATTTGTGCCCCCGCCCCCCACCCCTCTAAAAAAAATTAATAAGGGAAAAAAAAAGAAAATAGGGAAAAAAATGATAAAAGACCGAGATTGCGTGCGGGGTACAGGTTATGTGTGGGCATATTCAGCCCAAATAGTCAAATATAAGGCAAAATTGTACATATAGTACATGTACTGTGCGATTTTTTTGACCGTGCGAAATTGTTTGACCCTACCGCCCCCCCCCCCCCCCCCCCCCCCCCCCCCCCCCCCCCCCCACTTACGTGAAAATCACGAGTTGGTGACTTGGAAAATTTCAGAAATCTTGCCCCCCCTGAAAAAAATCCTAGCTACGCCACTGTATAAATAGGCCTGCAAGTTGCATAAGAGGTCCCTGCTTCAAATATTTCTGCATGAGCCACTGTCTTGGGTTTGTATAGGTGTAGGACATTCAAATATTTGTTCTTTATATTTAATTCGTAGCATCAAAAGATAACGTGTTCCTTTCCTAAGATCTTGTCACAACAATATCTGATAGCAATAAGTCTAAATCAATTACCTGCCAGCTCTTTAAATGTCTAATTTCCAAAAGGCCTATGGTCGTATTATCTGTTCCGCGGTAATAGTATTTAAGTTCATTTGGCACCAACAACCAAAATCGGGTCAAATCCACCAACAATTGTTAGCCCGTCCCATTGTGCATTGGACCATCGTTTAATATAAACCTGGCTAAGGGGAATTCCCGGAAGGTTACCACATGTTCCCCGGACACGGTCCGATGAACCGCTCCAACAAGCACAGGTTAGCTTGACTGATTGACCATGGTTTGACTTGGTCGGAAGCTTGCGCACATATACTGATGATAATTGTATATAATTCGGATAGGCTTTTTATGACCAAATCCTATAGTATTGCGGGTTTCAGATTGAACATAAACAATAGAATGGATTGAACCACCACACGTGTCGTCTTTTTGGTCTTTCTGAACCACCAAACGTGTCGTCTTTCAGCTTAATGTGCCGTTTGCATGCCAAATTATGACGCTTTTAAAACTATTCACAAAAGTAAAATTTAATTTAATTCACTTCATTTTTTCACATTAGATGAAGTAACGAATAATGTTATTTGTAAAAAAGTTTATATCATTTTAAAGGGTATATATACTTGCAGCCATGGAAATACCCACATGACTTTCCACCTAGATCCCTGGTAGGTAGGAACTACAGTGCACACTGCTTTTACAAAAGGAAATAAATCAGTTGAAAAAGTGGTCCTAGTGGGAATCGATCCATGGACCTCTGCATAACTCAACCACTAGACTAGCGAGGGGTGAACTGGCCAAGACATGATTTTAATCCCTCTTATTATTACGGAATAAAGTAATACTACTACTATTATGATCAGTACACACTATTATTTATTAACAGAACTGCGTATATATACTTGGACTCCGTCCCTACTTCCCAGAAAGTGAAATGGCGTGTTTTGTGACACGTGCCTGCCTGATGTGACCCCTTGAGAAAAGTTTGCCGTTTACTTATCAGACGGCGAGTAACCAACTGCAGCACGTTTCTCAAAGGATAAATGAAGTGCAATAAAGAGTATTTGTTTGAATTCAATATGCCCAGCCCAATATATCCCGCCAGCGCTATGAATAGTTGTATCGCTATGCTTGACTAGATACGAATAGGCTCGCTTGAACCTTTGCTTGAACTTGGGTAAAATACATTGTGAATTAACTCTATTGATACACATTTGAAAAGGAAATGATTTACCTGTTAGGTATTTTAGTAGTTCAGTGAAATACAAATCATAAACAGTCATGAAAGTGACATTTTGCACTTTTAATTCGGTGGATAATAATGTACGACCTTACAATTACGCTACATGTGGCAGTTATAACGTTTTGTCTTCCGGTAAGTGTGAATCATGTATCATAAGTTCACCTGTAATAGTGCTCCTTACATAGGATGTCTAGTTGTTGTTTTTCGCACCGATTTACCATTTCGCGCCTCATATAATTAATACGACATTTTACTGTGTAGGCCTATTATTATTTGGTTTTTTAATTTTTTATCATTCTTCGATCCGGGAAATCTTACTGCAAGTATATCACAAATGTTTATTAATATTATGGTAAAACTCGAACACCATGGTTTGCCATACTTTGAATGACATATAACCTACCAGGTTCATATTTGTACTGAAAGGCCCTCAAAACCACCAAAACACTGTTTCCACAGCTCGATGTCTCAATTTTATGCTGCTGAATTTAATTCCCAATTCAATTTTTTGTAATATTTTGCTACGAGTAAAAGTAGCAAATCAAACCAAAATATAAAGGCATTTAGTTCTGCCTACATTAATCTTAACGTGCACTTTTAATATCAAATAAACTTTCCACGAAATGTGTGTAATTTCCGATATCCGCACAGCTGTTCCATGATATAAACTGAATGTACTAAATTTGCAATCTTTTAGGAACAATCCCGTAGCAAACCCACCACTCATATCACCTCGAAAGTCTCTATAAGCACATCATTTGGGCTATAAAAAATGTTGAAGTTTAGTAGGCCTATTAAACGACCGTTTTAAGCTTGTGAACTCCGTGATCGATGTTTCTCGGTAAGTAGATATTCTGTTACCTTATAAAAGGTAATATGTTATAGGTCCATTTTTTTTCTCACCATATGTGTCGAAAAAAAATAGAAATGCAACCATATGGCTTGCAGAAGGTCCGAAAAGGGATGAAACGTGAAAGGCGTTATCGTGAACGGCGTTATCCTGTAAAGTGTTATCACTATAAGTGTTATCCTATAAAGTGTTGAAGAAAATATTGCAAGAGTAGGCCTACAATCTTTCTTCATTGGAACATCTTTGAGAAGTCTAGATACAGCAGCGAAACATTGAAAACAGTGAGTTTGCTTCTTCTTTCGTGTTCTATATAACGCATATCACTTTGTGAACGGTTTCTTCTATAGAATAGGCCTATGCTGTAAGGGTAAATATATGGCTTATAATCCACATAATGATTGTTTACTACCGCGCTACACAGCCAAATCGCTATTTAATATTGAGCATGCTATCGGCAGGCTTAGGCCTATAGCGCGTGTGTATGTCAGGATAACCATGGATCGCGCTGTTCACAGGGATAACGGAATTCACCCTAAAATGTCCATTATCAATAAAAAAGAAAAGAAAACAACTCCACAATATGCGATGCAGTGCGCATGTTATTTAATCCAATAGTTACTGTAATGGTACATATGCCTACCCCTTCGAAACGAAAATGCAAGCTATATAAAACATTTCAAGTGAAAATTAAATATTTTACCACTGTTTGACGGTCAATATTGGGAAATTCAGCCCAAATGTATGGTTTAAATCATTTTTTAGTACTAAAATTGATCAAACAAAATAAAGTTTCTGCAACAACTACATGATGTATGTCAGTGTAAATTGTTTTATCTTTGTTTCAATCCCATAACTATCAGTATCATACACGTGAAAGGCGTTATCCAAAATCGGAATAATACCATTAAAAATAGCAAATAAAGTTATCTTTATTATAATGACATACAGAAAATATAAACTATTGATACATTACAGAAGGGAATATTCTTCTACTAGAGTAAAATTGACGAAACAAGTTTTGGAAAAAGTACAAAATTGAAAGCACATAGGCCTAGTTGTCAAAAGCGTTGATTCATATAGCAAGAGATTTGTTGAGGCTAAAAAATGATATTCATTCTTCTGTTGCGCATAACTTGTCAAATATTGTTATGGGGAGACCTCTCAACGACAAAAAACCCAATGATTTTTATATCATATTCGGACTTAGTTAAGGGATGTAATGACACTGCCAATGCATTATGTCACTAGATAACGCCGTTCACCGAGTGAAAAACATATAAAACACCTGAATTACATGGTTTTGTGCATAAAAATGTGAGCAGTGGTGCTCGCAAACATTATTGTTCTAGTAACTTTAGCATATTGGGTCATCAAAAATAATCAAAGTATTAAAGCAGAATTGAAACAATTTATTTTCTTAATTTTCCAAAGCTGAAATGGTCCCATTTTTGTGGAATTTTTGTGGAATTGATATAGGCCTACAGGATTATATTATAATAGGCTTGATTTAAACCATGTGATAGTTTTTACTATCATTAGCCTATGGCTGGAAAAGAATAATGTGATATCATGATGTTTATATCATGATATCACATTATTCTTTTCCAGCTGCATAATGATAGTAAAAACTATCACATAGTTGAAATCAAGCCTATCATGATATTTAAATTGTATCTATCACACTCTCGGGCATTCAATATTTGTATCCCACTATCATCATGACTATTATGCAATAGCCTAATTTGCGCGAGACTTTCAGCAAGTTAGTTATGTAAGCATGTTAGCATGGTTAGGGGGGCGAGGGGGGATCCCCCAATATTGACGTCGTGTCGGTTGAGATTGGCACTGTCGGTTCATTTTACCAAAGGAATCGTCCAAAAAGTACACAGGTGAAAAATGTCACGCGCGCATGTCTTCCCAAAATGCAATATTCTTTGGTACAAGCTTGTTTACAGCCAAAATGTAGCTCAATCGTGCAAAAACAGGTATAAAGTCGAAAATGTTCGCGCACTACGCGCGCATTTCTTGACTCACACATATCTTGTCGGTTCATTTTCATTGTTTTCTTAAAAACTTTGTCCCAATAATGTTTCATCAATTTCATCAAATTGGAGGTCGTATTTGCTGAGTAGGAATCTTTTTTGATGATTGTCGGATCACTGGTCGGATTCCGTGTTAAATATGATGGGGAGGGTGCATGGGACTGGCAAAGTGAACAGGATATAGAGTAGGCTATGTTACTGTGGAGATCGTATTCATTCAAATTGATATTCCTGTTCTTGGGTCTACTACATTTAAATTATCTCTTTCTGAGTAGAAAACATTGTAAGGATCGCAGTCTTTTGGTAGGCCGGCCATCACCTGTCAACATGCATGCTTGACCCCACGAGCATTGGTGTCTCGTTTGAAGTCCTCCTAGTTAAAGGCGTTGAGAGGGTATGTTGCCAAAAGTGCCCTTTATTGTGCATCAAAAAGGGGACATAATGAGTTTTAGAAATGACCATTTTGCTATTTCAGTAATAACTTTTGATCGTCAGTGGCGGGAAGACAGCAGAAGGTATAACTTACCAATTTAAAGGGACACAATGTCATGTTTATTTTTTTTAATTTTAATTAATTTACTTCAGAATTCAAGATGAACATTAAAAAGTGCCATTATTGTTGTTTCTACTAAAGAAAACTAGCAAAACTTGATTAAAACACTGTTTTAAATATGTTGGAATACCACCCTTATTAACCATTTAAAATGCTGATCGGGCCCGATCAGCATATTTTGAATCGACGTTTTGTTGTACAAAGAGGGCTGATTTTTCTTAATTCTTATAGGTGTAAGTTCATAGGCCTACATGTAATACAATTGTAAAAATATACAAATCCCACTTTTTATCATTTGTTATTGTAATTGAGGGCGCTGCCTCCACCACATCTCTTAATGCCCCTTTAACATTGCAGTATAATGTAACGTAAATTCACCAAAGACCAGGGATGGACATAACAAAGCTCAATCCCGTTCGTTCCCAGCGGCCACAGCCAATCAGTTATGGAAATACCGTATTTGATTTATTCACACAATGTAGCTAGATGAATGGGCTTTCGAATGACACCTAAACCATAGATCTACGATATTTAGTTGTTGAGTTAATAGAGAGAGATGGATGATTCGTCACTCACCAAAAATGCAACGCCACCACCCTTTTTGGGTGGTGAGTTCAAAACACATGGCCATATAGAATGACACCCGAAAGACATTCAAAAATGAATAAAATAAAATAAACATGTGGCTATAATATGTGGGCTGGCATTTCGGTTCTTATACTTTTAAACTTTGGTGGCACATGAGCCAAGGAAATCGAGAACTCCTGATATATAGAGACAGTGTTATCTTTATAAGATAGAAAACACGACTGGTAAAGTTACAGATAAAGATTTTAGTGATAACTCTTTTCAAATTAAACTAGATATGTAAATGTATATTTTCAATTAAATGGCAATTGTGCGGAAATTCAATAACGAACAGAACAACAGATATTCATTTATAAAATAAGTTAAGTTAATTAATTTCTTCTCAAATTATTAAATCGTTTATAAATTATGTATGTTTTATTTTGAAATATTGCACAGTCGATCTACACTCAGCTACAGGAGATAACATGTAGCGACTGCGGTAGTTTTACCTTTGCCGTCGCAACCAACAGAGACGCCACTGGTGCCGATGTTAGCGATGACAAAAAACTGTCGATATTTGAGTATTCTTGCCCTGCTTTCCAGCAACAAAACAGTAAAGATATATACCTGTTTGTCTACGATGATGGCACAGGAGGAACCATACCATGGCCTGGTGCAGGGAGTACTCTTACAACACCTGTGACTCTTCCACCACCTAATCTTTACGTTGTGAGCTCTACTCAGTTGACCTTATGGGGAAATGAAGTGACTCCAGCGTGTATGAGTTTACTACCTCCCTCCACAACTCCCACGGCGGCAATGAATGGTGGTGGTGCCGGGACACCACCCGCGGGTGTCACCATGGGTAACGGTGTCACTAGTGGTCCTGGTGTTACTGGCGGGAGTGGTGTCACCAACGGAAATAGTGGTGGGGATGGTGGGGGAGGAGGAGATGGTGGTGGAGATGGTGGGGGAACAGGCGGAGATGGAGGAACGGGTGGAGGAGGAGATGGAGGAACTGGTGGAGGAGGCGATGGAGGGACGGGTGGAGGAGGAGATGGAGGAACGGGTGGAGGAGGAGATGGAGGAACGGGTGGTGGAGGGGATGGTGGAACAGGAGGAGGAGACGGAGGTGGTGATGGCGGTGGCGGTGATGGTGATGGGGGAGATGTGAGCACTCAGTTTCCAGGAACAACATCGGCACCAAGAAGACCAGGTAAGACCGAAGAAGAAAGCCATTACAGATCATTCAGGAACAGTGTTTGAAATAACACAATTGCTGGTGATTATCGAGCTGGCTCGTGAACGGGTAATCTATGACTTGTGGTCATAAAAGATATCTACATATTTGTGCGTTTGCTTTCTAAAATAGAAAAAAGTTAGGCTTTTTTTAATTAAAGAGACATGCAGGCCTTCATTTAACCTGAGACTAATATATTAGTCTCAGATTTAACAAACACATTGCAAGTGTGTTTACCCAGACCGTGGAACAGGTCTTAACCCTTTCCACGCGGCTATAGGTTTTCCATATACAAAAACAGATTTTTCAGAAACCTTTCCCAAATTTCAAGGTCTATCTCAAAGATTACTGAACCAATACTAGGCATGTTTATACTTATTTCAATGCATTTCTCATGGTGATTTCAAATATAGTAATACAATTCAATACTTTTGACATTTTTAAAACATTTTGTGACATTTTGGAACTTGTCGTCTGCCGCGTGGAAAGTGTTAACCTTGCATAATATGACCTGTAATTAGGTTTCAAAAATATTAACGACATCCAAATCCACAACTATCCGTACTCATTTTAACTAGGGCTGGCTGAAGTGTCAGGATTTTGGGCTCAGTATTAATCAGTTTAATAAAGAGCAGAAGGGCTATCATGGATATTTCATGATGCACGTGATCAGACATACATACTCGTATGTAGGCCTATACGTGCGTTAGATTTAGTATAAACATGGAGAAGGTTCCACATGTTAGAGGGGAGGGGGGAAGGTGGTAATAAAGAATACCATTCCTTTCCAAGAATATAACCTAAATACGAGTAAAATAATATACTACGGTATTTGTATAATATTGGTCATAAAAATTCATTTTCAAATTTGTCCCCCGTGCAGATTCAGACATTTTTGCGCCCATCATTGCAAGCATCGGTTTGGCACTGGTAGTAATCTTCTCCATATTTGGTGTGTGTGTAATGTACAACCGCCAACAACAAAGGTGAGTCTTTTAATGCTGATACCACAACGTTTTCGGCATAATTCTGTTATACCCTACACACCTACATCGGTAGTATGCGTCGTTCTTAAAAATCATGCACTATGAACACCTCTGTGAAGGGTATAACAGAATTACTCCAAGTTTTCAGAGCTCATAATCTTCCTTAACCCATACCTCGAGCTCATAATCTTCCTTAACCCATATACCACAAAATACCTCGCCGACACTGTGCTTTGAGCCCGGTCTTCCTTGGTTGCGACTTCATGGAAGGGTATAAATGACAGGTTCGATTCCCGGCGTTTCTTTGTCATATAACCTTTCCACAATTATCTGTTTTAAGTCATTTGAATAAAACTGTCAGAGTGTAACGGTTAATAAGACATTGCGGTTCTTTCCCGATTGGTATATACATGAAAATAACATAACCGTTTATGTAAATTTATTCCCCATTCAGGAGTATTCTACTTTCACAGTACTAGCGTAGATCTAAATTTAGATCCTCGGTTTACCCCAATCATGAAGCTAGCATACCCCATCTCTGATTGCCCCAATCCAGTGTCTATCGAGTGAGCGGAGCAATCCTCGGTTTACCCCAATCATGAAGCTAGCATACCCCATCTCTGATTGCCCAATCCAGTGTCCATCGAGTGACAGGACCAACAACTCTAAATGGATAAATGTAAGGCTGGTCACTGGGTCAGGAGGATGTATTCTATACATCTATACTAGCGCGGTTTGAATTACTTTTTTCCCAATAAAGTACTTTTTCATTGCTACCAAATATTAACAAGTTTCTCATAATACAAATACAAATTCATCTCATGACACTCGGCTGAGTATTTCAACTTTAATTCAAGAATAAGATGTAAAATTCTTGCAAAGTTTTGCGAGTTTCATAATTGATATTGATGTGATTGCATTGATTGATATCAAATAGCAACTCGGCCCTATTATTTTAAAGTGAGATAATTCAGCTGCTAACAATGTTTTCGCCCTGAATGAACCTATAATTTGTTTTCCAATTTGATTTTTCTCTTTCTCCACACAAGACGGGCACTACCTCGACTACGGTCGCTAGCCCGACCACCAATCCGACCAGCTAGAGTGGCCCCTCGACTATCAAATCAACTATTTCTACCATCTGTTCCAAGGGCAATACCAATCTTCACGATGGCACCGCGCCCGATTACACCTTACTTCTCACCAAACGTTCCTACCTTCGCTTGGGGCATTAACAACGGCCTCAGTGCATACGACTATTTGAACCAGCCACCTCTGAATGGCAGTGGTCTCATCGGATTTAATGATTATAACAGGAGTGTATTTGAATTAGCAGCAATGCAGAACAGCAATGGTTATTTTAATAGTTATAATGATAACTTTTATACTTCATATTTATGAAGAATGTACAAGATATGGCACTAGTTTATGACCTGTTTATATACAGGGTGTCCCTTTAAAAAGGCGCACGTGTTCCACGCCATTGCCCTCTTTGATGACTCGGTATATGTGACTGTAAACTATATATAAACTGAATGATAATTTAGTTGGCTTTCATAAGCCGTTTATTTCATTATAATTGCTCTTCCCAAACCTACGATATGTTTGATCAATCCCGGGTACTTAAAAACGGGTTGTGCCACTTCTTAGGGAAACAGATGATCGTGGAAAGAGTCATTTTGCTCATTGAATAATGAATTTTTACTAAAACGATTAGAAAATATTCTTGATTAAAGTTGAACCAAAAAATGTAAAGTTTGTGCTATTTTTATGAAGAAATGCTTCAAAGCATTAAACATAACAGCAATTTTACACATGGACGATTTCTTTCAAAAAACTGGCCCAACTTTGATCTTGTTTTCTTGTGGTCAAACTCAAACAAGCATATTTCTGGATACACTCAAGCAAATTCGACAAAACAAACAGGATATGAAAGGTTATTCAGTCATCTTGAAGCTCGTACAACCATCAAATCCAATTACGAAATGTTTGATAATGATGAAAATGACACATTCCACAAAAAACATATTTGTCTAAAAGTGGCACAAGCCCGATCGATATTTTTAGTGCTCGTTGTTGATAAAACATATCTGTAGATTGAGAAAAGTAAACACAATCAAATTAACGGCCTTTGAAAGCCAACTAAATTATCATTCAGATTATATAGCGATTATAGCCAAATACCAAGTAACCAATGGGGGCAATGACGTGAAACCTTTTTATAGGGACACCCTGTATCAATCCATCGATGGCATTATAATGAAGAGTCAATGTTTATGTGCGGCAAGACGTTTGAAGCTATGTGTGCTTCGGATCAAGATAAATACCTTTTTAGAGGTTTCATGAAATAACTCCACAGGAAGTCATCAATAATTATACCTTCCGTGTTTTGGATTAGCTGCCAACATAAAAGTGTTTGCAACACGGTTCGGACCCAGAACCCTCCTCATTCAATACAACCTGTTGAATAACTCCCTGATCGATTGCATCTATATTGATCTCAATTACAGTCAACACAATAAGTAACTGACCAGGTAATAAATATAGTGATAACTCTAAAAGTATGATACCTACATAGACATATTAAATTATAGAGTTGTTGAAAAATGTATCTTCTTTGATTTGAGATATTGCACGCTAAGAATGGTTGGTTATTAAGGAAGTTACAATCCCAAATGTAATATCAAGTACGATTTTCATTTTCGCATTTTGCTTTTCTACACGCGGACTCAAACCGGCAAATTATTGATTACTTGGTAGTGGTAGTGCTAATTCAGCGGTCGATGTCCAGGTTATTGGATAGTCGGCCGGCCGCATTGTTACGGTTGATCAATACGGCACACATGACCTGTCATACTCTCCCCGTGTTGAAAAGAAAAATGTGAAAATGAAAATCAGACTGGACCTTACATTTGGGACTGTAACTTGCTCAATAATCAACTATCGTGCAATATCTCAAATTAAAGAAGAGAAATTTCGTAACAACTTTATAATTTAATATGTTCATGTAGAAGTTATACTTTTAGAGTTATCAGCAAATGTATTACCTGGTCAGTTACTTAATTTGTTAACTGTATACATGTACATTTCCCATTTTCAACATAATATCGAGGGTTTAGTGCAACAAAGGGTTATCTGCATTTCGGTCATTTTGAGAAAAGTGAATTAAAGATTTGTACCCATCATTGTCACCTATTGGTTTTGACAAGTTAAAAGAAATGCTATTCAAACCTTTTTGATTAGGGTGAATTTACTATTTTTTCATAATTAGGTTCCTGATCTTGTGCGGATCATTTTGATACCAACATCTCATTTTGGCCTAAAATGCAGGTAGCCCTTTGTTGCAGTAAACCCTCGATATATTCATGTATGAGTTATACTCTTAGAGTTATCAGCACATTTATTACCTGGTCAGTAAAAATATATCTTAATTTGGACGCAATGTCTCTCTTTATCTTAAAGGTATATTATGTGATCTTTCCAGGGAACGCCCTCAACATCGAAACAAAAATTGAAAGCAGATTTTCTTGCAGATTTACATTTCTGATTATAAATCGTAGGCCTACATACATTCCAAGTTACAGGGCGATGCGATTTTTAATTACTTCAAAATCATGGTTTTAGAGTGAAAATAAACTGTCGGATGTCGATTTTTGTCCGACAACTTATTTTACTCTAGTCCAAATTCCCTCTAAAACCATGATTTTGAGGTAATTAGGAATCGTATCGCTCTGTAACTTGGAATGTATGTACGATTTATGATCAGAAATGTAAATCTGCAAGAAAATCTACTTCCTAAAAAATATCATGAATAGAGGGCGCTCCCTGGAAAAGATCACATAATATGCCTTTAATAATCTGAATTTTATTGCTTGGTGCAATATGTATCTTAATATGGAGGCAATGTCTCTCTTTATATCTTTAATCTTAATTTTATTGCTTGGCGCAATACATAATTTTGACGCAATGTCTCTCTTTATATCTTTAATCTTAATTGTATTGCTTGGCGCAATACGTACATATCTTAATTTTATTTGTTTATTCGTAAATTCTGAATGTCTGAATGTTAATTATGTGAATCTCAAAATTGGTCCAATCCGAATTATCAACGTTTATCTGAAAGTAACTGGAATTTTAAATGTCATATTTAAATAGCACCATATGTTCTAATGTTCTATAATTACATTACACATTGACACTACCCGCTGCAATTGCTTGGGTTCAGCTGAATCATCCTTTGCACAGTTGACTTATATCTTTAACATATCCAATAACCAAATGGCAAAAAAAAAATGTTCAAATCCTGTATAAAACACAATGTTGTCGCCAATCATCTGGCGTTTTCGCTGCTACCATGTGAAGATGGGTGGTGTTCCGAGCGGTATTAGAACATGTAATACATACAATAAGTATATACAATCACGAACGGTATAGTACTTTATAGTTTTAATCTTTATATTCTCTGGTCATTTCGATGGCTTTTTATTTAAAATCTTTCTCTTGATTTAGAGAGCCCTGAAGGTGGACTCTCTAATTCGATGTTTTCATGATGAGTCTATATAACTGGTTGGAGAAGAAACACTCCAACTAACATGAAAATGGACTTGGTGTCAGTGAATAACTTCTAGCCAATCACAGTAGAGATAATATGTTACATCACTGACATAGAGGGCAGAGGTCTTACAAAACTATCATTAAAATGTTAAATTAGAAATGTGAGGAATGTTGTTAATGAGGGGGTTTTCTAGGATAAGCAAATCGTCCCAGGCCTCTTTACATATACAATGAAATGTCATTACAATGGGCTTCGTTTTGTTAAAGCCCACCACCTGCATGCACTTCAAAGTTAAGAGCTACTTTAAAAAGTTCAAAGTTAAATGCTTCTTTAACAGATAAAGCTTCTTTAGATTTAGCCCACCACCAGAGATGTTTGTTAAGAGGATCAATAAGACTTTAAAAATGTGAGGAATGTGAAAAACACTTTCTAGCCTCTTTATGTCACAAGGTCTATCCCATATTCCTGTTCTCTTAGGGCTTTTTCATCTTGCTCTTTTATTGTTTTTTCTTCATCTAACGGTTTCATTGTTCTTCATAATCTTATTGTTTCTTTTATTAAGCGTATTGTTTTGTTTCTTGTTTTTCATCATATTACTTGTCTGCTTGCTATTTTCAACTTTTTATGATCTTATCGATTTTTTCTAATCTTAGTGTAATATAATCGTTTCTTGTTTTTCTTCAACTTATATACTGCTTGCTCGCTGTTTTCTTATTCTTCGTATTCTCATTGTGTTTTTTTTAGTTTTTCTTCATCTCACTGTTTTCTTGACTTTCTTGTTCTCCTTCATTTGCACTCTTCCTCCTCTATTAAGTTTTTATATTTGTCATTTTTTTCTAGTGTTTCTTATTCTTACAAGTTACAATTTCACGGTTTTTGTTCTTCAGTTGACTCATTACTCGTTCTTCATCTCGCTGCTTTCTTTTTTCTTTCTAATTCATCTTAACATTTCCTACTCTTCATTTTTCATATCCGTTCACCTATATCATGTATGAGAGCGATTTTGATTATCAGTTATTGAATTAATGATAGAAGTTAGAACTTGGTTACGCGTATTATCGTATATTTATATGTATATATAGAGCCTATTTTATTTTTGTTAAAGGGAATAGCGCATGGTGAGGAAAAGAAACCGCTGACGACGATTTTGTACCAGCTAAACCTTAGCTCATAACTAATACATCACTTACATCATACGATAGAAAATGCGTTCAATCAAATGAAGGATGGTTGATTGAGCGCGCCACCCACATTGGGTAAAGAGATTGTTGTAGAGTCGCACACAATACCGCTTGCATGTAAACATACGTAGAACAATTACAGACTGCGCCAATGTCCAACTTGTTTAGATTCAAATAGGCGCCGCGCGCTGTTCAATTTTCGTTAGAATCCTCACCATGACCGCTTCCCTTTAACATACATTTATATGTTAGGAACATTTGCTATTAGCGTATAAAATAAATCGTCGTGTGGATATAATTGTTATCCTAATTACCATAATAGTTAAATACACACTAAGTTTAATAGTGTACAAAATAGCGTTATACATATATATATTTGTGTGTTGTTCATTGTATTTAATCGTGGCATTGACCCAATTGACACATGATTTAAAAACTAGTTTGAAGATCTAGAAACACCAAGATATGAGTATTATCAGCAATCATCATTAGGATGAGGATCGATGATCTTTGTCCAAAACAAGCATAACGGGTTATTACTCCTTTGAAATTGTTATTACTGAGGGCGCTATTACAATATTAAAGGTAAAGGTTCATTCAGTGATTTCAAAACAAGATTTCATTTTAAAAGTTCCCTTTACAACCATAAATATATTAAGAGATCGAAGATGATCCACTACTTTCTTTCCAGAGAAATCGTAAAAAGAGGAAAACACTTAAAATTTGACAAAATTCTCAAAATAGTCTAACAAATTGTGGAAATAAAAAAGTCGGGAAAATCCGTTACAGTTAGGCCTACTCTCTTAAATCAAAAGATTGAAAAGTCAATCTTAAAGATTGTGCTTAAGGACTTTTACTAGTGTCTTCAAGCCCACAATTGGGTCAATTGGGTCTGATAGCGAATTGTATACCAAATGAAAATGGTCTACAAATGAATTGGAAGTATGTGGACCATTGCACAATAATAACAGGCCGCTAGATTGTTATTTTTGAAACGACTTAACATCGGGTTCCGCCTTTTGTCTATGAGTAAACCAAAAAGCAGTACAAAAGTCACAAAACCCCTTTTTTGAGTAAAAACGATGACGCTTCGCTATTCCAAATGATTGAGGGCGCCTATTAGGAAGTGCTACATCGACTCAGACGACGGTGGCCACGAGAAACCTAAATTTTAAATTCGTATTGGAATAACACGTTATCGCGAATGTTAATCTTATCATTTTGAAAATGTCATCATAGATTAGAAGAACTTTTTTCCAATCCAGAACCGTTGGAGTTTGCTATTTTTTAAATTATTTTTATCATTAACCGGGTGATGACCGTTAAAAATATTTCAAAATGGTGCACTCCGGTTGCCATACCATAATGACTAACGTATTGATAGCGTATCACTAACTTATAACAAACTTATGACAGCGTATCACAGCGTATGCGATCGGCGAGCGTATGACCAACGTATGCTTAACGTATGTCTGCCGTGTTCGACGTATCCTCAGCGTATCCTCGGCATACAACGAACACGGGACTTATGCCGCTGCAGAAATTGAGTTTCGTACACGGCGGGACAAGTGTTGCCAGTTCAAGTAAACGCAGCCTAGATGATAACTATTAAAATATCTAGAAGGGTAAATCTATAGGTCCAACCTATTACTTACGACGAGCAACGTACCTCTAACGTATGTCAGCGTATGTCAACGTATGTCTAACGTATGTCTAACGTACCACGAACCTATCGGGAACTTATGCAGAACGTAAGTTAATCACACGTTGAGTACGTCGAGAATTTTTTTGAACATGCTCAATAATTTTTCGCGGGCTCGACGTGTTTCAAATTTTCACAACGTATCACAGCGTGCTCTTAACGTAAACGACGTATCCCCAACTTACCTCTAACTTGTACCAGCGTACACCAACGCATTTTTCGGTATTTCGCATACGTTGTCATACGTTCAGGCGATACGCCATGGTGGTGTGACAGGGCCTTAAAGGTATATTATGTGATCTTTCCAGGGAACGCCCTCAACATCGAAAAAAGAAATTGAAAGCAGATTTTCTTGCAGATTTACATTTCTGATCATAAATCGTACATACATTCCAAGTTACAGGGCGATACGATTCTTACTTACTTCAAAATCATGGTTTTAGAGTGAAAATAAACTGTCGGATATCCGACAACTTATTTTATTCTAGTCTAAATTCACTCTAAAACCATGATTTTGAGGTAATTAGGAATCGTATCGCTCTGTAACTTGGAATGTATGTACGATTTATGATCAGAAATGTAAAAAAGATCACATAATATGCCTTTAAAGGCTCTGTCACACCATAACGTATCGCCTGAACGTATGCCGACGTAGGCCTATACAAAAAATAGCTCGAAAATTGTCAGAGTCCAAGAACGTCCAACTTCCCAACGAATTGCAATATTTTGGTTTTTATCAATGCTAGATAGCTATATATTTTCAGCCGACGTACATCAACGTATACCAACTTACGAGTAACGTACATCTAACGTATGTCAGCGTATGTCAACGTATGTCTAACGTACCACGAACGTACAGGGAACTTATGCAGAACGTATTAAGCTCACGTTGAGTACGCCGAGAAATTTTGAACATGCTCAATCATTTTTCGCGAGCTCGACGTGTTCCAATTTTTCACAGCGTATCACAGCGTGCTCTTAACGTAAACGACGTATCCCCAACTTACCCCTAACTTATAGCAGCGTACACCAACGTACACCAATGTATTTTTGATATTTTCGTTGGCATACGGTCAGGCGATACGCCATGGTGTGACAGGGCCTTTAAACAGGGATGGAAATAAGACCCGCCCGCCCGCCCATAGCGGGTAACTTTCGTGTCGGGCGGGTGACGATTCAAAGGTACCCGTCCGACTGGCGGGTAATATTTTTGAAGCTCAAAGTGTAAGTAACAGTAAGTTCAGAGTAATTTCATCATCAGATGATCGTACGTGTCATGATGATAGAGGAGATCAGGTTGATAGGAGATTAAAGAGAGTATTGGATTGATGAACATGATGAATACAGGGAGCTGTTACGGGCTAGGTTTACAGTGGAACATCGTACAATAAAGACAAAAACATGTAAATGTAGTTTAAAAGTAGTCTAGCATTTGTTTGCTGCAAAATGTTATGAAAAAACCTTGGGCTGGTAGAATTTTTGTCGGGCAGGTAGATTCTGTGAGTTACCTGCCCGACTGGCTAGTTGAAAAAAATCTGAAGTTCCATCCCTGCCTTTAAACAAAATTCATAAACCCAAGCGAACCCCTTGTGAATGCAACGTATGCCAAATATGTCACGAACGAATGACAACTTACGCGAACGTACACCCAGCCTCATAATTTTTTATTATTATTTATTTATTTATTTATTTATTTATTTATTTATTTTTTTTGGGGGGGGGGCATTGAAATCGCGCGCACATTGTTTGTGCCATTTTACGCTGAAAATGTCAAATTGGGTCTAATACTAACTAATTTGGTATGAAAAATGCGCGCTTGCGCGAACATTTAGCTGTTTTATTCTAAATTTGTCAACATTTGGTATAATTTAACCTAATTTAGTAAGAAAATGTGCGCACAGCGCGGAAAATAAATGTTTTTTATGCCGATTTTTTTTTTCTTCTTTCTAGTTATAACTATTGTTGGGGGGGGGGGGGGGGGGGCAAAATAATTTTGTTTACCCCCCTGTAGTGCCGCAAATGCATTTCATGAAATAGACGATGCATTCATTTTTATTCATACACTCAGAAGGCAAGAAACTAAAATACGCGGAGTGCATTGAAAGCAAAGGACGCTCTAATTATATATCCTGGATTGAAAGTGTCTAATGCACTCCGCGTGTGCGACGTTCACTGCACGCGCCACGCGCTTTGCTTTGATTCGATGGTCAGGAATCGTGGGTTCGCCGATTTTCACTGCGGGTGTTAGCAAGCTTGAAAACATGTTTTATTCGTTTTTACATAGATCAAAAATTATGCTCAAATTGTGAATTTTGATTTGTAAGTGTCGTGTATGAACTAGGTCAATACATGCGTATGTTTTGTTTCTCGAAAAATTAGAAAAATCAATGCACGTGCGCAAATGTTGATATGCTCACAATAGCACTTCCCCTTCGGGGTCGTGCCATTATTCACACATCCACATCAGCGCGCGTGCATTGATTTGTCTAATTTCTCTCGAAACAACACATACGCATTTATTGACCTATAAACAATGTCATTCAAAACTATTTTCGAAAACCTTCTAAAATGACGAATTTAAAATAGCAATCAAGTTTCTTTAAGTTTCAAAAATCGATGTAAACAGCGGGAAAACAGCAATCATTCCAAAACAAAACGCAATGCGGCTGCGGCTGCGAACGCGTAGCGCAACACATGATCCGCGTGGTGCGGTTCAATCAGCGCGCTGGTTTCCATAGCAGTGTGGTTTATCGCAAATTAATAACGCTTTGCTACTGTACTTTTAAGGTATGGGGGAGTTGTTGAACTAAAAGTAAATAAAAAAC
Organism: Ophiura sarsii; assembly: GCA_035610835.1. NCBI lineage: Eukaryota > Metazoa > Echinodermata > Ophiuroidea > Amphilepidida > Ophiuridae > Ophiura > Ophiura sarsii. The sequence continues at coordinate 25,008,237 of CM069441.1, forward strand.
CTTGAGTACATTATGGAGCGGTATAATGGTCCGTGACGGAACCGGCCTCTGGCAGCTTCTGGCTCTGGGTCAATTTATTTTAATATAGAAAGGTAAATCGTCGGGAAAAGACCAAGAAACCCAACTTTCCATTACTAACATTGCATCTTATTCTTCTATGTCTGTTGTCATATTGATACATTTAGTACATTGCATAAAACGCCATAAGTTCTACGTGACGTCCGCGTCGTGGTTATTGAAATGGAATCATTTAACCATGCCATCAATAATAAAAGATAAGTAAAATATTCAGAAACGTTATGTTTGCCTCGTCAAGCACCGTTACCCCTGAACCAGGAACACCAAGTTCATTTACACAACGGTATACATCTACACTGTGCATCGATAAATAATTTATCAATGACTACTAGACACTTTTTCTCGTGACAATTAGCCTGAAATGGTGATATTTTATTGGCAAAAATGGATATTACATGCATTTTCATGTTCGTAGCAGCATTGACTGGAATCGTAACAATTCGGGTAAGTTAGCATGATATATATAAAAGAAAAGTGACTGGACATGAATCAAAGAAAATATATAATGTAACATATCTTTACAAACCAATGCGGAAATATGATAAACGTGTATTATTAATGGTTGATTAGTAATAGAATGTCTACGGTAGTGGGACAAATAATGAACCCGGACTATACTCTGAAATAGTTTAAAGACTCAAATAACTAATTTTATTACTACGATAGTTACAACTGCAATTAGGAAGAGCCTAATATGGCAATGTCCACAGATAATGATGAACATTTACTACGTTCGTAATTAGCTGAAATACGCACACAACTAATCTTAGCGTTGTATAACGAACTACCAACAACAGTGACAACTACAATAAAGAACACAGCAAATACCACGATATTGCAAAATAATGAACAGTTGGACCCCCTTGGAGAACATTACACAGTTGTCTAACGGAACTGACTGGATAATATAGATAAGTGACTGTAAATTCTTTTACGGTCCAAAAAATGAGTATAAGGTGCAGAATTGTTTATTTTTTCCACCATTCAATGGCAATTACATGTGCTCTTTTTTGAGAACGCAGCAATAGATACAATACTGCAACTTAATTCAATGGGAAAATGTGGTCAACATTTTAAGATAACTTTGTAAAGTATATGAACTACTTCTTAATCTTGATTGATGAAAGTGTTTTGTTCTTATATTGCATTTATTTCATACAAATCCAACGCAAACTCTTTTGAGTATATACTTGAAGTGATTAGGAAGGACTATCTCAATGACCCATGTGCTGCGTATTTCTCCATTCGAGCTTCCTGCTTCAAGCTACCCCTTGATCAGTTAACATTCGATGGATGATTTAATATCCAATCACAACCAGACAACTAGGGCTATGATTTTCACATGACTTACACATTCGTTTGTGTATTTCAAGTGGTGGACATTGTTATTGTTTGAGTCGGACAATTACAAGTCAGGTCAGGTTTATTATTTATTTATTTCGAAAAATATTTGGACCTATTTTTAGGGTATTTCAATTTTTGTTGGCACGATGTAATTCTGTAACATGTCTTTCAGATTACTGTCAATAAGCATTCAGCAAACTTTTTGATCTAATGTTGACCACAAATAAGTTTTCACGCTCATAGAACACTAGTGTGCTAATTTCGAACACTCATATTCTGAACACATTGAATATGAGTGTTCTAAATTTGAAAGTTGATGTTCAATTTTGAACACCTTTTTAACACCTGACACGTGTTCAAAAAATCCAAGAGGTTTATTTTGCAATATGTATCGGTCATTTCGGTTTAAAGAGTTGCCACGCCCCCCCCCCCCCCCCCCCCCAAACAGCAATACAAAGTCAAGATTGTATAAGTTTGAAAAGAAGATTTTTCCAATACAAACATTTTGAACACGTGTCAGGTGTTCAAAAGGTGTTACATTTTTTTACAAGTGTCCGGAGTGTTCAAAACCTCTGATTTGAACACCTGACACGTGTCCAGTGTTAAAAACCATCTGATTTGAACACCTGACACTATATTGCGCCAGAGTTCTGTTGAATTTGCAGTGTAGTAGCTCTAAAGATAGCAGTAATAAGAGAGGTTGTGGCAGCCACCTTTGATTGATATCCATGTAGGCCTATATCTTCGTCTTGATTATACGAGGGTCAGTCAATAAGTAATAAAAGCGATCATTGTATGGGATGCATGAGTGATTCTATTGAGGGATAGTGTGATCAATACAAAGTATGAACCTTTGTCTTTCAAACAATACACTTTTGGATTTAATAAGATGAACTATGACGTCATAGCATTAGCTTAAAGTAAATCAGTTATTTGGCGGGAAATTCAAATTGTTTGTATGAAACACGTGGTAAGAAGATAGAAGCAGGTAAAATCCAGATTTGTTTTGGGCATAATTACTGATATTTGTATACTTGTTATTTAACTACTTCTTCCTTTTTGTCTCAAACCGTTATAGGCTACTACACATTTCAAATTACACAGGGATTAATGTTATTGTATAGGTATCGTAATCATGCAAAAAAACTCGGGATTTACCTGCTTCTGGTGTCATGTTATGCAATCCGCTTAGCACGTGTTTCACAACAACAACAAAAATCAGAATTCCCGCCAAATAACTGATTTGGCAGTGTCCATAAAGTACTTACTTTATGCTAATGCTATGACGTCATAGTTCATACTTAGAAATCCAAAAGTGAATTATTTGAAAGACAAAGATTCATACTTTACAATGATAACACTATCCAATAAAAGGGTCCAATAGAAATACAAGGCAAGTATAATTCAATGTACACAGATTCATTGATTGATTCATGCAAATTGCAATAATTATACGAGGTTAAACAGAAAACATTTTAATCTGTCATTTGTGGTTTTTTCCTTCCTATCACGTTTCTCCTTTAATTCAAATCTACTTTCAGTGTTTCTATATATATATTTTAGTGTTTCTATACAACTGTTTGTTACCCTGTAATACTTGCATAAGCAACAAACGCTGATTTTGGCAGGCGATCTATTGAAGAATTTCCCCCAAAAGAGTCTGGATTAAACTATAAAAGGTTTAACAATTAAAACATAGAAATAGAATAATCCAGGATACAAAACAGATTCTTTACGTTTTGTGCGTTTTATATAATATTGCCTGTACGCATTGTTGTTTATCATCGTTTAACCCACAGTCACGTAACATGCATGGAGTACTTTATCAATAATAAATCATTCGTTTTGTTATAGCCTGCACGTGATAAACTCGAATAAGCAAACATACTCTACTAATATTAATGCTGAAGTTGCAATCCACTGACTCATTTAAACATTATTTAGGTAACATAGTTATATTATACGTATTGTTTGAAGATTTCTCTCAGGTGTTTACACATTAGAGCCGGGTGCAAAATACCAAGGTGGGAGGTGTCGTCAGCGCGTACACATCATGATATCGCGCGAGAATCCCGCAATCAAAGAAAACTAATACTCTCTTTGGCTTCCTCTGGACAGTGACGTAACTTAACAGGCGCAGTTTTTACGCTCGTGTGTATACGCCAGCACCTCAAATAAGGCGCGCGCGTTATGTGCTGCAATGAGTAGAATACGCAATTACGTCACTGTCTCGTGATGGCCAAATAGATAATAGTATACTACTTTTAATAGTATACTACTTTTACAATTTATTCTCAATCATCCGTGTCTGTAAACATGCAGAGCTGAGGGCGAAGTTAATAATATACTGGATATTGAATAAGAAGAGAAGAGGCACAAATCAAGACTGCAATACAAGGGTCAGTCAGTAAGTAATGAAAGTGATCGTGGTATGGGATGCATGGAAGATTCTATTGAGGGATAATGTCATCAATACAAAGTATGAACCTTTGTCTTTCAAACAATACACTTTTGGATTTCTAAGTATCAACTATGACGTCATAGCATTAGCGTAAACTAAGTACACTGCCTGAAATTGGTCAATATTTGGCTGGATATGTAATAGGTTGAAATATGGGTTGTTTGAAACATTTGCGTGTATCTCGGCAATGCAAGCATAGCAACAGATAACAATTGGTGCATAGTTAGAACACACAATAATCTCTGTTTCACACCTTTTTTAGATCCGAATTCCTTAATACAAACAAGAAGGGACCATCTCAAATACGCTTTTATTAAGCAAAATCCGCAACAATAAACCTTAGAAAACAACAAAGGATAAAGAACAATGGAGGGATTATAATTGGGTAAATTGTTGTGGGATGTAAAGCAATAATAGTGGGCATTTCAAAAGGAGCTGATCATAAAATGTCCTCAAACCATTGAAATTATGTAACGATTACTTTAACAGTACACATCTAGTATAGCTCCAAAGATAGCAGTAACAAGAGAGGTTGTGGCAGCCATCTTTGATTGATATATTCATGTATATCTTCATTTTGACTAGTACAATAATTGTACACATTGATAAACGCATTTGTCAATATTTCTGATTAGATTTGAAGGCACAGTAAGCTTTAATCTGGTAAATTTCATGATTTTAGCCATTTTTGGCCCAGTTCAAAATTATCTGCCGTCTGCGCATGCGCATATTTTCTGTAAGTTTCATGTGAATAAGTTCAGATAATTAGTTAACTATCCTATGGAATCTCCCAAATGGGTTTATTGCTTGGTTTTTTCCCTAAATTGTTTGATTTTCCGCAATACTAGTGATTCACTGACTGGGCATTTTTCAATGAAAATGGGCTATTTGAAATACTGATATTTGTATACCTTTTATTCAATTGCTTCTCCTTACTTTTTCCTCTTATACTGCACATTTAAAATTACACAGGGATTAAAAGTTATTTTCTTTTGTATCATATTTATGCGAAAAAAAATCGGGATTTACCTGCTTCTGATGTCATGTTATGCAATCTTCTTACCACGTGTTTCATTTAAACAATTCAAATTTCCCGCCAAATAATTGATTTAGCAGTGTCCCAAGTGCACTAACTTTAAGCTAATGCTATGGCGTCATAGTTCATACGTAGAAATCCAAAATTTGTATTGTTTGAAAGACAAAGGTTCATACTTTATATTGATCACACTAACACTCAATAGAATCGTTCATGCATTCCATACCATGATCACTTTCATTACTTAATGACTGACCCTCGTATGTACATGCTTGCCTGTATGGGAGGGGGGGGGGGGGGGGGGGGGGGCCTCCACTTTCAACTTTCGTGAGCGTTGCATCTAATGACCTGGCATTTCAGTGGGGTTCGGAATGGTAGATCACGTGACTACCCGACAGGTCAGTTGCCTGATTATCATTATTTTCTCCTCCGTAAGGTTTTGTATTTAATAACTAAACCATGTTGTCAGGTTCTATACTTTAACACATTTTTCCCTTTTCGTCCTTATTTATCAATACCACAGGTTTCTGGGCAATTGTTAGATATAGCCTGTGATATTTGTCAATCGTTCACAACTGCAATTCAAATCGACGGTTCAAATACGTGCAATTCAGTCTATGCGGACCAATTGAATGGGTTCAACTGTGATTTCACAGACACAGACTATAGCAGCAGTGTCGCTGTATATTTTGTCAAGTACCGTTATCATCAAAACAATTACAACGAGGGTAGAGAGTTCCCTTTAATTACCAAATTACCGCCACCAGTATTTAATGTGGAACCGTTGCCCGAATGGGGAGCTCCCACAGTATCAACGGGTGCTGTTTGTTATAAAGGTAAGCACCGCTTAGCTATCATAAACATTCTCTCTGAAAGTTAACTCACACTTATAACAATGCATTCTCAGCTTGCTATTTATTTCCCGACCGATAGTCGATTGCAAAGTTAAAAAGGTTTAACCCTAACGGCCCTGAATGCCCCAAATCTCATAGCGCGGGCGAGTCGGTTTCTCCTTATCCGACTCATGGATTTTCATTTTTAATGTATAAACTATGGTTTGTCTCGTGTGTACACTTGGATTGCTTTTGCGCGCGGAGAGATAAAAACCGAATATTTCTCGCCAATTTAGAACTGATTAAATTACAGTAACATTGAATATTTTGATACCTAATAGTTAATTTTTTTCTTCTTCTAAAAGATTACACTACTGCCTGAGATCCTATGAGATAAAGTGTTATACGAGCATATTGCCAGGTTTATTGTCCACATTGCTTGATTTGAAAACGTTACAATACATAGCCCGGTGGATATTGTTGATCGACGATATCTGAGTGGTGTTTTTGGAACAATGATGTTAAGGCGTTACTGCCTTATAAGTCCACAGAATACAGGTTTCACGCCTTTTTAAGTAGGCCCGTTACCATTGAATATACTAGGATTACTCTGATACACAAAGCGACTATTTCTATCTTCTGGCTAATTGTCTGACGTCATGCTCAAATTTTGTCACCCTTGTTGGCAAGATAATTTTTGTCATCTCGTAACGGAACAAAATTTGTCCGGCGAATTCTACAGCTCCTTTACATTTCACTAGTTTTCATCAAACGAGACATTGCCACTATGTTTTTTCTTCAACATATTAGATAACATAGCACCAACTATTTCGGACACACCTGAAGATATCACCGTGAATGCTGACCAAGGCAAATGTACCTCCTCATCTGTAACATGGACGGATCCTACTGCCACGGACAATTCTTGCTCTGTTACATTGATGTCCGACTTTACACAGGAAAGTGTATTCGATGTAGGCACTACTGATGTAACATACACAGCAAGTGATATCCATGGTAACTCGGCGACGGATTCGTTCATTGTAAACATCATTGGTAAGTATTAACATGATTAAGGTGATGTAAAAGCCAGCTCCACCTACGATCCCGACCGACCGTTAATTAACGCATTTTGCATTTCTTTATAAACAGATTTTCAAACGTTTATAAAGGAAAAAAATAAACATTGAAATGTATTATTTTAAAACAAAAACAAACAAAAACACACCCAATCGACCGGCCCTGTTCTGATGGTTCGTCCGTCAGAAGGCCAATGTTTTTCTCAATTTTAATTTTTGATGGTTCGTGGTTTTGACAGCGTGTATAACACCACCGAGAATCACTAGGTATCTATGAAGAAATGTTATAACATGATAGGGAAAAAACAAAATAGAGAGCACAACAATACGACTCATGAGCATTTCAATTGCAGGAAATGTGCGTAGAGAAGCTTGTCGATTTACTTACACAGAAAATTATCAATAATTCCGCATTTACGCACACACGTGATGAAAATCTGAACTTTACATCTCACCACAACTTGTGAGAAGTACAGTGTGGTTCAATAAAACGTAGACAGTTTTTTGAAGCCATTTTTTTTTTAATTCTGTAGATTTAAAAAAAAAAAATCTTCAATATTCATCAACTATATGATCTTGACCATCTATGCTGAAAATATCGTTACAAATAATGTTATGGTTGAAAATAACAGCTATTTGAACAAAGTCTGTCCCATTTCACTCTGTCCACGGGTACTGATTTCGCGACGTTACAACCAGTGTGGTTCAATAAAACGTTGACAGTTTTTCAAAGCCATATTTTTCAAAATTGTGGGATTTGGTTTAATTTATTTTTACATATTCCTCAAAAATATAATCTTGGCCATCTATATTGGAAATCTCAATGTTAATAATGCTATGGCGGCAAAATGATAGCTATTTGAAGAGAATCTCTCCAAAATATCTTTGTCCACGGGTAAAAGTCAACGGGAAATGACCAGCAAGATAACATTAAATGGCATCGTCACTTTTAAGGCATAGAGAATAGACAATTACACTTCCAATCTATGAAAATCAATAATTCTAATTAGGGTCACTCGTGGTATTATTATTACTTATTGATTTCACACCTGAATAGATAGTTAAGATGTTAACAATTACACTGGTTTCACCTGGCGGGATCTTCAAATCTTAGATTACTTGCATGCAATTCATCATTCAATATTCAATGTAACGCCTCGAAATCAGTACCCGTGGAAAGAGTGAAATGGGACAGACTTTGTTCAAATAGCTGTTATTTTGCAACCGTAAGTTTATTTGTAACGAATATTTTCAACATAGATGGTCAAGATCATTTAGTTGATGAATATTGAAAAAAAAAATCTTTTTAAATCTACAGAATTAAAAAAAAAATGGCTTAAAAAACTGTCAACACTTTATTGAACCACCCTGTATTTTTTTTGCTGCTGCTGCTTCGTACAAACTCTGTAGTATTTAGTTCTCATTTCAGTTTTTACATTCATGATCAGTCTTTGGGTAACGTGACCGTGACGTTCAATAGAACCGGGTCATAGACTCTTGGTAATCGATATCGGACCCTTGTCCTTACTGATGACTATAATGATGACCTTGTTGATGACCTTGTTGATGACCTTGTTGCTGTATATTCCCGCTCTCAAACCATACTAAGAATGAATCGATTCAGTATTTGTTTGAATATCTTAGACGCCGAACCACCAGAGCTGACATGCCCCATTCCAACGCCCCAAAACACCGACACTGGATTGCCGACCGCTAGTGTCTCTTGGTCAGAACCTACAATAACCGAAAACTGTGAGGGATTTACGGTGACCTCCGACTTTACATCAGGACACTCATTTGCCATCGGTTCAACGGAAGTCACATACGAGGCAACGGATTCTTCTGGCGTCAAGAACACGTGCTCTTTCAACGTTGTTGTTATAGGTAATATAAACTCATAGTGATGTTACCCACTGCTTATCAGTCCGACATACATGTAGTCAGTGCTATAAACATTAATGTGTATAATCCATGCCTCTGGTCTGGGAAAAAGTGTCTGGTTTTAGCACACTTTCAAAACCGAGGCGTGTTTCTGTTTTGTCTAATGTTAAGACAAGACAAATTATCCGTGGTTTGAATCCTTGAGAAATGAGGAAACAATATATATAATTTGAATATCTGATACAAAGTAAAATAGAATTTGGATGGTTTTGTTATTGTCATAATCTATCATTGTATTATAGAGCGCTGTTATGGAAACTGACGAGCGAATATTTCATAACCAATGGGTAACCAGCAGTTTGGTTTGAACATGTTGAACATAACCCCGTTAAACAGTTTGAATATCATATGAAGGTCGATTTTCTTCCAATATCACCACATAAAATCTGAAAAAGAAGAAATAAAATCACTATGCTATCTATTGCAAATATTACTGTTTTTTCTCTTTCGTTCCACAGATGCCATTCATTCTTATCATTGAGTGTTTCTGTTATAAAAAAATCGAATATTTCTCGCCAATTTGGAAATGATTAAACTATAGTAACATTGAATATATTGATACCTTATAGTCAATTTTTTTGTCTAAAATATTACACTACTACCTGAGATAATATGAGATAAATGTACAGTATGAATATTGCCAGGTTTATTGTCCACATTGCTTGATTTGAAAACGTTACAATACATAGCCCGGGTGATATTGTTGATCGACGATATCTGAGTGCCGTTTTTGGAACAATCAATGATTTTAAGGCGTAACTGCCTTATAAGTCCACAGAATACAGGTTTCACGCCTTTTTAAGTAGGCCTACCATTGAATATACTAGGATTACTCTGATACACAAAGCAACTATTTCTATCTTCTGGCTAATTGTCTGACGTCATGCTCAAATTTCATCACCCTTGTTGGTAAGATAATTTTTGTAATCTGGTAACGGAATACAAATTGCTTCATGTTTACATTCACTAGTTTTGAACAGTCGTATATTCAACACAGGATGACAAACGAGACATTGCCACTTTTTCCCCCTTCAACATATTAGATAACATAGCACCAACTATTTCGGACACCCCGGGAGATATCACCGTGAATACTGACCAAGGCAAATGTACCTCCTCATCTGTATCATGGACGGATCCTACTGTCACAGACAATTCTGGCGAGTTTACATTGATGTCCGACTACACAGAGGAAAGTGTATTCGATGTAGGTAGTACAGAAGTAACATACACAGCAAGTGATATCCATGGTAACTCGGCGACGGATTCGTTCATTGTAAACATCATTGGTAAGTATTAACATGATTAAGGTGATGAAAAATCCAGCTCCACCTACGGTCCCGACCGACTGTTAAAGGCATATTATGTGATCTTTTCCAGAGAGAGCCCTCTATTCATTATTTCTTTTAGAAAGTAGATTTTCTTGCAGATATACATTTCTGATCATAATTCATACATACGTTCCAAGTTACAGAGCGATACAATTCCTAATTACCTCAAAATCATGGTTTTAGAGTGAATTTAGTCTAGAGTAAAATAAGTTGTCGGATATCCGACAGTTTATTTTCACTCTAAAATCATGATTTTGAAGTAATTAGGAATCGTATCGCCCTGTAACTTGGAATGTATACGATTTATGATCAGAAATGTAAATCTGTAAGAAAATCTTCTTTCAATTTTGTTTTCAATGTTGAGGGCGTTCCCTGGAAAGATCACATAATATACCTTTAATTAACGCATTTTGGATTTCTTTCTTAAAAGATTTTCAAACGTTTATGAAGGAAAAAACTAAAATTGAAATGTATTATTTAAAAACAAATACAAACAAAAACACACCCAATCGACCGGCCCTGTTCTGATGGTTCGTCCGTCAGAAGGCCAGGGTTTTTTTTCAATTTTAATTTTTGATGGTTCGTCCGTCTTGAAATGGTTTTGACAGCGTGTATAACACCAACGAGAATCACTAGGTATCTATGAAGAAATGTTATGACTTGAATAGAGAAAAACAAAATAGAGAACACAATAATACGACTCATGAGCATTTCAATTGCAGGAAATGTGCGTAGAAGCTTGTCGATTTACTTACACAGAAAGTTATCAATAATCCTGCATGAACATTACGTACAGACGTGATGAAAATCTGAACTTTACATCTCACCACAACTTGAAGTACTTTTGTTGTTGCTGCTGCTTCATACAAACTATGTAGTATTTAGTTCTCATTTTAGTTTTTAAGTTTTTACATTCATGATCAGTCTTTGGGTAACGTGACCGTGACGTTCAATAGAACCGGGTCATAGCCTCTTGGTAATCGATATCGGACCCTTGTCCTTACTGATGACTATAATGATTACCTTGTTGATGACCTTGTTGATGACCTTGTTGCTGTATATTCCCGCTCTCAAACCATACTAAGAATGAATCAGTATTTGTTTGAATATCTTAGACGCCGAACCACCAGAGCTGACATGCCCCATTCCAACGACCAAAAACACCGACGCTGGATTGCCGACCGCTAGTGTCTCTTGGTCAGAACCTACAATAACCGACAACTGTGAGGGATTTACGGTGACCTCCGACTTTACATCAGGACACTCATTTGCCATCGGTTCAACGGAAGTCACATACGAGGCAACGGACTCTTCTGGCGTCAAGAACACGTGCTCTTTCAACGTTGTTGTTATAGGTAATATAAACTCATAGTGATGTTACCCACTGCTTATCAGTCCGACATACATGTAGTCAGTGCTATGAACATTAATGTGTATAATCCATGCCTCTGGTCTTGTAGTGTCTGGTTTTATTACACTTTCAAAACCGAGGCGTGTTTCTGTTTTGTCTAATGTTAAGATAAGACAAGACAAATTATCCGTGGTTTGAATCATTGAGAAATGAGGAAACAATATATATAATTTGAATATCCGATACAAAGTAAAATAGAATTTTGATGGTTTTGTTATTGTCATAATCTATCATTGTATTATAGAGCGCAGTTATGGAAACTGACGAGCGAATATTTCATAACCAATGGGTAACCAGCAGTTTGGTTTGAACATGTTGAACATAACCCCGTTAAACAGTTTGAATATCATATGAAGGTCGATTTTCTTCCAATATCACCACATAAAATCTGAAAAAGAAGAAATAAAATCACTATGCTATCTATTGCAAATATTACTGTTTTTTCTCTTTCGTTCCACAGATGCCATTCATTCTTATCATTAAGTGTTTCTGTTATAAAAAAATCGAATATTTCAAGCCAATTTGGAAATGATTAAACTATAGTAACATTGAATATATTGATACCTTATAGTCAATTTTTTTGTCTAAAATAATACACTACTACCTGAGATAATATGAGATAAATGTACAGTATGAATATTGCCAGGTTTATTGTCCACATTGCTTGATTTGAAAACGTTACAATACATAGCCCGGGTGATATTGTTGATCGACGATATCTGAGTGCCGTTTTTGGACCAATCAATGATTTTAAGGCGTAACTGCCTTATAAGTCCACAGAATACAGGTTTCACGCCTTTTTAAGTAGGCCTACCATTGAATATACTAGGATTACTCTGATACACAAAGCAACTATTTCTATCTTCTGGCTAATTGTCTGACGTCTTGCTCAAATTTCGTCACCCTTGTTGGCAAGATAATTTGTGTCATCTCGTAACGGAATACAAATTGCTCCATGTTTACATTCACTAGTTTTAAACAGTCGTATATTCAACACAGGATGACAAACGAGACATTGCCACTTTGTCTTTTCTTCAACATATTAGATAACATAGCACCAACTATTTCGGACACCCCGGGAGATATCACCGTGAATGCTGACCAAGGCAAATGTACCTCCTCAGCTGTATCATGGACGGATCCTACTGTCACAGACAATTCTGGCGAGTTTACATTGATGTCCGACTACACAGAGGAAAGTGTATTCGATGTAGGTAGTACAGAAGTAACATACACAGCAAGTGATATCCATGGTAACTCGGCGACGGATTCGTTCATTGTAAACATCATTGGTAAGTATTAACATGATTAAGGTGATGAAAAATCCAGCTCCACCTACGGTCGCGACCAACTGTTAATTAACGCATTTTGGATTTCTTTCTTAAAAGATTTTCAAACGTTTATGAAGGAAAAAACTAAAATTGAAATGTATTATTTTAAATCAAAAACAAACAAAAACACACCCAATCGACCGGCCCTGTTCTGATGGTTCGTCCGTCAGACGGCCAAGGTTTTTCTCAATTTTAATTTTTGATGGTTCGTCCGTCTTGAAATGGTTTTGACAGCGTGTATAACACCACCGAGAATCACTAGGTATCTATGAAGAAATGTTATGACTTGAATAGGGAAAAAACAAAATAGAGAACACAATAATACGACCCATGAGCATTTCAATTGCAGGAAATGTGCGTAGAGAAGCTTGTCGATTTACTTACACAGAAAATTATCAATATTTCCGCATGAACATTACGTACAGACGTGATGAAAATCTGAACTTTACATCTCATCACAACTTGAAGTATTTTTGTTGTTGCTGTTGCTTCATACAAACTATGTAGTATTTAGTTCTCATTTCAGTTTTTACATTCATGATCAGTCTTTGGGTAACGTGACCGTGACGTTCAATAGAACCGGGTCATAGCCTCTTGGTAATCGATATCGGGCCTTTGTCCTGACTGATGACTATAATGATGACCTTGCTGATGACCTTGTTGATGACCTTGTTGATGACCTTGTTGATGACCTTGTTGCTGTATATTCCCGCTCTCAAACCATACTAAGAATGAATCGATTCAGTATTTGTTTGAATATCTTAGACGCCGAACCACCAGAGCTGACATGCCCCATTCCAACGCCCAAAAATACCGACACTGGATTGCCGACCGCTAGTGTCTCTTGGTCAGAACCTACAATAACAGACAACTGTGAGGGATTTACGGTGACCTCCGACTTTACATCAGGACACTCATTTTCCATCGGTTCAACGGAAGTCACATACGAGGCAACGGATTCTTCTGGCGTCAAGAACACGTGCTCTTTCAACGTTGTTGTTATAGGTAATATAAACTCATAGTGATATTACCCACTGCTTATCATTCCGACATACATGTAGTCAGTGCTATGAACATTAATGTGTATAATCCATGCCTCTGGTCTGGGAAAAAAGTGTCTGGTTTTATTACACTTTCAAAACCGAGGCGTGTTTCTGTTTTGTCTAATCTTAAGATAAGACAAGACAAATTATCCGTTGTTTGAATCCTTGAGAAATGAGGAAACAATATATATATATATATAATTTGAATATCTGATACAAAGTAAAAAATAGTAAAAAAGATGGTTTTGTTATTGTCATAATCTATCATTGTATTATAGAGCACTGTTATGGAAACTGACGAGCGAATATTTCATAACCAATGGGTAACCAGCAGTTTGGTTTGAACATGTTGAACATAACCCCGTTAAACAGTTTGAATATATCTCGCCAATTGCTTGATTTGAAAACGTTACAATACATAGCCCGGGTGATATTGTTGATCGACGATATCTGAGTGCCGTTTTTGGAACAATCAATGATTTTAAGGCGTAACTGCCTTATAAGTCCACAGAATACAGGTTTCACGCCTTTTTAAGTATGCCTACCATTGAATATACTAGTATTACTCTGATACACAAAGCAACTATTTCTATCTTCTGGCTAACTGTCTGACGTCATGCTCAAATTTCGTCACCTTTGTTGGTAAGATAATTTTTGTCATCTGGTAACGGAATACAAATTGCTCCATGTTTACATTTCACTGGTTTTGAACAGTCGTATATTCAACACATGATGACAAACGAGACATTGCCACTTTGTTTTTCTTCAACATATTAGATAACATAGCACCAACTATTTCGGACACCCCGGGAGATATCACCGTGAATGCGGACCATGGCAAATGTACCTCCTCAGCTGTATCATGGACGGATCCAACTGTCACAGACAATTCTGGCGAGTTTACATTGATGTCCGACTACACAGAGGAAAGTGTATTCGATGTAGGTAGTACAGAAGTAACATACACAGCAAGTGATATCCATGGTAACTCGGCGACGGATTCTTTCATTGTAAACATCATTGGTAAGTATTAACATGATTAAGGTGATGAAAAATCCAGCTCCATCTACGGTCCCGACCGACTGTTAATTAACGCATTTTGGATTTCTTTCTTAAAAGATTTTCAAACGTTTATGAAGAAAAAAACTAAAATTTAAATGTATTATTTAAAAAAACCACACAAAAAAACCACACCCAATCGACCGGCCCTGTTCTGATGGTTCGTCCGTCAGAAGGCCAGGGTTTTTCTCAATTTTAATTTGTGATGGTTCCTCCTTCTTGAAATGGTTTTGACAACGTGTATAACACCACCGAAAATCACTAGGTATCTAGGAAGAAATGTTATGACTTGAATAGGGAAAAAACAAAATAGAGAACACAATAATACGACTCATGAGCATTTCAATTGCAGGAAATGTGCGTAGAGAAGCTTGTCGATTTACTTGCACAGAAATTTATCAATATTTCCACATGAACATTACGTACAGACGTGATGAAAATCTGAACTTTACATCTCACCACAACTTGAAGTGTTTTTGTTGTTGCTGCTGCTTCATACCAACTATGTAGTATACACATGGAAAAAAGTATCGCACCACTTTTTTTGTTGTTGAAAAGTGCAAATGTGGCCTCGAATTTTGCCACCATGGTGTGATATTAAGGATCATTTGTTTGCGTAAGCTGTCCTATAAAATGCTATGCAATAAAAGGGCCACATTTTATTTTGTGACGTAATCGATGTAATGTTTTTCAAGGCCAAGGGGAAAATGCATGCTTTTGTCCAAAAACATGCATAAAACAAGTTTGGGTATAACTCGATATTGAATAGACTTTCAAAACTTAAAATGGTCATTATATTAGTTCTGTATTTGGTGCAAGAAATGTTTCATTTAGACGTTATAGGCTACAATGCAGTGAATGAGTCCAAACATGCCATTTTTTTGTTGCTCATAAATTCAGTATATACGATGAGGTCACCGTTGATTTTTGTATTATTATTTGACCTCGGTCAACACTTCCGCAATATTGTTTTTGTCATTTGAACTTATTTAAAATTTGACTTCTTTTGACCTTTGACCCCATAACCGTTGGGTGTACGAAAAAGGGTGTTTTTTCATATTTGAGGACAATCGGGCAACTTTTGAAATTTGACCCCAGATGACCTTTGACCTTGGAAGGCTGGAATGTGTTACCAAGGATTACAACTATAGAGATTAATCATTGGGCCTCTCAATATCGCGTTATATCCAAACTTGTTTTATGCATTTTCCCATTGGCCTTGAAAAACATTACATCGATTACGTCACAAACTCAAATGTGGCCCTTTTATTGCATAACATTTCGCTGGACAGTTTTCGCAAACAAATGATCCTTAATATCACACCATGGTGGTAAAATTCGAGGCCACATTTGCACTTTTCAACAAGTGGTGCGATACTTTTTTCCATGTGTATATTTAGTTCTCATTTCAGTTTTTACATTCATGATCAGTCTTTGGGTAACGTGACCGTGACGTTCAATAGAACCGGGTCATAGCCTCTTGGTAATCGATATCGGGCCCTTGTCCTTACTGATGACTATAATGATGACCTTGTTGATGACCTTATTGATGACCTTGTTGATGACCTTGTTGCTGTATATTCCCGTTCTCAAACCATACTAAGAACGAATCGATTCAGTATTTGTTTGAATATCTTAGACGCTGAACCACCAGAGCTGACATGCCCCATTCCAACGCCCAAAAACACCGACACTGGATTGCCGACCGCTAGTGTCTCTTGGTCAGAACCTACAATAACCGACAACTGTGAGGGATTTACGGTGACCTCCGACTTTACATCAGGACACTCATTTTCCATCGGTTCAACGGAAGTCACATACGAGGCAACGGATTCTTCTGGCGTCAAGAACACGTGCTCTTTCAACGTTGTTGTTATAGGTAATATAAACTCATAGTGATGTTACCCACTGCTTATCAGTCCGACATACATGTAGTCAGTGCTATGAACATTAATGTGTATAATCCATGCCTCTGGTCTGGGAAAAAAGTGTCTGGTTTTAGCACACTTTAAAAACTGAGGCGTGTTTCTGTTTTGTCTAATGTTAAGATAAGACAAGACAAATTATCCGTGGTTTGAATCCTTGAGAAATGAGGAAACAATATAGGCCTATATAATTTGAATATCTGATACAAAGTAAAATAGAATTTTGATAATTTTTTATTGTCATAATCTATCATTGTATTATAGAGCACTGTAATGGAAACTGACGAGCGAATATTTCATAACCAATGGGTAACCAGCAGTTTGGTTTGAACATGTTGAACATAACCCCATAAAACAGTTTGAATATCATATGAAGGTCGATTTCCTTTGAATATCACCACATAAAATCTGAAAAAAGAAGAAATAAATCACTAGGCTATCTATTGCAAATATTACTGTTTTTTCTCTTTCGTTCCACAGATGCCATTCATTCTGATCATTTAGTGTTTCTGTTATCAAAAAACCGAATATTTCTCGCCAATTTGGAAATGATTAAACTATGATAACATTGACTAGTTTGATACCTTATAGTAGACATAGCACACATAAAATTTAAATAGTTGATACAAAATTGGTGTCTAATGAAAGATTGCAATGAACGATTTATTTTCCAAAAAGAATTATGACAATCGGTCAATGCGTTCTTGTGTAACGATGTTTTGACATGCTCCGATAATGGCCGAAAACCTGCCAAAAACAGTAAAAATGCCATAAACAGAATTTTTCAGAATTTAGAGAGCTCAATTTGTTAATAATGTAACATTCAAAACACCATTTACACATATTTCTTAACAATTGAATATCTATATACCATTTAAATTAAAAAATATGGTAAAATTATATTGGATTAAGCTAAAATAACCTAGTAAATAGGTCATTTTGACCAGTTTCACTGACCGCAATCAAAGAAACGTTCAAATAATGACTAAGTCCAGCTATTTAATATGCGTAAATGTTATAAATCCGTTTTAAAAATCTGTTTTCCTCTGCATTTTCATGAGAAATTTCGTGCTATTTTTGAACTTTGCATCCGAATCTTTCCAATTTGTTAGCTTAATTTGAGAAGGAAATGTAATTAAAGGTGTGCTTTCACAAAAACTAAAATCCACTTAGACCAGGTCTAACTTTAGACCCGGTCTAACTCTTTTGTGCATACGGGCTTATGTGTAAAATATTGGGCTGATTGATTACACGTCGCACGTCTTGAACATGTATGTTTTAAATCGTAATCGTAATTGTGATTCGTTTAAATTCAACAGATAACAAGGATCCAATCATATCAAACGTACCGGAGACTATAATAATTGATACCACGTCAAATGAAACTGAAGCAACCTGGACGGAACCTTCTGTCAGTGACAACTCCGGGGTTTATACTATATCATCTAACTTCGCATCGGGCTCTCTTTTCCCACTTGGTATAACACAAGTTGTTTATTCCGCCATCGATCCATCTGGAAATACAGCCGCTGCAACATTCATTATCAATATTCAAGGTAAATTAAAATGACAAGAAAATACATCTCCACCCAACACACCAACCCTTACATCTACACCTAGTATTAATAGACACAACAACAACACAAGGATTGTGATGATTTTTATACACATAGACCAATTATATATATGATTCGTATCGAAATTCATTATACGGACAACCATTTTTTAAATATTATATTTCTTGTGGCGGCTGAATGATTATGGATCAGTAACAAAAAATAATTGAGGCACACTGATGTTGATATTTGAACAATGATGATATTGATCCTTTTGGAATCACAGATGCAGGTGGTCCACAATGCTCAAATGTACCAAATGATATTGTCCGCAACACAGACGCCGGACAACCCACAGCCGTGATCAGCTGGATGCATCCAACGTTCACAGACAACTCAGGCGTCTTCACGGTGACATCTAATTATGAACCAGGAGATTCGTTTGATATCGGTACAACTATGGTTGTTTATAATGCTACCGATTCTACGGGTATAACCAACATGTGCTCATTCAATATTGAAGTAAAAGGTACAGTATTTCTTTAAATAGGCTAATAAGCCTAGGACATGTACGATTTGACCTAGACAAAATTGCAACATAAATGGTTTTGGTTTTAACCTACTCTAGATCACATTCCAAACAATATTATATCAAAAATCGACAAAAATCGACAATGGGGAAAAAATGCTAATTAGCATATATTCCGAAAATTACCATATTGTCTATACTTTCGCACCTATTGTTGTTGAACACAAATTCCGGAAAGTATTATTGAATAAATTAGCCACCATGTTCAAATTACAGTGGGAGCACACGTGTATTGAAATATTATTTTTGTCTAAATATCTAAAATGGGGGTTATTCTTCAAAATGGCGTATTTTACAAAATGGCTGCCTTTTTTGAAAATAGATATAGTCGGGTACAGGCTATACGGGGGTTACCGTGCACCCCACTTTTTTGACTTCCTTTCATGGTCCTAAAACATATTCAGGATGTAACCAAAAATAATGTTGGTATGCAAAGGGTTATCAAAATTGGCGTCCTAAATGGCCGCTAAAACTAGTTAAATTTCATAAAATGACATGTAGCCTATACAGGGTGAATCAAAAAGAATTGTGCACGATTTGAAACGGCCATTTGACCGTGATGCGTGCATTGAACCATGGAACTATTGTTGTCTGTAAAAAGCGTTGTTAATCTAGTTTATCCTCCCTAAAAATGAAAGGAAAGTAATCGACTAAAAAATAAGCAAACTGTGACACTTTTGGTAAACTGTCCGCATTTTTCGCTATTCCAATGGGATTTACACAGTTAAGACATGAATATTACTGCAGCATGATGATATGTCTAAAATATTACACTACTACCTGAGATAATATGAGATAAATGTACAGTATGAATATTGCCAGGTTTATTGTCCACATTGCTTGATTTGAAAATGTTACAATACATAGCCCTGTTGATATTGTTGATCGACGATATCTGAGTGACGTTTTTGGAACAATCAATGATTTTAAGGCGTAACTGCCTTATAAGTCCACAGAATACAGGTTTCACGCGTTTTTAAGTAGGCCTACCATTGAATATACTAGGATTACTCTGATACACAAAGCAACTATCTATATCTTCTGGCTAATTGTCTGACGTCATGCTCAAATTTCGTCACCCTTGTTGGTAAGATAATTTTTGTCATCTCGTAACGGAATACAAATTGCTCCATGTTTACATTTCACTAGTTTTGAACAGTCGTATATTCAACACAGGATGACAAACGAGACATTGCCACTTTGTTCTTTCTTCAACATATTAGATAACATAGCACCAACTATTTCGGACACCCCGGGAGATATCACCGTGAATGCTGACCAAGGCAAATGTACCTCCTCAGCTGTATCATGGACGGATCCTACTGTCACAGACAATTCTGGCGAGTTTACATTGATGTCCGACTACACAGAGGAAAGTGTATTCGATGTAGGTAGTACAGAAGTAACATACACAGCAAGTGATATCCATGGTAACTCGGCGACGGATTCTTTCATTGTAAACATCATTGGTAAGTATTAACATGATTAAGGTGATGAAAAATCCAGCTCCATCTACGGTCCCGACCGACTGTTAATTAACGCATTTTGGATTTCTTTCTTAAAAGATTTTCAAACGTTTATGAAGAAAAAAACTAAAATTTAAATGTATTATTTAAAAAAAACACACAAAAAAACACACCCAATCGACCGGCCCTGTTCTGATGGTTCGTCCGTCAGAAGGCCAGGGTTTTTCTCAATTTTAATTTTTGATGGTTCGTCCGTCTTGAAATGGTTTTGACAACGTGTATAACACCACCGAAAATCACTAGGTATCTATGAAGAAATGTTATGACTTGAATAGGGAAAAAACAAAATAGAGAACACAATAATACAACTCATGAGCATTTCAATTGCAGGAAATGTGCGTAGAGAAGCTTGTCGATTTACTTACACAGAAAATTATCAATATTTCCGCATGAACATTACGTACAGACGTGATGAAAATCTGAACTTTACATCTCACCACAACTTGAAGTATTTTTGTTGTTGCTGTTGCTTCATACAAACTATGTAGTATTTAGTTCTCATTTCAGTTTTTACATTCATGATCAGTCTTTGGGTAACGTGACCGTGACGTTCAATAGAACCGGGTCATAGCCTCTTGGTAATCGATATCGGGCCCTTGTCCTTACTGATGACTATAATGATGACCTTGCTGATGACCTTGTTGATGACCTTGTTGATGACCTTGTTGATGACCTTGTTGTTGACCTTGTTGATGACCTTGTTGATGACCTTGTTGCTGTATATTCCCGCTCTCGTACTATACTAAGAATAAATCGATTCAGTATTTGTTTGAATATCTTAGACGCCGAACCACCAGAGCTGACATGCCCCATTCCAACGCCCAAAAATACCGACACTGGATTGCCGACCGCTAGTGTCTCTTGGTCAGAACCTACAATAACAGACAACTGTGAGGGATTTACGGTGACCTCCGACTTTACATCAGGACACTCATTTTCCATCGGTTCAACGGAAGTCACATACGAGGCAACGGATTCTTCTGGCGTCAAGAACACGTGCTCTTTCAACGTTGTTGTTATAGGTAATATAAACTCATAGTGATATTACCCACTGCTTATCATTCCGACATACATGTAGTCAGTGCTATGAACATTAATGTGTATAATCCATGCCTCTGGTCTGGGAAAAAAGTGTCTGGTTTTATTACACTTTCAAAACCGAGGCGTGTTTCTGTTTTGTCTAATCTTAAGATAAGACAAGACAAATTATCCGTTGTTTGAATCCTTGAGAAATGAGGAAACAATATATATATATATATAATTTGAATATCTGATACAAAGTAAAAAATAGTAAAAAAGATGGTTTTGTTATTGTCATAATCTATCATTGTATTATAGAGCACTGTTATGGAAACTGACGAGCGAATATTTCATAACCAATGGGTAACCAGCAGTTTGGTTTGAACATGTTGAACATAACCCCGTTAAACAGTTTGAATATATCTCGCCAATTGCTTGATTTGAAAACGTTACAATACATAGCCCGGGTGATATTGTTGATCGACGATATCTGAGTGCCGTTTTTGGAACAATCAATGATTTTAAGGCGTAACTGCCTTATAAGTCCACAGAATACAGGTTTCACGCCTTTTTAAGTATGCCTACCATTGAATATACTAGTATTACTCTGATACACAAAGCAACTATTTCTATCTTCTGGCTAACTGTCTGACGTCATGCTCAAATTTCGTCACCTTTGTTGGTAAGATAATTTTTGTCATCTGGTAACGGAATACAAATTGCTCCATGTTTACATTTCACTGGTTTTGAACAGTCGTATATTCAACACATGATGACAAACGAGACATTGCCACTTTGTTTTTCTTCAACATATTAGATAACATAGCACCAACTATTTCGGACACCCCGGGAGATATCACCGTGAATGCGGACCATGGCAAATGTACCTCCTCAGCTGTATCATGGACGGATCCAACTGTCACAGACAATTCTGGCGAGTTTACATTGATGTCCGACTACACAGAGGAAAGTGTATTCGATGTAGGTAGTACAGAAGTAACATACACAGCAAGTGATATCCATGGTAACTCGGCGACGGATTCTTTCATTGTAAACATCATTGGTAAGTATTAACATGATTAAGGTGATGAAAAATCCAGCTCCATCTACGGTCCCGACCGACTGTTAATTAACGCATTTTGGATTTCTTTCTTAAAAGATTTTCAAACGTTTATGAAGAAAAAAACTAAAATTTAAATGTATTATTTAAAAAAACCACACAAAAAAACCACACCCAATCGACCGGCCCTGTTCTGATGGTTCGTCCGTCAGAAGGCCAGGGTTTTTCTCAATTTTAATTTGTGATGGTTCCTCCTTCTTGAAATGGTTTTGACAACGTGTATAACACCACCGAAAATCACTAGGTATCTAGGAAGAAATGTTATGACTTGAATAGGGAAAAAACAAAATAGAGAACACAATAATACGACTCATGAGCATTTCAATTGCAGGAAATGTGCGTAGAGAAGCTTGTCGATTTACTTACACAGAAATTTATCAATATTTCCACATGAACATTACGTACAGACGTGATGAAAATCTGAACTTTACATCTCACCACAACTTGAAGTGTTTTTGTTGTTGCTGCTGCTTCATACCAACTATGTAGTATACACATGGAAAAAAGTATCGCACCACTTTTGTTGTTGTTGAAAAGTGCAAATGTGGCCTCGAATTTTGCCACCATGGTGTGATATTAAGGATCATTTGTTTGCGTAAGCTGTCCTATAAAATGCTATGCAATAAAAGGGCCACATTTTATTTTGTGACGTAATCGATGTAATGTTTTTCAAGGCCAAGGGGAAAATGCATGCTTTTGTCCAAAAACATGCATAAAACAAGTTTGGGTATAACTCGATATTGAATAGACTTTCAAAACTTAAAATGGTCATTATATTAGTTCTGTATTTGGTGCAAGAAATGTTTCATTTAGACGTTATAGGCTACAATGCAGTGAATGAGTCCAAACATGCCATTTTTTTGTTGCTCATAAATTCAGTATATACGATGAGGTCACCGTTGATTTTTGTATTATTATTTGACCTCGGTCAACACTTCCGCAATATTGTTTTTGTCATTTGAACTTATTTAAAATTTGACTTCTTTTGACCTTTGACCCCATAACCGTTGGGTGTACGAAAAAGGGTGTTTTTTCATATTTGAGGACAATCGGGCAACTTTTGAAATTTGACCCCAGATGACCTTTGACCTTGGAAGGCTGGAATGTGTTACCAAGGATTACAACTATAGAGATTAATCATTGGGCCTCTCAATATCGCGTTATATCCAAACTTGTTTTATGCATTTTCCCATTGGCCTTGAAAAACATTACATCGATTACGTCACAAACTCAAATGTGGCCCTTTTATTGCATAACATTTCGCTGGACAGTTTTCGCAAACAAATGATCCTTAATATCACACCATGGTGGTAAAATTCGAGGCCACATTTGCACTTTTCAACAAGTGGTGCGATACTTTTTTCCATGTGTATATTTAGTTCTCATTTCAGTTTTTACATTCATGATCAGTCTTTGGGTAACGTGACCGTGACGTTCAATAGAACCGGGTCATAGCCTCTTGGTAATCGATATCGGGCCCTTGTCCTTACTGATGACTATAATGATGACCTTGTTGATGACCTTATTGATGACCTTGTTGATGACCTTGTTGCTGTATATTCCCGTTCTCAAACCATACTAAGAACGAATCGATTCAGTATTTGTTTGAATATCTTAGACGCTGAACCACCAGAGCTGACATGCCCCATTCCAACGCCCAAAAACACCGACACTGGATTGCCGACCGCTAGTGTCTCTTGGTCAGAACCTACAATAACCGACAACTGTGAGGGATTTACGGTGACCTCCGACTTTACATCAGGACACTCATTTTCCATCGGTTCAACGGAAGTCACATACGAGGCAACGGATTCTTCTGGCGTCAAGAACACGTGCTCTTTCAACGTTGTTGTTA
This sequence comes from Ophiura sarsii, assembly GCA_035610835.1. NCBI lineage: Eukaryota > Metazoa > Echinodermata > Ophiuroidea > Amphilepidida > Ophiuridae > Ophiura > Ophiura sarsii. The sequence continues at coordinate 25,032,775 of CM069441.1, forward strand.
TAGGTAATATAAACTCATAGTGATGTTACCCACTGCTTATCAGTCCGACATACATGTAGTCAGTGCTATGAACATTAATGTGTATAATCCATGCCTCTGGTCTGGGAAAAAAGTGTCTGGTTTTAGCACACTTTAAAAACTGAGGCGTGTTTCTGTTTTGTCTAATGTTAAGATAAGACAAGACAAATTATCCGTGGTTTGAATCCTTGAGAAATGAGGAAACAATATAGGCCTATATAATTTGAATATCTGATACAAAGTAAAATAGAATTTTGATAATTTTTTATTGTCATAATCTATCATTGTATTATAGAGCACTGTAATGGAAACTGACGAGCGAATATTTCATAACCAATGGGTAACCAGCAGTTTGGTTTGAACATGTTGAACATAACCCCATAAAACAGTTTGAATATCATATGAAGGTCGATTTCCTTTGAATATCACCACATAAAATCTGAAAAAAGAAGAAATAAATCACTAGGCTATCTATTGCAAATATTACTGTTTTTTCTCTTTCGTTCCACAGATGCCATTCATTCTGATCATTTAGTGTTTCTGTTATCAAAAAACCGAATATTTCTCGCCAATTTGGAAATGATTAAACTATGATAACATTGACTAGTTTGATACCTTATAGTAGACATAGCACACATAAAATTTAAATAGTTGATACAAAATTGGTGTCTAATGAAAGATTGCAATGAACGATTTATTTTCCAAAAAGAATTATGACAATCGGTCAATGCGTTCTTGTGTAACGATGTTTTGACATGCTCCGATAATGGCCGAAAACCTGCCAAAAACAGTAAAAATGCCATAAACAGAATTTTTCAGAATTTAGAGAGCTCAATTTGTTAATAATGTAACATTCAAAACACCATTTACACATATTTCTTAACAATTGAATATCTATATACCATTTAAATTAAAAAATATGGTAAAATTATATTGGATTAAGCTAAAATAACCTAGTAAATAGGTCATTTTGACCAGTTTCACTGACCGCAATCAAAGAAACGTTCAAATAATGACTAAGTCCAGCTATTTAATATGCGTAAATGTTATAAATCCGTTTTAAAAATCTGTTTTCCTCTGCATTTTCATGAGAAATTTCGTGCTATTTTTGAACTTTGCATCCGAATCTTTCCAATTTGTTAGCTTAATTTGAGAAGGAAATGTAATTAAAGGTGTGCTTTCACAAAAACTAAAATCCACTTAGACCAGGTCTAACTTTAGACCCGGTCTAACTCTTTTGTGCATACGGGCTTATGTGTAAAATATTGGGCTGATTGATTACACGTCGCACGTCTTGAACATGTATGTTTTAAATCGTAATCGTAATTGTGATTCGTTTAAATTCAACAGATAACAAGGATCCAATCATATCAAACGTACCGGAGACTATAATAATTGATACCACGTCAAATGAAACTGAAGCAACCTGGACGGAACCTTCTGTCAGTGACAACTCCGGGGTTTATACTATATCATCTAACTTCGCATCGGGCTCTCTTTTCCCACTTGGTATAACACAAGTTGTTTATTCCGCCATCGATCCATCTGGAAATACAGCCGCTGCAACATTCATTATCAATATTCAAGGTAAATTAAAATGACAAGAAAATACATCTCCACCCAACACACCAACCCTTACATCTACACCTAGTATTAATAGACACAACAACAACACAAGGATTGTGATGATTTTTATACACATAGACCAATTATATATATGATTCGTATCGAAATTCATTATACGGACAACCATTTTTTAAATATTATATTTCTTGTGGCGGCTGAATGATTATGGATCAGTAACAAAAAATAATTGAGGCACACTGATGTTGATATTTGAACAATGATGATATTGATCCTTTTGGAATCACAGATGCAGGTGGTCCACAATGCTCAAATGTACCAAATGATATTGTCCGCAACACAGACGCCGGACAACCCACAGCCGTGATCAGCTGGATGCATCCAACGTTCACAGACAACTCAGGCGTCTTCACGGTGACATCTAATTATGAACCAGGAGATTCGTTTGATATCGGTACAACTATGGTTGTTTATAATGCTACCGATTCTACGGGTATAACCAACATGTGCTCATTCAATATTGAAGTAAAAGGTACAGTATTTCTTTAAATAGGCTAATAAGCCTAGGACATGTACGATTTGACCTAGACAAAATTGCAACATAAATGGTTTTGGTTTTAACCTACTCTAGATCACATTCCAAACAATATTATATCAAAAATCGACAAAAATCGACAATGGGGAAAAAATGCTAATTAGCATATATTCCGAAAATTACCATATTGTCTATACTTTCGCACCTATTGTTGTTGAACACAAATTCCGGAAAGTATTATTGAATAAATTAGCCACCATGTTCAAATTACAGTGGGAGCACACGTGTATTGAAATATTATTTTTGTCTAAATATCTAAAATGGGGGTTATTCTTCAAAATGGCGTATTTTACAAAATGGCTGCCTTTTTTGAAAATAGATATAGTCGGGTACAGGCTATACGGGGGTTACCGTGCACCCCACTTTTTTGACTTCCTTTCATGGTCCTAAAACATATTCAGGATGTAACCAAAAATAATGTTGGTATGCAAAGGGTTATCAAAATTGGCGTCCTAAATGGCCGCTAAAACTAGTTAAATTTCATAAAATGACATGTAGCCTATACAGGGTGAATCAAAAAGAATTGTGCACGATTTGAAACGGCCATTTGACCGTGATGCGTGCATTGAACCATGGAACTATTGTTGTCTGTAAAAAGCGTTGTTAATCTAGTTTATCCTCCCTAAAAATGAAAGGAAAGTAATCGACTAAAAAATAAGCAAACTGTGACACTTTTGGTAAACTGTCCGCATTTTTCGCTATTCCAATGGGATTTACACAGTTAAGACATGAATATTACTGCAGCATGATGATATGTCTAAAATATTACACTACTACCTGAGATAATATGAGATAAATGTACAGTATGAATATTGCCAGGTTTATTGTCCACATTGCTTGATTTGAAAATGTTACAATACATAGCCCTGTTGATATTGTTGATCGACGATATCTGAGTGACGTTTTTGGAACAATCAATGATTTTAAGGCGTAACTGCCTTATAAGTCCACAGAATACAGGTTTCACGCGTTTTTAAGTAGGCCTACCATTGAATATACTAGGATTACTCTGATACACAAAGCAACTATCTCTATCTTCTGGCTAATTGTCTGACGTCATGCTCAAATTTCGTCACCCTTGTTGGTAAGATAATTTTTGTCATCTCGTAACGGAATACAAATTGCTCCATGTTTACATTTCACTAGTTTTGAACAGTCGTATATTCAACACAGGATGACAAACGAGACATTGCCACTTTGTTCTTTCTTCAACATATTAGATAACATAGCACCAACTATTTCGGACACCCCGGGAGATATCACCGTGAATGCTGACCAAGGCAAATGTACCTCCTCAGCTGTATCATGGACGGATCCTACTGTCACAGACAATTCTGGCGAGTTTACATTGATGTCCGACTACACAGAGGAAAGTGTATTCGATGTAGGTAGTACAGAAGTAACATACACAGCAAGTGATATCCATGGTAACTCGGCGACGGATTCGTTCATTGTAAACATCATTGGTAAGTATTAACATGATTAAGGTGATGAAAAATCCAGCTCCATCTACGGTCCCGACCGACTGTTAATTAACGCATTTTGGATTTCTTTCTTAAAAGATTTTCAAACGTTTATGAAGAAAAAAACTAAAATTTAAATGTATTATTTAAAATAAAAAAAACACAAAAAAAACACACCCAATCGACCGGCCCTGTTCTGATGGTTCGTCCGTCAGAAGGCCAGGGTTTTTCTCAATTTTAATTTTTGATGGTTCGTCCGTCTTGAAATGGTTTTGACAACGTGTATAACACCACCGAAAATCACTAGGTATCTATGAAGAAATGTTATGACTTGAATAGGGAAAAAACAAAATAGAGAACACAATAATACAACTCATGAGCATTTCAATTGCAGGAAATGTGCGTAGAGAAGCGTGTCGATTTACTTACACAGAAAATTATCAATATTTCCGCATGAACATTACGTACAGACGTGATGAAAATCTGAACTTTACATCTCACCACAACTTGAAGTATTTTTGTTGTTGCTGTTGCTTCATACAAACTATGTAGTATTTAGTTCTCATTTCAGTTTTTACATTCATGATCAGTCTTTGGGTAACGTGACCGTGACGTTCAATAGAACCGGGTCATAGCCTCTTGGTAATCGATATCGGGCCCTTGTCCTTACTGATGACTATAATGATGACCTTGCTGATGACCTTGCTGATGACCTTGTTGATGACCTTGTTGATGACCTTGTTGATGACCTTGTTGATGACCTTGTTGCTGTATATTCCCGCTCTCGTACTATACTAAGAATAAATCGATTCAGTATTTGTTTGAATATCTTAGACGCCGAACCACCAGAGCTGACATGCCCCATTCCAACGCCCAAAAATACCGACACTGGATTGCCGACCGCTAGTGTCTCTTGGTCAGAACCTACAATAACAGACAACTGTGAGGGATTAACGGTGACCTCCGACTTTACATCAGGACACTCATTTTCCATCGGTTCAACGGAAGTCACATACGAGGCAACGGATTCTTCTGGCGTCAAGAACACGTGCTCTTTCAACGTTGTTGTTATAGGTAATATAAACTCATAGTGATATTACCCACTGCTTATCACTCCGACATACATGTAGTCAGTGCTATGAACATTAATGTGTATAATCCATGCCTCTGGTCTGGGAAAAAAGTGTCTGGTTTTATTACACTTTCAAAACCGAGGCGTGTTTCTGTTTTGTCTAATCTTAAGATAAGACAAGACAAATTATCCGTTGTTTGAATCCTTGAGAAATGAGGAAACAATATATATATATATAATTTGAATATCTGATACAAAGTAAAAAATAGTAAAAAAGATGGTTTTGTTATTGTCATAATCTATCATTGTATTATAGAGCACTGTTATGGAAACTGACGAGCGAATATTTCATAACCAATGGGTAACCAGCAGTTTGGTTTGAACATGTTGAACATAACCCCGTTAAGACTGGGTTGCTGTAAATATCAAAGAAGTGGTGGCAGACTTTAAAATATCAATTTCCTTTAAACTTTGCACATGTTTAGACCTTTGGTCAACATGTATATATTTGGTAAAAAAAATACCAATATACCTTTGGTTGCCATGGCAACGGCCAATATAGGAATTTACCCAATTTTCACTATTTTTACCCATTTCACAACTTTAAAAAAGCTTAAATATTAGGTCATATTTCTGTATGAAGAACATGCATTACAGTCCCCTTTTTTCCTACAGTGAAGCAACCAACCTTGTCCTTTTCAAAAATGATATAAACATTAACATGCATCTTTTCAATGTGGGTGAAACCATTTTGTAGAATAGGGGTGTTTTAATTAATTTAAATTATGCAAAAAGTGATGGTCGTAAAAAATAACATAACCCCCAAAGTGGCAGTTTTTTTTAATTAGCTTTTTCAGGGTTAATAGACAAGATGTCGGTCTATATGTTTCAAGAAAAAAAAGTGTTGTTAATTGTTGTACCGGAGAGCAGTGTTGCCAGAAACTAAGCACTTTTTCGGTTTATTGAGGGATTTTGAGGATTAACTTTCATAGAAAATCCTGATAACGATTGATATACGTTCAAATGATATTTGTATCAATTCAGCATTAAGTAAGACATGATTTGATAGTATTTAAACGACAGCGTTGCCAGAATAAACGCCCTCAGCGAAGCCGTTGCCCATAACCTTTAGTAGGTCATATTAGTCGGGTATACAGGGGGGTTCATGTGCACCTCCCCCAGTTCTCAACCAAACCAGCTTTTGTGGGGGTCTTCTAGGGTCCTTAAACACATTTAAGATGTTACAAAAAACCCGGATGCTCTCCAGATATCCAAGATGGCGTCCAAAATGGCCGCCAAAACTGGTCAAATCTCATAAAATGACATAATAGCAATCAAATTGTATGGTGAAATTATAGTTTGAAACGTGGGATGTATGTATTTAACCACTAGACACTCATATCCAGATCTTTTGCTTTTTTAACACACCTTAGTCCAAGATGGCCGCCAAAATGGCCGCCAAAAATGGTAAAATTCCATATATTGGCATATAAACCAACATGTATGATTATAGTATAGTTTTAACAATTGGATGTATGTGTTAGACCACTAAAAACTCATATCTAGTATTTTTGATTTGTTAACATACTTGAAAACCGAAATGGCCGCCAAATTAATGGTAAAAAATGGTCAAAAGTGGTCAAAAATCCATGAAATAGCATAATAACAACCAAAATATATGATACAAATATAATTTTAACGATTGTATGTATGTGTTACACCACTAGTAACTCCTTTCTAGTATTCTTGCTCTGTTAACACAGTTCAAAATCCAAAAAAAGGCTGCCAAAATGGCCCCCAAAATGGCTGCAAAAATTGTCAAATTCCATAAAATGGGATAATATTAACCTAAATGTATGATAAAAATATAGTTTTAATGATGGGATGAATGTATGAGACCACTAGTAACTCATATCTAATATGTTTGCTTTGTTTACATACTTAAAAATCCAAAGTGGCCCCAAAATGGGTCCCAAAATGACTGAACAAATTGTCAAAATTCCATAAAATGGTATAATATCAACCAAAATGTATGATGAAAGTATAGTTTTAACTTTGGGTTGTATGCAATTAGAACACTAGTAACTTATATCCAGTATATTTGCCTTGTAATAACATACTTTAAATCCTATATAGATGGCCACCAAGATGTCCGCTGTAAATGTAAAAATAGTCTATATGAGTGAATGATAATCCACAATAGATATTGTAAGAGTGTATATTACATCACATTCACGCACCAAATAGTATGTTCTAATTGCTAAGCTATTGCTTTTAGATATAAGGCCCACCTCTGTGACAATTTTGATTCTATATCACTTTCCAAAATGGTTAAGTTGATGTTAAATGACCTTAAATAATTGTTTTGTATTGTAAATGACCATACTATGGTTCGGGAACCAATTTGGGGGCCATTTTGGATTTTGAACTGTGTTAACAAATCAAATATACTGGATATGAGTTACTAGTGGTCTAACACATACAGGGTGAGTCCAAAAAAAGTTTACCCTAATTGAAAAAAATCAACACAAAATATTTCTGACCACAAAATCAAGGCAAACAAAACTTTAAACTTTAAATGATTGCGCCATTTCTTTGCTACCATCTGGAGATATGACTATTTCTGTACAGGAGCTGTTTTTTCACCAAAAACACGGTTTTTAATTTCAAGCTTAACGAGCTTAATAATGTTTACTAGGATTATGATGTAAAGCATTACACATCTTGTTTATTAAAAGAATTAAGTAGACAATAGACTTATTCAAAATTGTCTCCTAATAGATTAAAACAATAGACAGCTTTAAGGCCTATTTATGACACAATTACCACACTTTAATCATTTCATAACAAAGGAATTGATCCTTTCGATGTCGGTATTGTAATTTTTTATTGGTCGTATCTTATGAAATATAATGGTCAAGACCTGGAAGCGTGTTCGGACGTTAAATTGGTCACTTTTATTCAAAACAGCGTAAAATAAGTTTCCCTCAACCAATCTAAACCAGATAAAAATTCATATTAAAGCTAATTGATTTGTCTTTATACCGTAGTAAATTGTTTTGAAAACAAACGAACACTTTTTTCTAAAAAATCGCTGAACTTGAGTAAACTTTTTTTTGACTCACCCTGTACATCCCAATCATTAAAATTATATTTAATCATACATTTCGGTTGATATTACGCTATTTTATGGACTTTTGATTACGTTTGACCATTTTTAGCCATTAATTTGGCGGCCATTTTGGTTTTAAAGTATATTATCAACAAAACAAAAATACTAGATATGAATTTTTCGTAGTCTAACATATACATCCCATTGTTAGAACTATACTCTAATCATACAATGTTGGTTTAAATATATGCCAAAATATGGAATTTTACCATTTTGTGCGGCCATTTTGGCGGCCATCTTGGATTCAGGTGTGTTAATAAAGCAAATGTTCTTGATATGAGTGTCTTGTGATCTAATACATACATCCCACTATTAAAACTATACTTTCACTATACAATTTGATTGCTATCATGTCATTTTATGGGATTTGACCAGTTTGGGGAGAGGGGGGGGGGGCATTTTGGAAGTCATCTTGGATATCTGGAGAGCATCAGGGTTTTTTCACTGTTAACATCTAAAATGTGACCCTAAAATACACCCCATAATAGTTGGTTTGGTTTAGTACTGGGGGTGGTGCACATGAACCCCCTGTACATCCCCTGACTAGTAGGGCTATAATGTGGATCACACTAGATGTTACCACCAAACTAGGCTAAAAGACGGATTACAGGCAACAGTGTTGCAACATTGTTTTATTTTGTATTCATTTATACTGTTATATGTTTAAATACTGTAGTCCAGGTCCAAAATAAAATGTTTGATATAAAAAGTCACTTACCGAATTCCATGTATATCAACTATTATAGGCCTTTGTCAAGGTTTACATTTACATTAAAAAATCATGTCTCTGGCAACACTGACTGCCTTTAATGCCATTTAATTATTTTTTCTCTCTTCATTTCAACATTCATTTCATGTATTCTATCATAAATATGACCAATTTGTTATATAATTTGTCAATTAAGACTTCCTTTAATGTATAATATTTGGCCATTCATTGCGGTTTTTTTCAGCCAAAGTACTAACTTTCCGGCAACACTGTTTCCGTGCACTTGAAATACCAAATCATTTTATTCCATGTTAATGTATATAGGTTGGTATCTTATCTACCAATTATGAATGTGGCATTATCCACAAAGTGCCACTTTCGGCTTTATAGCCCCATTAAATACCCCATTTTTCGCTATGAGAAAATATGATGAAAACACCCCTATTTGAAATAATGGTTTGATCCAAAGTGGAACACACATTTACATTTTAAAATCATTTTCTGAAAAAGTAAACATGGTTGTGCAATATGTGTAAAAGAAAAACTTCTACTCTATTCCCTTTAAATGTACCAGTGCTTCTAATTTACCTATGTTTCATTACTTAAATAGTGTAAAAACTTGCAAAATTGGGGCGAAATCTTATTTTGGCCGTTACCATGGCAACCGACATCCAATTTTTTTCTATTTTTGTATTATATGTACCCATACCGACCTATGCATGAAGTATTGCCAAAATCTATTTTTTGAATTCTGCCAACTTTTTAAAAATATCTTTGATTTTTACAGCAACCCAGTCTTAAACAGTTTGAATATATCTCGCCAATTGCTTGATTTGAAAACGTTACAATACATAGCCCGGGTGATATTGTTGATCGACGATATCTGAGTGCCGTTTTTGGAACAATCAATGATTTTAAGGCGTAACTGCCTTATAAGTCCACAGAATACAGGTTTCACGCCTTTTTAAGTATGCCTACCATTGAATATACTAGTATTACTCTGATACACAAAGCAACTATTTCTATCTTCTGGCTAACTGTCTGACGTCATGCTCAAATTTCGTCACCTTTGTTGGTAAGATAATTTTTGTCATCTGGTAACGGAATACAAATTGCTCCATGTTTACATTTCACTGGTTTTGAACAGTCGTATATTCAACACATGATGACAAACGAGACATTGCCACTTTGTTTTTCTTCAACATATTAGATAACATAGCACCAACTATTTCGGACACCCCGGGAGATATCACCGTGAATGCTGACCAAGGCAAATGTACCTCCTCAGCTGTATCATGGACGGATCCAACTGTCACAGACAATTCTGGCGAGTTTACATTGATGTCCGACTACACAGAGGAAAGTGTATTCGATGTAGGTGATACAGAAGTAACATACACAGCAAGTGATATCCATGGTAACTCGGCGACGGATTCTTTCATTGTAAACATCATTGGTAAGTATTAACATGATTAAGGTGATGAAAAATCCAGCTCCATCTACGGTCCCGACCGACTGTTAATTAACGCATTTTGGATTTCTTTCTTAAAAGATTTTCAAACGTTTATGAAGAAAAAAACTAAAATTTAAATGTATTATTTAAAAAAAACACACAAAAAAACCACACCCAATCGACCGGCCCTGTTCTGATGGTTCGTCCGTCAGAAGGCCAGGGTTTTTCTCAATTTTAATTTGTGATGGTTCCTCCTTCTTGAAATGGTTTTGACAACGTGTATAACACCACCGAAAATCACTAGGTATCTATGAAGAAATGTTATGACTTGAATAGGGAAAAAACAAAATAGAGAACACAATAATACGACTCATGAGCATTTCAATTGCAGGAAATGTGCGTAGAGAAGCTTGTCGATTTACTTACACAGAAATTTATCAATATTTCCACATGAACATTACGTACAGACGTGATGAAAATCTGAACTTTACATCTCACCACAACTTGAAGTGTTTTTGTTGTTGCTGCTGCTTCATACAAACTATGTAGTATACACATGGAAAAAAGTATCGCACCACTTTTTTTGTTGTTGAAAAGTGCAAATGTGGCCTCGAATTTTGCCACCATGGTGTGATATTAAGGATCATTTGTTTGCGTAAGCTGTCCTATAAAATGCTATGCAATAAAAGGGCCACATTTTATTTTGTGACGTAATCGATGTAATGTTTTTCAAGGCCAAGGGGAAAATGCATGCTTTTGTCCAAAAACATGCATAAAACAAGTTTGGGTATAACTCGATATTGAATAGACTTTCAAAACTTAAAATGGTCATTATATTAGTTCTGTATTTGGTGCAAGAAATGTTTCATTTAGACGTTATAGGCTACAATGCAGTGAATGAGTCCAAACATGCCATTTTTTTGTTGCTCATAAATTCAGTATATACGATGAGGTCACCGTTGATTTTTGTATTATTATTTGACCTCGGTCAACACTTCCGCAATATTGTTTTTGTCATTTGAACTTATTTAAAATTTGACTTCTTTTGACCTGACCCCATAACCGTTGGGTGTACGAAAAAGGGTGTTTTTCATATTTGAGGACAATCGGGCAACTTTTGAAATTTGACCCCAGATGACCTTTGACCTTGGAAGGCTGGAATGTGTTACCAAGGATTACAACTATAGAGATTAATCATTGGGCCTCTCAATATCGCGTTATATCCAAACTTGTTTTATGCATTTTCCCATTGGCCTTGAAAAACATTACATCGATTACGTCACAAACTCAAATGTGGCCCTTTTATTGCATAACATTTTGCTGGACAGTTTTCGCAAACAAATGATCCTTAATATCACACCATGGTGGTAAAATTCGAGGCCACATTTGCACTTTTCAACAAGTGGTGCGATACTTTTTTCCATGTGTATATTTAGTTCTCATTTCAGTTTTTACATTCATGATCAGTCTTTGGGTAACGTGACCGTGACGTTCAATAGAACCGGGTCGTAGCCTCTTGGTAATCGATATCGGGCCCTTGTCCTTACTGATGACTATAATGATGACCTTGTTGATGACCTTGTTGATGACCTTATTGATGACCTTGTTGATGACCTTGTTGCTGTATATTCCCGCTCTCAAACCATAGTAAGAATGAATCGATTCAGTATTTGTTTAAATATCTTAGACGCCGAACCACCAGAGCTGACATGCCCCATTCCAACGGCCAAAAACACCGACACTGGATTGCCGACCGCTAGTGTCTCTTGGTCAGAACCTACAATAACCGACAACTGTGAGGGATTTACGGTGACCTCCGACTTTACATCAGGACATTCATTTTCCATCGGTTCAACGGAAGTCACATACGAGGCAACGGATTCTTCTGGCGTCAAGAACACGTGCTCTTTCAACGTTGTTGTTATAGGTAATATAAACTCATAGTGATGTTACCCACTGCTTATCAGTCCGACATACATGTAGTCAGTGCTATGAACATTAATGTGTATAATCCATGCCCTTGGTCTGGGAAAAAAGTGTCTGGTTTTATTACACTTTCAAAACCGAGGCGTGTTTCTGTTTTGTCTAATGTTAAGATAAGACAAGACAAATTATCCGTTGTTTGAATCCTTGAGAAATGAGGAAACAAGATATATAATTTGAATATCTGATACAAAGTAAAATAGAATTTTGATGGTTTTGTTATTGTCATAATCTATCATTGTATTATAGAGCGCTGTTATGGAAACTGACGACCGAATATTTCATAACCAATGGGTAACCGGCAGTTTGGTTTGAACATGTTGAACATAACCCCGTTAAACAGTTTGAATATCATATGAAGGTCGATTTCCTTTGAATATCACCATATAAAATCTGAAAAAAGAAGAAATAAATCACTAGGCTATCTATTGCAAATATTACTGTGTTTTTTCTCTTCTTTCGTTCCACAGATGCCATTCATCTGATCATTTAGTGTTTCTGTTATCAAAAAACCGAATATTTCTCGCCAATTTGGAAATGATTAAACTATGATAACATTGACTATTTTGATACCTTATAGTAGACATAGCACACATAAAATTTAAATAGTTGATACAAAGATTGCAATGAACGATTTATTTTCCAAAAAGAATTATGACAATCGGTCAATGCGTTCTTGTGTAACGATGTTTTGACATGCTCCGATAATGGCCGAAAACCTGCCAAAAACAGTAAAAATGCCATAAACAGAATTTTTCAGCATTTAGAGAGCTCAATTTGTTAATAATGTAACATTCAAAACACCATTTACACATATTTCTTAACAATTGAATATCTATATACCATTTAAATTAAAAAATATGGTAAAATTATATTGGATTAAGCTAAAATAACCTAATGAAATAGGTCATTTTGACCAGTTTCACTGACCGCAATCAAAGAAACGTTCAAATAATGACTAAGTCCAGCTATTTAATATGCGTAAATGTTATAAATCCGTTTTAAAAATCTGTTTTCCTCTGCATTTTCATGAGAAATTTCATGCTATTTTTGAACTTTGCATCCGAATCTTTACAATTTGTTAGCTTAATTTGAGAAGGAAATGTAATTAAAGGTGTGCTTTCACAAAAACTAAAATCCACTTAGACCAGGTCTAACTTTAGACCCGGTCTAACTCTTTTGTGCATACGGGCCTATGTGTAAAATATTGGGCTGATTGATTACACGTCGCACGTCTTGAACATGTATGTTTTAACTCGTAATCGTAATTGTGATTCGTTTAAATTCAACAGATAACAAGGATCCAATCATATCAAACGTACCGGAGACTATAATAATTGATACCACGTCAAATGAAACTGAAGCAACCTGGACGGAACCTTCTGTCAGTGACAACTCCGGGGTTTATACTATATCATCTAACTTCGCATCGGGCTCTCTTTTCCCACTTGGTATAACACAAGTTGTTTATTCCGCCATCGATCCATCTGGAAATACAGCCGCTGCAACATTCATTATCAATATTCAAGGTAAATTAAAATGACAAGAAAATACATCTCCACCCAACACACCAACCCTTACATCTACACCTATTATTAATAGACACAACAACAACACAAGGATTGTGATGATTTTTATACACATAGACCAATTATATATATGATTCGTATCGAAATTCATTATACGGACAACCATTTTTTAAATATTATATTTCTTGTGGCGGCTGAATGATTATGGATCAGTAACAAAAAATAATTGAGGCACACTGATGTTGATATTTGAACAATGATGATATTGATCCTTTTGGAATCACAGATGCAGGTGGTCCACAATGCTCAAACGTACCAAATGATATTGTCCGCAACACAGACGCCGGACAACCCACAGCCGTGATCAGCTGGATGCATCCAACGTTCACAGACAACTCAGGCGTCTTCACGGTGACATCTAATTATGAACCAGGAGATTCGTTTGATATCGGTACAACTATGGTTGTTTATAATGCTACCGATTCTACGGGTATAACCAACATGTGCTCATTCAATATTGAAGTAAAAGGTACAGTATTTCTTTAAATAGGCTAATAAGCCTAGGACATGTACGATTTGACCTAGACAAAATTGCAACATAAATGGTTTTGGTTTTAACCTCTTCTAGATCACATTCCAAACAATATTATATCAAAAATCGACAAAAATCGACAAAAATCGACAATGGGAAAAAAATGCTAATTAGCATATATTCCGAAAATTACCATTTTGTCTATACTTTCGTACCTATTGTTGTTGAACACAAATTTCGGAAAGTATTATTGAATAAATTAGCAACCATGTTCAAATTACAGTGGGAACACACGTGTATTGAAATACTATTTTTGTCTAAATATCTAAAATGGGGGGTTATTCTTCAAAATGGCGTATTTTACAAAATGGCTGCCTTTTTTGAAAATAGATATAGTCGGGTACAGGCTATACGGGGGTTACCGTGCACCCCACTTTTTAGACTTCCTTTCATGGTCCTAAAACATATTTAGGATGTAACCAAAAATAATGTTGGTATGCAAAGGGTTATTAAAGATGGCGTCCAAAATGGCCGCCAAAACTAGTTAAATTTCATAAAATGACATGTAGCCTATACAGGGTGAATCAAAAAGAACTGTGCACGATTCGAAACGGCCATTTGACCTTGATGCGTGCATTGAACCATGGAATTATTGTTGTCTGTATAAAGCGTTGTTAATCTAGTTTATTCTCCCTAAAGTAATCGACTAAAAAATAAGCAAACTGTGACTCTTTTGGTAAACTGTCCGCATTTTTCGGTATTCCAATGGGATTTATACAGTTAAGACATGAATATTACTGCAGCATGATGATATGGAGTGAGAGTCTACAAGCAAGGTATTGTTGTGCCTGTAATTTATTACAGGTTCCTGGTATATTAAAAGAGCCAAAGGTGGTTAAACATTGTAGAAATAAATAATACTTTACAAACTAAAAATATTGCGCAAATAAAATGTTCTGAAGACCCTTTGTTTCTTGATAATTGTACTGAAAGGTCATTCAGTTACGGTCTTCTGCTAAAAGTGGTTTTTAAGACATAAAATAGAATGTTAGCTTCCTTGCAATTTAAAGTAGAAATCATTTAGCTGTTTGCTGATATTAAGTGGGTTTTTTTAATGAAGCCTTCCTTCGACATAGCCACCATTTTGCCGAAGACATGTGTGTGCCCTGGCCAACATGTTGCGAACAGCTCGTCTAACCATTTCCCTGTTGTGGTATAGCCTGTCACTTCGGCTCTGACACATGCCTCCACTTCTTGAAGACTTCTTGCCTTCTTGGTCTGTAACAGGTGATGCTTGTATTCAGATTTGCTTTTTCATTAGATAACTCGGTATCAGACTATTAATTACTTATCCAATAGTGAAATAATGATTATTCAGGAACATTTTGACAATTAATGGGATGATAATGACCATTTTAGCAAAACCAATTTTACTGTGTGTAAATCTCATTGGAATGGCGAAACAATTCCATGGTTCAATGCACGCATCAAGGTCAAATGGCCGTTTCAAATCGTGCACAATTCTTTTTGATTCACCCTGTATAGCAATCAAAATGTATAGTGAAAGTATAGTTTTGATAGTGGGATGTATGTTAGACCACTAGAAACTAATCTCCAGTATTTTGTCTTTGTTAACATACTTGAAATCCAAAATGGCTGCCAAAATGGCCCCAAAATGGCCTCAAAATGGCTGTAAATATTGTCAAATTCCATAAGATGGGATGATCAACCAAAATGTATGTATTATACCACTAGTAATTCATATCCAAATTGTTTGCTTTGTAATAACATACTTTTAGTCCAAGATGGCTGCCAAAATGGACGTTGTCAATGCAAAAAGAGTCTATAAGAGTGTATAATATTGCATCGCATTCACCAAATACAATTTAGTATGTTCTAAACGGCTAAGCTTTTAGTTGTATAAGACCCACCTCTGACAATTTTGATTCTGTATCACTTTCAAAAATGGCTGCCAGATGGTTGAAGTTAATGTTAAATGACTTAAATGTGTAATACCAATACCCAACATCTATGGACATCAATCACGATATATGATAAAGCCTTGGAGCTGATGTAATTCTATATAGTTTGATTATTTTAAAATATCCGGATGGCTGCAAAAGGTTTAAATAAAAAAGCAGTATTAGTTCATTGTTTAAGTGTTATACATTATTAATAAATTATTATACATATAACTTTTAATCCACTCAGTAAACGTATTTGTATACTCTTTCAGTATATGACAAGGTATAATTGAATAGTATAGACTCCATTTTGACAATGTAATGTTATTAAGATGGCCATCATAATGACCATTAAAATTACATTCAATTGGTCAATAAAATTACCTTCAAATGGTCAAAATATTTACCAATTGATCAAAATATGGTCAGAAATAGCCAGATATTATAACAGTAAGTAAAGTATTAAAAGAGTAAAAAAGGTATATTTAGTTTTTTGGACACCTTCTATTTGTGATTATGTTGATTCTCGTGATAAGTATGAACCAGAGAACAAAACCACTGTTGTTTACGTGTTACCGATGCAGCAGGGTTGATTATACTTCGTGTTGGGGATGGGGATGACGTCAATGCATATTCTAGTGAAGGCATTACGAAATTGGGCATGTAACTCCAATGCGACTGATTTTGCATCTACGCGAATAATTGCTGTGGCGGAGAAAATGTTGTGCATATCACGTCACTTCCCAACGTGACCTGGCAAAGAGCATAATTTGTGCCCATTTGAAATCGTAGAGAAAATTGATAATGAAAGGAAATAAGTTCAAAATGTCATGAAGCCGATTAAAAAAACTGATTATCACGTCGCAATTCCTGTTCATGTATGTTTTAAATCGTAATTGTGATTCGTTTAAATTCAGATAACGAGGATCCAATCATATCAAACGTACCGGAGAGTATAATGATTGATACCACGTCAAATGAAACTGAAGCAACCTGGACGGAACCTTCTGTCAGTGACAACTCCGGGGTTTATACTATATCATCTAACTTCGCATCGGGCTCTCTTTTCCCACTTGGTATAACACAAGTTGTTTATACCGCTATTGATCCATCTGGAAATACAGCCGATGCAACATTCAATATTAATATTCAAGGTAAATTAAAAGCAAGCACATCCCCACCCAACACCAACCCTTACCTCCACACCTAGTATTAATAGACATGATAGACACAACACAAGGACTGTGATGAATTTGATACAATTATATATGATTCCTCTTCGTATCGAAATTCATTATACTGACAACTATTTTTTAATGTTATATTATTTCTTGTGGCGACTGAATGATTATGTATCAGTAAGAAAAAATAATTGAGACACACTGATGTTGATATATGAACAATGATGATATTGATCCTTTTGGAATCACAGATGCAGGTGGCCCTCAATGCTCAAACGTACCAAATGATATTGTCCGCAACACAGACGCCGGACAACCCACAGCTGTGGTTGACTGGACATCACCAACGTTCACAGACAACTCAGGCGTCTTCACAATGACATCTAATTATAAACCCGGAGATTCGTTTGATATCGGCACAACTATGGTTATTTATAGTGCTACCGATTCTACGGGAATATCCAACATGTGCTCATTCAATATTGAAGTAAAAGGTACAGTATTTCTTTAAATAGGCTAATAACTGATGGATTGCGAGCCTTTAATACATGATAGTATTTTAATGATAAGCAATTTGAGCGATGTAGGCAGCAGTCTATCGATTTCGATTTTTCTTCCCGTTTAGCTAAATGTATTGTGTACTAAAATTATGAAACCACACTGTTTCATACTTGGTGACATTTACAAGCCTTTTCACTTTCTTTACTGCTGTTCTAAACCTGATTGTTATCAAATAGATGTTGAGGATCCAATCATATCAGACGTACCGGAAAATATAATGATTAATACAACGTCAAATGAAACTGTAGCAACCTGGACATGTTTATAAACATACATTAGTCCACAACTGTTCCATATAACTGGAGAATCATACATTAACCCATGGAACTAATGTTTAGAAAACTTAAAAGCAGATCATTTGTGGACTTATAAAGGGGTAAAAAAAGCAAGTCCCCCCTAAAATTTGATCACGTTTGTTTGCATAACTCTACACACAATAATACATTCTGAGTGATTGAAACATTTATAAAAAGCAAAAAGCAAAAACACTTGGCTACCCCTAGAACGTTTTCCCATTTCAATATCATTATTATTTTCCCCACAATAGTCACATTTCACAAAAATGATGTTTTAAAAGAAAGTGGCACTTTTGAATTTTGATAGATTGCAGGCTATTGTAATGTTGATTGCAGCTGTCATTTCATAGGTAATAATAGTGGACTGTTGTTTTTTAATCAACAATAGTTACTCAAGCAAATAACGGCTTATATACGCGCATCGCACGTGAATTCTGAATTGAATCCAGTCACACTCGTTTTTCATTGAACATTGAAAACCACTGTTCTATACGTATTACGGATTATTCGTGTCTTGGATTAGCTGCCATCTTGTCGGAATTTTAAAGATTTTGAAGATTTTCAGAAAGAAGACTTACCTATTCATGATAATGTAGCTAATTTTGTAACACGATTGAAAGTAGTTCAGTAGTAGAAAAGAAATTTGTTCCATTATTTTAATTGTAATTTCGTAAAATATTTCTCACTATTCCAGATGACGAAGATCCTATCATCTCACAAGTACCGGGGAATTTACAAATGGATACAACATCAAATGAAACTGAAGGGATTTGGAAAGAACCATTAGCAAGCGATAATTCTGGCATGTTTACAATATCGTCCAACTATGTGTCGGGATCCCTCTTTTCACTTGGTATAACGCATGTGATGTATACTGTTGAAGATCCATCTGGAAATACAGCCACTGCAGCATTCACGATCGTTGTTCAAGGTGAAGTATATTGCTACACTTTAATTATATGACAGTAATGTATGTTTACAAAACTGCTTAATATCAAACTTGGTTTTCCAACCAAGTTCTTAATGAACCTTCAACAGCATTTGAATATCATTAGGAACCAGTAGATACTGGCGACGGACTTGAGGCATAATAGTATTGGGTAACATGTCATAGTTTGTGCGCTTTAGGTCCCTGGCATGAATTACGTCTTTGGCTGAATAGAAATATATAATTTGGTTATCATATGGGTACTTTATTATATCGTGGGATTAATGCATACGTACCTGGGACCTAACGTACATTTTATCCAAATCGTTATAGCTGCATAAGGTTGTATAATTGCATAACAATCTAATACACAGACATAGCGGCTCCCGAGTGTTCAAATATACCCGATGATATGACCGTTTACACCGACCCAGGACTACCCACGGCTATCGTCATTTGGACGCCACCAACGTTCACAGACAATTCTGGTATATTTACGATGACGTCCAGTTATGATCCAGGACATGCATTTGATATTGGAACAACTGATGTGGTTTATAGCGCAATAGATGCGTCTGCAATGAAGAGTATGTGTTCGTTTAACATTGAAGTGATAGGTAAGTACGTTTGCTATTAAAACACATCGTAACCCACATTGCTAATGTTATATATGGCAACTATGAAAAACATAGTTGTAAGGAGTCCGACTACGTGGCCTTAGGGATGATATTGGTTCGAAATTCAAGGCCACGGTCCGGCTTAGATTTCAGAATCAGTTCCCCTTCTCCATCTTATCCATTTCATTCCCTTATAGAGTTACCCCCACAATCACATCTAGAGGTTTAAATCCTTGTGCAAGGTATATAAATTTGACATTGAATTTGTCAAGCTTCTTTTTATTAAGTCGAATGCTTTCCTTCCAATACAATATAAAACACCAAGACAACGAAGATCCAGTGATAACAGACGTACCACAGAACATGATAATCAATGCCACGAGAAATGAAGCTGAAGCAACCTGGACAGAACCGTCTGCAAGTGATAATTCTGAGGTGTATACTCTGTCATCAAACTATGCACCAGGATCAAGTTTTGCACTTGGTATGACATCGGTCATCTACACAGCAATTGACCCGTCTAGAAATACAGCCATGGCAACATTCATCATCACGGTACAAGGTATTCAGATACATTTTATTTATTTATTATTATATTTGGTATCGTATTTTCAAATGTTAAAGACATAATAAACATGTTAGAATTGTATGTCTCACATCTTTATAAGAGACATAAAGGGGTAAAATAAAGTAAGTTCCCACCCCCCCCCTAAAATTCGATCACGTTTATTTGCATAACTCTAAACACAAATGTACGTTTTGAAAAATTGAAACGTTTACTAAAAGCAGACACGCTTGGCTACCCATTTTTTTCTTTTCAATAGCGTGTTCACTTCTTTCAAAACCTTCAAATTTTCTTCAAAATCTTGTGCAAGAAAGTTACAAAAATATTTCCAGTGCTGTTTAAAATTAATTTCAATTTATTGTCTTTTTTTCAATTAAAAGAATGTCTTTTCTTTCTTTAGCTAGTCCTTATTTGAAATAAAAAATAAAATTTCATGAACACAAACTCGTATAGAATCTTGAAAAGTGCAACTTTTTTTTTTTAAAACATCATTTTTGTGAAATGTGACTATTTTGGAGAAAATAATAATGATATTGAAATGGAGAAACGTTCTAGGGGCAGCCAAATGTTTTTGCTTTTTCTAAGTGTTTCAATCACTCAAAATGTCTAATTGTGTGTAGAGTTATGCAAACAAACGTGATCAAATTTTATGGGGACTTACTTTTTTTGACCCCTTTATTACATAATCTAGCACTTCCATATCATACGGATCGACACGTTCTCGCATACTGGCAAGCTCAGTTGAAACTGAGGGATAAGTACGCGTTATATTAATAGGCAAGGTATAACTTAGGGAAATCGTATTCAGACCGCACCAATATAGGCCTACATGAACAGATGTAGAGGTTGTATACAGGCAATCATGATTGGGGTATATTTATCTGTGCACGAAACACAACTCCAATAGGTTCCCATGTAATTTGCTATCTTCATCAATGTCTAGCAGAGTGCCGTAGCCAGGATTTTCTTATGAGGAGAAGTAAGTACAGAATTCGCAAATGCCACCAGTTAACAATTACCCGATTCAGTAGAATGAGAGTTTACGACGTAGATAAGTGGTATTCGGGAGAGACTTTGTTCTTTTAAGCCGGCTATCATGGCTATGTCGAATAACCTATCAGATGTTGTCGGCGACCGTGCCCCCTAATGACCGCTCAAGATCAACTTGTATGGAATAGTTTTTACCATTTTCCTCGTGGGCAGTCAATATTTGTATCTTACTTTACCCCCGACTTTACCCAAATGCACAGATGTTGAAGGTCCTCAATGTACTGACGTACCAGATCCTATCGTCATTGACACCGATCCAGGACAACCTACAGCATCTGTAAGTTGGAAACCACCTACGATCATGGACAACTCTGGAGATCGGACGGTGACGTCAAACTATAGTCCGGGACATTTGTTTCCGATTGGATTAACTGAAGTAATATACACGGCAACCGATGCGTCGGGAATCGACACTATGTGTTCATTCAACATTGAAGTTAGAGGTATGAATAACAGTTATTACAAGGAAGGACCTTTAAAATAAATACAATTAAAGAATTTTATACATTAAGGAAGAGTTGACCGAGAGAAAGTTCTTTTCATTTATAAATTCATATTGAGGAATATTGCGCTGCAATTCTGAAACCTTACACAAAGGATTCTGGTCTCTAAAATTAATACAACAATCCTAATCCTTTTCTCCCCTCTCCACATCAATCAATGTTGGGACACTTGGACAAACTTCTAAAGACATTGACATTTCTCATCATTGGATCAAGGAAAACCTCTACTACAACACCAATGTACACATTTTAGGTCGCTGGGTTCAAGAGACGGGATTTTTTCTTTGCCTAAAAGGAAGTTTAATAATTAATATGCCCACATATTTCCCTCTGAATTCATTCCATTTACACTATGTGTTTATCATATTCTATTCAAACAAGATACTGAGGATCCGGTGATATCAGGGTTACCAATGGACATGATAGTAGCCACCACAGCCAATGAAAAAGTAGTAACATGGTCAGCTCCATCCGCTACAGATAATTCAGAAATGGTGACTCTATCAACTACTCACGACTCGGGATTCAGTTTTCTTATTGGTATCACCACAGTGATGTATACAGCTATAGACCCGTCAGAAAATACAGTCACTAGTTCATTCACCGTCACGGTACAAGGTAAATGTGATAAACATGTACAATGAAACAATTGTCTTATAATGTCGGATTCGGGGTGCTAAGTCTGTAGTCACTACTGACGCCGGAAAAGGTCCCAAATACTAGTATGCCAGTATCATTCAATACTGGAACGTAACAATTGACAGTATCGCTTGATCCTGGAACATTTTATGTGTTCCAGCTCGCTCGATACTGGAACGTTTTTGTTCAAGTATTGACCGATATGAATGATATGAATTGACCGAAATGATGTTATGAAACATGTTCCAGCATCGGTCGATATGCCTTGTTGGTTGCATTATTACTTGACATTGGAAAGACACCCAACATGTGTTCCTGTATCGACCGATACTGGAACATTATAGGTTTTCCCGTATCGCTCGATACTGGAACGTTTTTGTTCCAGTATTCGGTCAATACCCTTTGTTGCATTATTGCTCGATATTGGAAAGAGTATTAACAGCAATGTCAATATTGAAATTGATAATACTAAGTGCAATTGGTGGTAGGAAATACCCCTCAGTCATTTGATGATTTAAGTGCTGCACTAACGGGAAAGTGTTTTCCAGGTCCCATATATGCTACAATGTACTAGTATCGTTCGATACTGGAAAACCCAGTATCGTTCGATACTGGTACAAAGTCAGTGTTCCAGTTTTACTCGATACTGGTACATATAAAACGTCACAATATTGCCCAATACTGGAAAAAAAATTATGTATTGGTAGCAGCTGTGCACCTGGAGTAAGAGCTCAGCATACAATGCCTATGGAACAAATCCCGACTCATTGTGCCAGCTCTGCTCTGGTTCTGCAGCTGAAAATTGCTCGCGTGGTTCTAGTGAACCATACTACAGCTACAATGGAGCCTTCAGGTAGGTTGCTGTAAAACAATGCATGACAAAAGGACGTTCCAGTATCAGTCAATACTGGTAGTATGTGTACCAGAAACGCCCAATGTTCCAGTATTGTTCACCAAAATACATCTTTGAACCTGAAAAGGGTCACCTGTCAATTGATTTATGAATAATTGAACACAATCCTATATGGGTGATCCTTATCGGTTCACTTGAAATGTGCGTCATGACAAAAGAATTGTTCAGGCAGTTCTTCTTCTTCTTGAGACCAAGACTGGGTATTGCCTTTTCGTGACGCCATACTTTTTAACCAATGAGATGTAAGAAATATATACAGGCGGTGCATACTCAAAATGTATTCCCTCTCTCAATTATACCGTAAGTGCGCTCTCCATAGGCAACGATGTAAACTAATGATTTAATGATCTCAACATCAACCTAACAGATGCAGAAGGCCCTCAATGTTCTGATGTACCTCAAACAATAATCCAGGACACCGACCCCGGAGAGGCTATTGCTTTGGTCAACTGGGTACAACCCATTATTCAAGACAATTCTGGATTGTTAACGGTGACTTCAAATTATAAACCCGGAGATTTGTTTCCTATCGGTGTCACGGCCGTTGTGTACGAGGCTATCGACTCTTCTGGGATTACTACAATGTGTGGATTCAACATTGAAATTGAAGGCAAGAGAAATGCACATATATATAATATTGGCATGTTCACGTTCTCTCTCTAGCAATCTCACTCACATTATATCGTGCATTTTCCTATTCCTAGTCTCCATCACATGATTCACACATACCTTCAATTGATTGCCAATCTAACCACATGCCATCATATGTATACTTTTCTATTTCTAGCAATTCTCACTCACATTTATATAGTAAACTTTCCTATTCCTAGTCTCCCTCACATGATTTTTCACATACCGTACTTTCTCAGTTAATTGCCAATCTAACTACATGACATTGTATACTTTTCTATCTCTCACAAATTTCACTCGCATTATATCGCAGACTTGCCTAGTTCTAGTTATCTATTCTTCGTGATACAAACACTATCTTATCTATTCTTCGTGATGCAATGCTGACATAATGTACAATAAAATTATTTTCGGAAGTTGTAGTTGCTTTAAAAAGAGCCTTTTTATAATAAAAGTCTCTAAGCCCGTTCTCCTCGAACGGACACGTCGAGCCAACGTCGGGCATAATGATCATTCGCTCGGTGTGAATGTCGCACAGGTTGGTTTCCTCGCTAGTTATGCTTCACTGGCTTCTTGTATGTAGCGCGACAACAGTCGAGCTCTAGAAATGCAGCTCCGTCTTGAAATCCTGGGGCACTTTTCGAGCTAAAGGTATTGCTATCATGTCAATAGTCACAGTGGCTGATATGGCATACTTAACTTTCTTATATAGCTACATCGTACACTCTTATCCTTGTTTCGTACATTCTAACCCAACTAAGTCTGAACACATTATATCGAATATATACTTTACTGTTCCTAATCTCACTCAAAGGTTATTCCTATTTTCAGCCAACCTAACAAGTTGATATAAACTTCCATATTATTCTTAATCACACCTATGATGTCGCAGACACTGCATTTCTAGCAAATATACTCCGTAGACATGATATCGTATGTTGCTATTCTTATCCAAAGAATTACACTATTATATCGTACACTTTCCATCCTGTTCTTGGTCTCCTCAGATTAGTTCATTTACCGTGCTTTACTAATTAATTGCCAATCTATAACTACATGACATTTCTATCCCTAACAAATCTCACTCACGTTATATCGTACACTTTCCTATTTCTAGTCTCCCTCACATGATTTTCACATACCGTACTTAACCGATTTACATAGTAACATAATATGTATATCAATCATCCACATAATTATATTATGTAATTCATATAATTCAAACTCATATAATTCGAACAATATATTCTTATTGTTTTGAAGATGTTCTGTTTTCATGGTTCGTTTAACAAACAAGGATCCATGTACATGTAGTGGTAGCATAATAATCAATATCTAATATTTAATGCATACGTTCAGTATTGGCTACTCACAGCTCTTCACAATAAATCTCTCTAAACATAAATTCCGGCATTTGATTTTTTTTGATATAGATAATGAAGACCCGCAGATATCAAATCTTAGCAACGATATACAGATTACGACTGGAGTAATGGAGGTTGAAGTAACGTGGTCTGAACCTATCGTTACCGATAATTCAGGGCAAGTCACTGTTACATCCAGTCATGCATCCGGGTCCTTCTTTCCACTTGGAAACACCTTTGTGACGTATACTGCAATAGACTCATCGGGAAATATAGCTACGGATATGTTCACCGTCACAGTTCAAGGTATATAACTTTTTTACTTAATGACACATGATATGAGTTGAATTAAAGTGCAAACCTGTGTAATATCAAAATGGAAGTGGGCCTATCAGCAGACGGGTTAAAGACACATTTACGCCCTGGTATACCACACATTAAAGTTATGGATTTCTACAGAACGATTGATCTCCTAACTACGAGTTCCATGACTCAGATTACACCTTTGTAGAGAATAAAAGATAAACATGTTTTAATTTCTTTTGTTTTATAAAGGTACATCCGATTCCAATAAAATGGTTAAATTCAGTGATTATAGGTACTGGTTCTAGAGAATGGAACAAACTACTAAATTGAAAACGGTTCACATCTAAATTGCTGCATCTCAGATGGTTAAAGGGGCACGGAGAGATTTCTCAAAAAAGTGAAATTCAATATTTTCACCTTGTTTTGATAAATGATATACATAGAAACCCTCTCATGTAAGATTTCTTCAAGAAAAATCAGTAAAAATGAAAAATAAAGACATTTTCTCAGCATTTCCGAGGGTATATTAGTGCTTTTCACTTTTTTGTATTTTGGTTCAAAATCACCACCAATTAAATCAAGGCGGTCATGACTATGCATCACGCAACAAGCCATGGGTTGTCTTCAAGGTTATTTTGAATAAACATGAAACAAATAAGTAAGAAGCCATCTGTGGCCTTTAGATGAATTTGGGTAGTTTCGATGTGATTACATCGAAACTCAAAACGCTATCAAATCCACGAATTTCACATGAATTACTGCGAATGAAGTTCTATCATTTTGGGTGGTAGTTGGTACGTATATAAGCATTACATATATGCGAAAAACCCAACTTTTGGGAAAATTGAGGGCTCCCTCCATGAAGGATCTCTTAATGCCCCTTTAATAGTCTAATCAATGACCGAAATAACATGACAAGAAAACCATAGACACATTCGCAAGTTTTAAAAACAAAATAGGGACTATTTTCAACAGATTGATAAGGTACGGAACGGTCCGGAACCATTTAATAGCCAAAACCGATTCGATCCACAGATAATCTCGCAGGTTATTCAATCCAATACATCCGAATGTACGAAGAAACGTTAAATAGAGAAATGCAAATTTACTTACATTACCAGTTTGCAAATATTCATTAAATGTGATGATTTTATTAACAGACGATGAAAGTCCTCAATGTTCAAACATACCAGATGATATCTTCCAAGATACCGATCTAGGACAATCCACATCTGTCGTCAGCTGGACGCCACCTACGATCAGCGACAACTCTGGATCTGTCATTGTTACTTCTAATTATGAGCCAGGAGACAGCTTCCCAATTGGAGTAACTAGAATTATATATGAGGCAATTGATTTATCAAGATTGTCAACTATGTGTTTTTTCCTGATTACCGTGACTGGTATGTAAAACCTGATATATCCTGTATTGCGTTGTTGGCAGAATAACAGCTCTGATTGGTTAAATAGAGATTTGGGTTGATCCATTATTATTTTCAGAGGTTGGTGGTAGTGGTGATGAGTGGATAGGGTAGCGGTAGGTTTTTGATTATGGGTTGGAAGGGGATTGAGTGTTTGGGGGTTAACATGCCCTTTGGTGGTTCCAGTGTAATTTTAGTGGTTCCCAGTATTTGGGGTTCCAAGTTGTTTAAGTACCCAATAAAATAGTTTTGGGTTGTGCTAGGGTGTGGTGTATTCTGGAGGGGTTGGGTTGAATAAATTGTCCATTTTGTTCAGTGGTTCGTATTGTTTTGTCGGTTCCGAGTGGTGCAAGTGCTCAATTCGTGTATTTTTTTTTGAATTGGGCTGTGTTGTGATAAATAAAGAGATAGGTTGAGTAGGGGTATATGGTGAATAAGGAGGGGTGTTGACAAATTGTCTTTTTGGTGGTTCCCAGTGTTATTTTGGTGGTTCCCAGTATTTGGGGTTCCAAGTTGTTTAAGTACCCAATAAAATAGTTTTGGGTTGTGCTAGGGTGTGGTGTATTCTGGAGGGGTTGGGTTGAATAAATTGTCCATTTTGTTCAGTGGTTCGTATTGTTTTGTCGGTTCCGAGTGGTGCAAGTGCTCAATTCGTGTATTTTTTTTTGAATTGGGCTGTGTTGTGATAAATAAAGAGATAGGTTGACAAAATGTCATTTTGGAGGTTCCCACTGTTTTGGGTTCCAAGTTGTGTATGTCAACCCACCCTTGAGCTCATTGACTATAGCCCTGATGACCAATAACCCAACTATTAACCATTTAAACCACCTGGAACCCAAAACACTGAGACCCACAAAAATGATAGGGAACCACCATAATGACACAGGGAACCACCATAATGGTTCACTTTGTCAACCCACACTTTCCTTATTAAGCACAACTCATTCCGACTCTACAAATATCCTAATTGAGCACTTATACAACTTGGAAACCAAAACACTGGGAACCACCAAAATGATGCTCAAGACCACCCAAAAGGGACATTTTGTCAACACACCCCCTCCTTATTCCCCTTATACTACTCAACCCTGACATACTCAATGAGCACTTAAATAACTTGGAACCCAAAACACTGGGAATCGCCTAAATGATACTGGGAACCACCAAAAAGAAATCCTATTAACCCCTCCCCTCTCCTCCTCCCTTGCACCCATATCCTTCACACAGTCACCCTTTTCCCCCATCCACCACCATCACCAACCCCTAAAAGTAATAATGGATCAACCCAAATCTCAATTTAACCAATCAGAGTTGTTATTCTGCCAACAACGCAATACGGGATATATCGTCTCTTAGCAATGTTAATTACAACGCAATACGTTTTTATATTGCGTAGTTGCCAAATGCCTAATAACCAATCAGATTACAGCATTTGTATCTATTTATAGCTACTAAGTGATAAAATGTGATACCAAAGTTGCCACCTAACAACAAACAAAGTGTATGACTTTCTTTTGTTAAAAGTAATATAGTTGCATTACTAAACGTACAAGCACTAATAAAAATTGAAGTGATACCAATTCAAGTATTTCTATTATTATGAAAATATTTGTATTGATCTCACTTAATTTTTTCATTGGTGCATGAACATTGGGTGGTGAAAATATTAATTTGAACCCAATAGGCCTATTACCGTACTAGGTTAGCAGAGTGGCCTAATTGTTTTAATAGCAAATGTGAAAGGAAATATTATAGTTGAAAACATTACGCTCGCCCAAATTGTAAAAAAAACCATTACAAGATGATGACTAAACTGCACAGTATATCGAAAATATATTTTCAGTATAGCATGCATGCAGTAAAGATGGTTTTACACAAACAAATTGAAGATTGTTGTTCATTCCTTTGATTTGTTGTTATCATTAACTTATGATGGAAACCCATGCAATATCTAATATGTTCGTTTCACACTGAAACCGATTAAAAGTGAAACTGCTTGATGTGACATTTGCACTTTTATCGACCCAACCTGACAAACCCATCTTATTGTCCGTCTATGTGTATTTCAATTTGCCATGCAGCATGAGCGATTCTGCTGCTATCTTTTAAAGATACCGTATCTTCTATATTTTAATTTCTTACAAATGCACATTTCAGACAACGAAGATCCCGTGTTTTCCGACATGCCCGGCGTAGAGCTTCCCACGGATCGTGGTCTACCTACAAGAGAATTGATGTTACCAGATCCTGAAGTCACAGACAACGCCGGGTTGGTTACCGTGACATCTGACTATCAAACTATCCATAAATTCCCGATTGGAGAGACTATTGTGATGTTCACGGCCGTAGATATGTACGAGAACAGTGCAACGGCAACATTGACTGTTACAGTTATAGGTATGGTGACCGGCTACTACATTGTTCTATAAAAAGAAATGGGCACTCACCAATATCTACTTTGAACAATTACCACGTTAAAACGTTGTTAAAGAACCTCTCGTTTTTAATAATTGGCAGGTGTCTTGTACCAACGTGGATTTCAGTGAACTTGAAAGACAGTGTTTTCGAAATCAAATAGAGATCATCCATGTGTCGGCCACATTTGCCGGAATCAAACTCTGTTTCAGAATTTTAAAAGAACAACCCCACAGATATCTATATCCGTGACCAACACGCACGTTGATGGATACTCGTTCAAAATAACCCGCCAAATGTATAGCTCATTCTTTGTACAGTAACCCATGTATTGAAGGTCCTGCATTGAGTTGATCTGAACAACGAATACTACGGGAACGAGATCCTTTTGTTACGGGCATGCATGAGTGAAGTGGATACTCTCTATAATACCATTACCATGATTAATATAAATTAGTTGATTCACATATTTTTAGCGTCAATTCTTTGTAACAAGTCTGCTATCTTGCTAAGATATAGAAGGCCATGTCATTGCATATGATTTCGGCAATTATCCACTATTGCAATCCATGACATCACTTTATGGAACAAAGATTTGCGCAGCATACAGATTGTGGATTTCTTTCGGAGCATTAATGTAGGAATTTACATTTTGTTGTTGTTGTTGTAGATAACGAGATCCCAACATTCCTAAATACGGTTTCACGAGTAACTGGATTTGCTAGCTCCTCTCAAACGCAAGCACCAGTCACTTGGACTAATCCAACAGCCAGTGACAATTCCGGAGAAGTCACTGTGACGCAGGATGGCAATCCTGGCGACATGTACCAGGTTGGTGAGACTACAGTGACCTATACGGCGGTTGACCCATCTGACAATATAGCCACTCACTCGGTTACCGTTGCAGTTACAGGTGGGTATACCAAAAAGCTGTTACGAGATATATGTTTTTGCTGTATGAGTTCAACATGTGCTCATTTGTTATTTTGATCCTAACCACTCAGGCGTGTTTTGGAGAATGGAAACTATCAGGGGAGAAAAATCTGGTCAAATTAGGGGCAAAGTCCAGCTATACCGGCACCGGGTCACCAACGTGGCAGACCCGCCCCTACCTTATCGCGCCACGGAACCAGCTTCGAAAATCTAAGATTTTCTTAAGCATGATAGCGCGCGACACGATATCTCACCGGATGTCATAGGATTGAAAGAAGAATTATAGTCCCATTATGATTCACTTACTTGATCGGGGAGATGTAAATCTCTATCAGATGCCTTTATATTCGACGTTCATAGAACGAAAGGGGTTAATACCAAGCCCATGATATTACCTCTTATCTTCTTGTCGAGTATTCAAACCTCTACAGCTGCCCCGATATGTGACTGATGGTGGTGGGTTAAGCGTTTTGTCCAATGGGACCCTCCCTTCACAGCTACTGGTACGGCCATGTGTTTTGAACTCACCACCCAAAAAGGGTGGTGGCGTTGCATTTTTGGTGACGAAGCATCCATCTCTCTCTATTAACTCAACAACTAAATGTGGTAGAGCTATGGTTGAGGTGTCACGTGAAAGCCTATTTATCTAGCTACATTGTGTTAATAAATCAGGTATTTCTATAAATGTTTGGCTGAGATATGATTGATTATGTTGTGAAAGTCAGGGGTGGTGGCGGTGGCGGCGGCGGCGGTGGCGGCGGCGCTGTGTGCAATCTCTATGGGGAATATAGAAAATGTTCCCAATTCTGCGTTCAATTAACTATAGCTCCTCATCCCTGTATGGTACAAACATGATTTTGCTCTCATTTTATAGATTATTTTATATTCTATAAGATTCTGTTTCAACAAATGTGACAACTATTGTGCAACAATTGTAATCATGAATCGATTGCGTTGTCCTTGGCTTTTTCCCTATTCGCTACACAGTGAACTTGCCCTAATTCACCGGTTTTACATACATGACTATAACAAAAGAAATATTTAACCGATGATAGCAAAATTATACATTTTTGGAAAGCTCTCAAATAGGGGAATTCAAAAATGCCGTTTAAATCAGGATAGGGTGCATACCAAACAAAATATACTTGTAAACTCTAATAAATATGAAATTTAAACGTTTGTGCTCATTTACTTCTCGATATAGTACATTTCAACATGTTAACCATTAGGGATCACGTCAAAACTCGACCGCCCGGCAACCGCCGGTTACGGCCGGTTCCGTTCGGTTCTCACAAAACGTGTCGTCTGTTATAATATACACACATAATGAGGTCAAATAGTAACACTCTGGTGAACACGACCGGTTGAAAGTGCCTCGTCACACACGTGAGCAATAACATCTTGAAGTAATGGGCTCTTTTAAGACTTAAAAGTCTCATTTGACAACCAGTACAATACAGCTATTGATTTTCGCTGGGGTTGGCTTTTTCAATCTGTTTATAGCTCAATTAACTTTTTAAAATCAATACCGAAAGTCTATGAATGTTTGTTTTTTATAGAACGATTATAGAGAGAGCTATTATGACCGCAAAGTAACAGATTGATAGTGTAAATTGGTCAGATTACAGCATTAAGTCAACCGGCGGTTGTTCAGTGTTGCATGCGCGAATATTCATATACCAGTAAAACATTTGACCTGAAAGAACCGGGCGGAACCGCCCGTAACCGGCAGTCAACGGGCGGTCGAGTTTTGACGTCTCCCCTTAACAACTATTATGTTCTGATGGGTAATTGCATGAGGAACTTAAATATGAACAGTAAAATTATGATTGGGATAGGTATAACATTATTATTGAGCTTAAATCAGAATATGAAAAAATCGATAATTTTTTAACATTCTTAATCACAACATATTACCATCAGGTCTTATCTAAATTCCAATAGCATATTTGGATTCCTTGTGAGATTACCGTTCAGAAAATATATACTTTTTATGGGGTAGAACAAATAGTTATTGCGATATGCTAATTCGAATCTCAGATGGTGTAAAATGTAAAAATCTGGACATGCAACGGTAAGGGTGGCGAGTTCAAAACACACGGCCGTACTGCTGATCTTTTCACTAGCCCCCATCTAACACAGATCGTGTTCCTTGCCAGCTAGAGTGTTTGGAACTCACTTTACAAACAATTATCTTAAGTCAATGTACTGTATTCATTGTTTCAGCTGGAACTGGATTTAGCAATGTTCCGGAAGTGATCACCGCAAACACTGACCCCGGGCTACCTACGGCGACGGTATACTGGACCGAACCAACCATAAACCAAGCTGAACAATTCACACTGACATCCACGCATCAACCAGGGGACTCTTTCCCTGTCGGCGATACAATGGTTACATATAGAGCAACGAGATCAACGAGAGCTGTCGCGGAGGAAGCTTCATTTACCGTCTCTGTCACGGGTACGTTTTCCACAGATTTTTGAAAAGTCAATCACAAGGAATAAATACAATAATTTCACATGTGTTTTCCAGTTCTCGCGTTACGAAGAATCTATCTATAACTCTGGCTGAGATCGTCCCAAATATTCGGCCGGATATTTTGCATCAATATTGTACAGAGAGCGAGCAAATTATGAAGCGTGTATTTTGTTGATGAATATTTTGTGTGCGTAAACTAAGTGGATTCTTTTCTTTCCTTTTCCAACAAATTATCATAATCCAGAAATTAAAATATATAGTGACAAAATAAATTTTCTTACAAGCAAAGAGAATCAAATCAATACTTTGTCCCGCCCAAAACTAACAGTTAGATTCATTTGACGACGTTCTAGTACAAAATGACGAAATCTACCAGATGATAGCGGATGGAAACGAGCTGCCATAATTTGCCATTCGTACGGGCTTTAATACGTAATCGTGGATTTCTGTTAATAAATTCTAAATATCACATATCCTGTTACTAAATTATTTCAACACAAATCGGTCGAAGTTGAAAACTCAACCTCAGTGTAGGTACTAATTTTTAAAGTGTTCCGGTTATTAATCTGGTTATTAACCATATCAATACGTGTATTTTCAAATTGTACGAATTTGCGTACGGACGTACCCGTTGCCATACTGATAAATTTCTGGCCACCGTCGCCGGAAAATGAATGAAGATGTGTTTTCAACTTTTAAATTTGACCTTTGATTTATAAATGTTGTATTTAATTCCAATGATATTAGGTCAAACGAATAAGTTTTAAAAGTATTTTACCCCGCTTAGATGCAAAATGAAATACGTGTTTTGGCAGTGAACATCTCTTATAGAACCCTTTAAAGTCTGGTTAGTCCTCTTCTTCATTAATAACAATCCGAGTATATTTCTTTCTACAGATAACGAATCACCTGTTTTGCAAGGTGCACCCGGTGATATAGAGACATGTACCTCTCCTGGTCAACCCACGGCAGTAGTTACATGGACGGAGCCAATAGTAACCGATAACACAGGACCTGTTACCTTTACATCCAACTATTCCCCAGAATCTAGTTTTGGAATTGGCACCACAGTAGTAACGTACACAGCGAGGGATCAATATGACAATGTTATTACGCACTCGTTTGTTGTCACCGTAAAAGGTTTGATGTTCTTGATTTTGATTGTTTTTGAAATGGGTTATTTGAATGTCGTTTCCAGTGACACTGTCACAAATTTTGGGTAGTACGCAAGGTAATTCAATCTCAACCCGCCTTTTATTTGTAGGCCGATAATCGATTGTGAGGTTCCATCATTAACTATTTTTCCCGTCAGCGAAAAAAATAGCCTGGATAGTCAATAACAACCCTGTCAATCTGGGGCTCTGAACAACCGTTTGATTTCCATGTCGGTATATCAATATACATATACTTTGTTTACATGTTTAAGATTCCTCATTACGATCATGTTAAAAGGAGAAACAATTCGAAATATATTATTTAACATTTTGAAATGCAGATAAGGAGAAGCCAGTCATTGTGAATCCTTCCAATGCGATAGTAGCGAACACAATGGGCGAATCAACAGCACCAATACACTGGCCAGAAGACGAAGTGACAATTACGGACAATTCTGGGTCTTACGTTATCACCTCGGTGTATGATTTCCCCGAGCCATTTCGAATCGGCGATACACCGGTTGCGTTCACAGCGACAGATCCATCGGGAAACTTTAATACAGGCATTTTCATTGCCCGTGTAGAAGGTATAATAGTGGTTATCCATGTAACGGATTAGATGCCATCTTTTTCAGAAATAAGACGCACCAGGCCTGTGTCATATAAAGTATGCCAATTTGGTAACACGATTCGTTCACATAATGCATTGGACCTCATGCACCGATTCAGTTGAATGTAGAATAGGTCGGGTACGATTCCCTTTGTAGTCTATTGTGCATGGCTACATGGATAACTCTATTGCTATGTCAGACATTTTGTGTTGATGTTGTTTTTAAGTTCCATCACTCGGGTGTTATTTATCATTTCTTGAGAATGTAATTCTGAGTGCATGTACTGTATACGTATTATAATGATAAGAATAAAGTTGAAACGGGTTGTTTGATTACCTGGTGACTTAATGTGATATAAAAAGGGCGATATGATATAGATTGCGAGCCGCTGTGACTAGCTGCAGAATTCGGCACCTTATGATTTGATATCAAGATATAGGATCAAGATCATTTACGAAGTCTGGGGTAGAATACCACGTTTTAAGTTACCCAATCATTTAACTATAAAACAAACAAATATTGTCTATAGCCATGTCGTTTTCAAGTAACCAGTAGGCTAACCATTATCTAAAAGTGACAAAATCACTTTTGCTATAAAGAAGTCAAATGTTCCGTACTTTTGATTAAATAGTACTACCTAATAACTAATCTTGTGTTTAGGTAGTACTTGATCTTGATATGATTAAACCTACATGACATAAATTGGCCGCTTAGGAGCGCTATTAATTCGGTCTGGTAAACCTATTGTTATCAATTACTACGAGAGGATTGCCTGGTTGTATATTTAAATTCGGGGCGTGTATGAGCGGTACTTGCTAACTGCATGGGTGAGTTTCCATTATGTTGCAAATTACATCCACGCTCATGCGTTTAAATACTCAATGGGCATTGCAATACAGCCGGTTGGTTGCACACGAGAATTATGTCATATAGCAACCATGCAGCTTTGATGGAAGGCGAATATTTAAATGTGGTGCCGGTTTTTAGGGCAGCAATTTATAGCGCTGCTAAGCGGGCCTTGTAGCGTAATGTGTTCCGAGAAAACCAGTTTGTTAATATCTAAACTTCTTCAAAACAAACCAAAACGTTTCAAAATATTACAAATTGGATTAAGGGCACAATATTTTCAATGCTCTTCGATTTTCATCACAGATCACGAGCCTCCATATTTCATCGACGCACCTCCTGATATCACGAGGACTGCCGATGACGACAGACCTTCCGCCATTATAACATGGAATGCGCCAATGGTATATGATAATTCTGGTTGGGTGGTTAGCCAGAATCAGAGTCATACATCTGGATCCCGATTTCCTACTGGAAAAACCGAAGTCACCTATTCTGCAACAGATCCGTATGGCAACATCGGAACGCATTCCTTCATTATAACTATTTACGGTTTGTGTAGTGTTTCTTTCATTGTCGTTACAAATTACGGAGACAACTAACTTTCGGAGATATACATTATGATAGTTACATTATGAAACCGATACGGGAACCGATACCGGTGTGTCTTTAGATACATTTGAGATCAGCCTTTCATAACGTTAACAAAACGTTTTTCGAAACTCAAATATTTGTTTTCATCCTGATGTTCCTGATAAATCCGAGTGAAATCCATAGAAGTCCTGGTGTCATTAATTATCGCGTCCTATATACTTCAGCATACCTTGTTTACAAGGTCGCGGCGTACTATGGAAGCTAACGATCCAGATTTAAGGGACTGTAACATTCTCACACCGGGATAGAAGTATTATACATGTAGTCTATTCGAACTGGAAATAAACACTTTGCGCATCCCCATAATACCGTATTATCGCAGGGTTAGTGAACATATTATTATATCAGCTCTGTAGGGTTCACTATGAAATTGTTTTCGAATTGTTATCGGTAGAAATGAAAAGGACAGAATTTCGTGTTCAGGTATCGTTGAGATTCGTTCATTGTCATGACTAAATTCATTTCATTTTAAAGCTTTTGTAAGTTGTGAAACTGGCACCGAAATTGCTCTAATCAATTCAATGCTGTATGTATAAACGAACACAATTTACTATTAAATTATATTAGATGACGAAGTTCCTCGATGTAGAGATACACCTGCTTCTATCATCCGAGATATAACTTTACAACAATCCCCATCTGCCGTGAGCTGGACGCCCCCTACGATTACGGATAACTCTGGATCTGTCATAGTTACGTCTAATTATGAACCAGGTGATACATTTCCAGTTGGCGACACAACGGTTACATATGAAGCCACTGATCCAGCAGGACACGTAACTACCTGCTCATTCGTGGTTACCATTCGAGGTATTTATGTTACCCTTGCATTATTAGCTTGATACTCGACAACACACACACATGAAACTTCCGCTGGTTTTGATATGCAAATGCGTAGTTTATTTACCATGCTGAGAGGGTGGCGGTAGCAAATTGTGGAAATCATAAATCAGAGGTTGTGTATAAAACACCTTTTACTCAGAAGCCATTAACGAAAGATCAACTCAAAACCATTATTCAATATATTATACATTGATATTTGAATCAGCTAATCCCAAGAAACCGCTATAACATAATTCGAAGCGCATCAGCATCGACGTGTTTACTTCACTTTCTTAGTTCGCCACCTGTTTGTATTGTCATAAGTTATGTGACCAATATGGTTAGTCAATAATAGCTGTGCACACTTCACATCATGGGTGTGACCAATATGTCTCAAGTCGAGAATGTCATAAGTCCAAAATGTCACGATCACGGTAGTTATGCCCGTCAGCATCCACAGTGCAGTGAACAATCGGCCGAGTGCACCAATGACGGGTAACTTAATAGGGAGGTAAGCTACCTCCCTAGTAGTTATGCTGTAACTGTAGCGTAACTTACTAACGATGTAATTCTTAGAGCACAACTGGCGAATAACAACAGAATAGTAACTAGCGAGGTAAATATCCACATTAATCAGCATCGTCCCCTTACAAAATTAATTGGCGCATATTCGAGGTGTTAACCTATAGTTTCAGTACTGTAAAATTCTGACGTGAATGGTCCTCCGTAATATTTAAAATGTGTCGTCACTCGCTAGGTCATAGGTGAGTGTAAATCAAGAATCACGTGGAGTCGGCCTGCGATCCGGAAAAAAAATGATGCCATTTTATTGCCAACAATTTCGAAGTTTGTTTACCGCTTTTTCAAAAATAAGGACTATCATGACATTACAAACATATTTTGGGCGAGGGGCATATACAAACATTGCACCAAAAAGCACAATTTTAATGAAAAACACAAGCACCCGATGGAAACAATTATATACAATTATAACACATCTCTTAACACAAATACTTCCGTGGCGTGGATACCTTGTCCTTCGCTTGTTAACCGCAGGACCCTGGTTCGATCCCCAGACCACGCACGGCACGATATGCTTTTATTTTTTTCGTTCTTCTTATATAGTTCTACCTTTCCACTCACAATAATGTTGAAACTTGGCTTTATCAGTTTTTAATTAATTTAAACAATAATAAGTTTATTTATTTAGTCATTATTAAAGATCCTTGGACAATTAGTAAATGTTGGTCAAAATATGACCCAAAGTCGGTGCGATTAGTGTTTGAATGGGCAAAAGGAGTTGATCTAAATTTTGACTAAAAAAAAATCACAAAATTGCATGAATGAATTTTTAAAAATATAAAATCTTTCAGCTTATGAGGGGTCACATTCCACTTCAAATAGACACCCACTGGGCATGCAAGCGCAATTGGTCCTTCAGCATCAGCGAATCATCCCCTCCAATGTTCACAACAAATTTACGCTACTGCTAGAATCGACTGACTTGTGGCATAAAACGTTATGCCCTTACTCTTGGGTCCGGTCAGGTATAACATTTAGCGTAAATTACCCGCCAGTTACTAGCCTAGTAGCTTACCCCGCATTGGCGCTCTCAACATTTTGGGTTACGCCTCAGTTACTAGCGAGGTAGCGCTATTCTTCAGCTACCCGTCATTGGTGCACTCGGCCGATATGTCATAAATAAAATATGTCACAACCATCGGGTCGTGATCAATATGTCACATAATCAACGCAATAAATTCACCACCTTGGTTGTCAGCCATGCAATTGTAATTCGTTTCTGACATTCTTACTCACTTTTGTTTTGAACACAGTCGTGTTTACTAACCCACCTGATGACATCACACGAAATACCGACACAGGACAACCTACAGCATCTGTATCCTGGACAACACCAACTACTTTACCATCGTATACGCTGTCTTCAAATTACAATTCGGGACACACATTTCAAATTGGATCCACCGTTGTGATGTACACATCGAGGAGTCAAACTGGGGACACCGCGAATTATTCATTTACCATTACTGTAACTGGTGAGTAGTATGAGTGACAATTCATACGTTCAACTATTTGAAGGTATTTGTGCTCTGCCTTAGACTTCCCGCCGATTTGGACGCTTGGCAGCCGTACGCTCGTTTCTACGTATCTTCTATTGTCAAAGCTACTCTTTCTTGTAACGTTATATACTCTTACCATGTCTTTCCTTGATATCATCGAATCATTAGTAGGCCTATGCATGATGCTACTGTCTGTTCCAAAATCTCGTATAGGCCTAGAGCTGGGCTAACCAATCAATCAGTTGTGCTAATTTGAATGATACTGAGTGATAGTGTTCCAGAATGAATCTTTAATATACAGAGGTTCACGCTAAATAATTATATATAATTGATATACATACTATTCTAGACAACGAGAACCCGGTGATATCTAACCTACCAGCTGCCAGAAACGTTAACAGTGACACATGTGACACAACAACCACTAGTACCTGCATAGTAACCTGGGATGATCCTACGGTTACTGATAACTCTGGAGTGGTTACGTTGTCATCAAACTATCCTCCTGGCTCCAGTTTCCCGATAGGGGATACCGATGTTAAGTTTACAGCGACCGACCCATCAAATAATCGTGCAAGTGCTTCTTTTGTAGTTACAGTAATAGGTGAGTTGAAGGATAAGGAATGATTGTCTGAAAAAGTTATTGAAATTAATTTACAAATTGACTGGTCGCTAGAGTTGACCAACTCTTGTATTAAAATGTTGATAACGAAATGTGTCATAATTTGATTTTCTTGATTTGAAACATTTGATTTGTAACATCCATGTTCTTTTCCCCCATTTAGATAACCAACCCCCCACCATTTCTAGAATCCCCAACAACGAAACCAGACCTACTGATCCTGGTCAATCATTTGCAGTCGTATCCTGGGACCAACCAATCGTGGCAGATAACTCTGGTTCTTACAACGTCGGATCTGAACCTCGATCTGGGTCGCGCTTTCCGATTGGTCAAACGAAGGTGTTATTCAGTGCCAATGACCAATCGGAGAACACTGCTAGAGCGTCCTTCTTTATTACAGTTATAGGTACGAAATTAATTAATGTGTTTTGGTTAGTTTTTGTGTGTATGTGGTTTTTTTGATACAAGAAAAGACAAATGACATAATAAAAATAAAAATAAAATTATTGACGATCTGTTTATATACTTTTGAACATTATTGAACACCATTCTCCCCTTTACTGTCACACGGTTGTTTAAGAAGCAGTATCACGCGGTGGTCAAGTAAAGAAACTAATAGTTGTATCAATTTTTTAATACCATTTTGGTTCATTTTGTATTTTGATATTTCAATAATATGTTCATGATTAGTAGTGCATAATGTTTATATTACACGATGTTCACATTAAACTTACTATTTATCACAACAGACGAGGAACCGCCCGTCTTTATCGATTTCCCGGCGGATATCTACTTTCCCCCTACTTATGGAATAACTGATCGAGCAGTAAGCTGGACTACGCCTTCAGCACGAGATAACTCTGGCGGCCAAGTTGAGTTGACGTCTGACTACGTTTCAGGGTCGATATTTCCAGTAGGCGTATCTACGGTGACCTACACCGCGGTAGATCCGTTCATGAATCAAGCAACGGTGTCATTCAATATTAACATTCCTGAAGGTATGCAGGATACAATGAAGGGTTAAATCGGCCTATCCTTGATCTAACACTTCAGTAAAAAAGATATTTCCCATGCGTTGGTGTCCAAAATTCGAGGTTGCATTGTGATGCTATTATCCCTCCATTCCATATGGGTTTGAACTTGGCAATTGAGGACCGTGTGGCAATAGCAATTTGATATCATGCATGGATCTGTCATCATCTGTAATGATACAGTTACTATATAGAAATTCATGTTCTTCCTTTTGAAGCAA
Organism: Ophiura sarsii; assembly: GCA_035610835.1. Lineage (NCBI taxonomy): Eukaryota > Metazoa > Echinodermata > Ophiuroidea > Amphilepidida > Ophiuridae > Ophiura > Ophiura sarsii. The sequence continues at coordinate 25,073,694 of CM069441.1, forward strand.
ATATTACGAATGTTCTAAATCCAGTTGTACATCTTGTGATGTTTAACGAAGAAGGTCATTATAATTTTAGTATCTCTATGGGCACCATTTTCAATCTCATTTAACACAAGCCTTCATTTATCTTTTGTTTTCTGTCAGAACTCAACAAGAAAAAGGGCTGACCTTTTATTTTACATATATAAATACATACAGTAACAACACAAAAACAAAAAAGATGGAGAGAATTCACTATGATTCATTAAAGCTTTAAGCCCCTTATTGTACCAGACCGATTTAAGTATAAATACCTACTTTATCCCATTTCATGTAATGAAATCCCAGCTTCCCTCTTTGTCTCACTAGGGTCCCTTCTAGTCGAGCAAAGTCTCTGATTACTATGTCAAAGACACCGATCGACAAAGAGGACCCCCTATATTTGCAGATGCAAATATATCTGCAGGCCATTTAGAGAAGCTGGTTCCTCATTAACCACTCATCATCATCATGATTAAATGTACCGAACAGTTTTTCAACATTAGTGAGATTGTCAAACAAATCATTCCACTTCTGTTTTAAATCATTCCAAAATTTAACAACATCAGGGCAAGTGATAAAAATGTGGTCAAGAGTTTCGATCTCAGTTTTACATCTCAAACTATGTAAATATTACCAATTTTATGCAGCCATTTATTTGTTGGTAAACTAAAACGGTTAATTCTAAACTGTAACCATCGTAATCTGCTATCAATTGTAACTCTCCATGGCAGCATAAACAAATCTTTATAAACAGTGTGGTAACCATATACTTGTGATGTACAATAATTTTGAAAGACCAACAACTTTTGCAATGAGAATCTTACCAATACCTGTGAGATCCCTATTTTTCTACAGAGCCAGAGTTTGCTTCAAAGATGTTATCTTATCTTCAAAATTACGAGCATTTGCATGTTTTTCATTATATGAGAACACAATACCCAGCACTTTTACACTCTCAACCCAAATCACTGGTAGTGGTATTCCGTTTGGATTTGCCTTCATTTATCTTAACCTATTTCGTTGACAGGTCCAGCACCTACATCACCGCCAGTTCTCTCTAACCTCCCTGATAACATCAGACAAAACACAGATCCAGGTCAAGCCACCGCTTCTGTCACTTGGATACCTCCAACAGCTTTGCCATCGTACACTTTGTCATCCAACTTGAGACCAGGAGATCAATTCGCAATTGGAATGGTCGTCGTTGTATATACAGCAACAGGTCCAGGGGATAGCGCAACACATCTGTTCACTGTAACTATAATTGGTAAGTATGAAGTATAGTCTTTCAAATATTATTGTATCATTGCATCATCGTAAACTGTTTTCCATAAACCTCGGTGTCGTCAACAATGTTGTAACTGAGTTTGATGCTGATGTTATGAAATTTGCTCATTCTCTTGATGGAAATAGTAAGAAATGTTTTAGATGACCTTAAAATAATCATATTCTCATCAATTCCCAAATATTATAGTATGTAACATTTTGATTAATTGGAAGGACAGCAAAATAGTTCTGCAATTGACAGTCGCGTGTTCAATATCGACGTTTGTGCAGGTAATACGTCTGGGCGACTACGAACTGATTAAGAAACATTATTTGGGATGGGCGGTCGTCATCGATTGTTTCAATGATCGATTCCACCTCTTGTTTGCAAAATTTACTAAATGTCGATGATGTGAAAGGAGCCACGGTCCCCGTGGAACCATAGTCCGGCCTCCATAGATATGCATGTACCCGGAATGAAAGGTGAAAACATTGTTGCGTGTAGAGATGAGTGCCCTATACCATGTATACCATCTATACTTTACTGTAGGGCGGAATATGGCTCCAGGGGACTGTGTCTACTACCACACCGGTCAATATGTTTGCTATTGACTAGCAGTAGTACTTTCACCCTCCCCAATAGTTTTCAAATCTAATCAAATAAATGTCATGTCACGTGACCCCTCTTTGACCCAGGCTGAGATGTCAAAAATCTGTATGAGGTATATATAGAATACAATGATATTAGTTATGTTAGTCGTGACCTAAATATTTATGGAATATATTTTAAAGATAACGAGAAACCGACGATTTCCAATACACCCGATGCTATACATGTCGATTGTGATTGTGAACGCCTAACTACCGATTCTTGCACGGCTATATGGCAGGACCCCACGGTCACGGATAACTCGGGGATGGTCACTTTGACGTCAAATTACCCATCGGGCTATGCGTTCCTAGCAGGCGACACGACAGTGACGCTAACAGCAATAGACGAATCCAACAATCGAGTGATAACTTCTTTTGTAGTAACTGTCACCGTAGGTTCGTACCACGATTATATACTCACCTGGGATTCTTTATAGGGCCAAGAAACATATGTTTATTTATTTGTTGTAATTACAGGGCTTGACTCACCGAACACTTGAAAATATCTTGGCAGCACAACGCACAGAATTTGATATTGATATTGTCTTTGTTATGATAAAAATGCATCCTTAATTAATACACTGTTCTCTTGAATTCCATATGGAAAACTTGAAAAAACGTGAATCGTCTGTTATCAAAGCCAGATGTCCAGGAAGTATTTAGCACGTTCCATTATTCAATATAAGTCGAGTTCTCTTACGATTTTGGTGACTACTGTTTATAATTTATATACAGCGATAGAAATACCCACATGACTTTCCACCCTGGGTTGACTAGGAATTACATACTTTGTGGACTTAGTATATTTCTAACCATAGACGGTTACCGTCTATGTTCTTACCCAACTTTTACAAAAAGAAATAAATCAGTTGAAAAAGTGGTCCTAGTGGGAATCGAACCATGGACCTCTGCATTGTAAAGCATGTAAGTCAATCACTAGACTAGCGAGGGGTGAACTGGCCAAGACATGATTTTAATCGCTCTTATTATTAGGGAATAAAGCAATACTACTATTATGATCAGGATACAATATTATTAATAGAGCTGCGACACACACGATCGTCAACCCCGGGTGGAAAGTCATGTGGGTATTTCCACTTGTGTTGTGTCTTTTACAACACAAATGGCAAAATAATTGTTTCATACCTTAAAATGATCATGATGACACACCAGATGTATCTAAAGTTGATGAAGTATTGTAATGCTCACTTCATATGAGAATGATGATTTAGTCAATATAGCAAAGATCTGTTTCTTTTTGTACACAATCGAAAAATTAATATGTTTTTAATTATAGAGGTGCTTTGTAATTTACCCGGTGATATCATTCAAAGCACCGATCCAGAAGAGAGTTCCGCTACAGTCACGTGGCGGCCACCAACAGTAGTTCCACCATATACGGCAGTTCCCAACCGCTATCCCGGGTCTCTCTTTCCAATCGGAGTCACGACTGTCACTTACACAGCAAGAAGTCTAACGGGGGTGACGGTGACGCACTCCTTTAATGTCACGGTCATTGGTGAGAAATTGCTATTGTAGAACTTAGATCAATTCAGTGTGCCTCTCTAAATACGGTTAACCTGGTATGTTTATCTCATGAGGTTACTGATTCATATGTGAACCTAGCAACTGTTGTTTAAACAAATTACACAATTGTGTACATTTTCACAAGGTTGTGCAACATTTTAAACAAGTTGTGTATTTCTTTTTTAAACAACCGGTTGCTAGGTTCATATATTAAACAGTGTTGTTGTGTAACGTCTTTTTTACACAACCGGATTAACAGTGTATACCTACAATGAACTACAGATAATTCATAATGAGTATGTAAATCAACAACAAATGTGTGTGCATTATAAGAGGGAAAAGTTATATATAAAAGATAGTCTGGCTTTCTTACCGCAACGAATAAGGTAGACAGCTTAATCACTTTGCCAATACAGTGGAGAGTCGAAACCTTGCTAGAGTGTAGCAATTCCAATGGGGCACGTTCAACTAAGCCTTTGTTATCAAATAACCCATCCTTTCACACATACCTCACATTTTCTAAATAAAGTGTCATGAAACTGTCACAAGTTACATATATTTTTAACAGATTAATTATATATTTTAGAAACTTTGTTCATAGATATTTTTTTCATAGAGAAATAAATTAATACTGGCATTTAACAATATTTTCAGATGATGAAAGACCCATAATCGCTTATGTTCCCATTGATATGACCGTCTACACATCAACTTGTGACACCATAACGCCCAACACCTGCGTCGTAACCTGGTTCGATCCCTCCTTCACAGACAACTCTGGGATTGTCACATGGAAGTCCAATTACCTGTCAGGGTACAGTTTTCCTATTGGTGTCACCAATGTGACGTTCACCGCAACGGATCCATCTCAAAATGTGGCGACCGCTTCTTTCGTTGTTACAGTGATAGGTTGGTACAAAACAGAATTCACGAAAATGAAGGGTCATCATCAACATGATCAAATCGAATGCCTGAATTGGACCAAGTGATATTGTACTGCTATTACCCAGATGATAATCAGTTAGTAAGATCGAATAAAAAAATACGAATTTTTAAATTCGTGCGGCGAATTCATGGAGGCCGCCATTTTTAAAATTACGTCATTGTAGTTGTTGCTAATAACGCCTGTTTTTTACTTTTTCTTGAAGGAGTGCCCAGTTTATCATTAAATAAACTAAATTTGACTTAAACTCGATTCCAACTGATATTTTGTGCGTTCAATTGACCCCGAAAAACAAATGACGTCATTTTTAATGACAAAACCACCTCTTACACAACGAATTTGTTCCATTTTGTTGGTTTAAAATCACTTTTTACTCCTTTTTCCTTCGATAGATTTTTCTTGCCATCGGTGAAAAGTTAGTAAATACAGTTAACTATCGGATTCACAAGTTTTAACATACCCCGAATTAATAGAATTTCCCCGCAACCAAAAACTCTTTAATTGCTATATACTTAACTGTGTACATCCGGGACACTAATATACTTTTAAAACAAAATGGCGGCCCCCATAGTCGTACACGAATTTAAAAATTCGCATATTTTAATTCGATCTTACTGACTGATAATAGGCATGCAATATTAGTATTACTATGCTAATAATATCAATAACATTATGTTCGAGCCATTGCATATTGCGTAAATAAGGCATATATTAATTGTATGTCAAATGAACCTAGATCAAACTGTGTGGATAGCAAGTTTTGACTCATTTACACTAGGGAAGTCACGACATACCGTAGTTAACAAAGCAGAACGCCAAAGTTGACTGCCATTTCCTATATAAAAGGGCACTGTAATAAAACAATGTTATTCAAATCAGGTGGTAAAATATTAGTTTGAGTATACATTTGTATGCATGGTTAACTTTTTTTTAATTCTTCAACGGATGATCCCGTATATATTTCATATCTGACACTTACAAAAAAGATTACATATCCTACTCCATGTTTGTTTGTCCTCTTTTTAATAAAAGGTCCACCGGTCACTCCAACGTCACCTCCAGTTCTTTCGAACCTCCCTGGTGACATCAGACAGCAAACAGATCCGGGACAACCCACAGCTTCTGTATTTTGGAGACCTCCAAATGTTTTGCCGTCTTATACGTTAACGTCCAACTACAACCCGGGTCATAGATTTCCAATTGGAATCACTGTCGTGTTTTACACAGCAATAAATGAATTAGGAGAAAATGCAACTTATTCATTCACTGTAACTGCAATTGGTAAGTAGTTGAGTTACTTGTGGATATACAGCGTGTCACAAAAAAACTGGGTCTAAAACCAGAGCGCTTAATAACTACAAATGTAGGAAACATAGCTGCTGCATATTGGTGAAGTTATGAGACTGGTCGGACCGGATGTAAGGCTTTTAAAATACAAAGCTTTGAATAAAGCGTGGTCAGAACCCGTTTTTTCCCGATTCCCGATTTTGCACATGAGCTGTCCATGCGTTGCATGTGTGGTTTATTGTTAAATTGGAAAAAAAACGGGTTCTAACCACGTTCTATTGAAAGCGTTGTATTTGAGAAAACTGCCATGCAATTCGTCTCACAATTTCATCAGGTACGTATAATAATGTACTTTTACATCCCTAAATACGAGGCAGCTATACGTTTCCTACCTCTTAAGTAATAAGCTTTGCAGTTTTTGGAACCAGTTTTTTTGGGACTCGTACTGTTACTTACTCTTACTCATTCTTCTTCTGATATACATCTGTGATGGCTCTTCTCTTGGGTCTATTAAACGTCCAAGTGGTGGTTGTTAGGAATGTGACTACCAGTAGGAAACAAATGGGCACAATGAGGGCTCAGGGGAGAGAAAGCCGGCTCCTCCTAGTCCTATATACATATTCACGCCATGGGATCGAGCTTCAAAACACTTAACCATATTACCCTTCCACGACGAGGCTATGAAATGACGCCCTGACAACCGGTTCATTAATCCATCTAAAAATGATGACCATGCGGAAAACATATTTGGGATATTTTATGATTAAAGTAACACAATATGGCGCTTCTTGATAATTTTTAACCAAACATAAAAAAACAAAAACAATTACATTATTTTCATTGGCATTAGGACCGATTAATGATTTATTTATTTTTTGTTTCAAGACAATGAGGAACCACAGTTTTCTAAACTACCGAATGATACCAGCGTTGACATACATACTTGCGAAACCAATACCGTTGGAATTTGCCTCGTAAGATGGACGGATCCTACGGTCACTGATAATTCTGGAACGATGACGTCGTTAACGTCCAACTACAAATCAGGTCACGGCTTTCCAATCGGGGTCACCGTCGTGACGTTTACAGCGATCGATCCATCTGGCAATAGTGCAGATGCTTCATTTGTCGTTACTGTGATTGGTAGGTGAAATGGGGCTATTTTGGAGAACGAAAAACAAATATTTGCCCACCGATATACGTACATGAAAAAGATATGTGTATGGTTCTCTTCAATATATTTCAGTGGTCTTAACAAAAACTCCGATAAAATGTAGTCAGTTTTAAAGAATGGAGAAGTGGGTTTAGAGTTCCGGGATTCTAGATTTGTTGAGCTCTTCGAAAAGAAAAGCATAATTTTGAGTTACAACAGAGAAATGCAAAATTATGCAGCCACTCCAATTGCCCAGAATATCTGATATTTTTTATATATATTTGCTTTTAACCATTTCTGTGTCTGTGAAAATGAGATCATTAGGCCTCCTTGCATCTTCTTTTCGTTATCAGGCATAACATTCACTAAAAAGGGTTTGAGTTTTCCTGACTATATATTTGATTCAATGTGACTCAGGTACGTGAGTCAATGACTCCTTAACTTGGGCATGTGTTCAAAACAATACCGGTATGATAATTAGGCAACTAAATCACAGCTTGTTATTTGCAAAAAGAAGTTTTATGGATTTTGAAAAAATATTTTCATCCTAGGTATATCACCATCGACTACTGAAAGGCCATCAACATCAATATCGACTACGCCTATGACATCAACAGTTTCTTCGACAACACACGGCCAACCAATAAAGCCAGGTATTATATAGAAAATGATTTTGTGTCACACTTATCCGCATAATATAAAATAGGCTATCAAACGGTAGAATAAATGATAACCGAACCGATATGTGTATTCAATTTGAGTTGACAATAATTTGTTATTGCATTTATGTTATCATTTAGGAATAGCTTTTATACAATTCCTGAAGTGTATGCTAGATAATTGATTAACTGGTAGTCCGTCCGTTCTCGAACAGCTATCAATCTAGAATCTCACCAACCGTCCCTAATAATGCGATACAATACAAAATGTAAGTGCATACTTTAGTCTGCGATAGCGATTCCCCGCGCCACATATTATTTGTCACCTTTGTCTCGTACTCTCTGTGATATATTTGAGCAATAAAGGGCGCTTCGATATCAAATTTTAAAAAAACCTCTTGATAGTCATGTCACACAGTTACGTTTAAAAAAAAAATCGATTTAATACATTTGTTAATATTTTGGTATAAATATAACAACCGTTAGCATATGTAAATATCATATCGAGCTGAATATACTAATATATAACAACCGTTAGCATATGTAAATATCTTATCGAGCTGAATATACTAATATCGGCACCATATAATGGAAAATCTTTATCAAATTTGAAGTCAAACTTGAACAGATGACATTTTTAACCATAAATGTAGATGTAGATGATTACAGCTGTGTAAAATGTAACTGCTTCAGTCTAACTTTTTCACCTGACGATTTGATTAATATCATAATGAAGATTTGATTCTGATTCAATCGAGCAACCATGAAGCAGGCATCAAGACTAAGGTGTTTTGCTCAGACTGGTAGTGGTAGGTTGGTTGAATTGTCTTTTCTGCGATCGAATCAAGTCCATTGGAAAACAAATAGATGTTTTTCTTATTTACCATTTCAGTTGTCACAAAATTGCCTGGGATCGTCCCTATCAATACGTTTGTACCTGCATTGATAGTTGGACTGTTGACTGCAATTGCACTAATTGGCTTATGTGGTGTAATATACTACGCTATAAAAGACAAGTAAGCTACGACCGAAAACTAAAATCACTACAAAATAACATGGGAAATTCCCCATAAAATATCCTATGCATCGTATATAAAGCATTGAAAATTGAAAATTGCAATCATTATGTAAAATACTTTTTGTATGCAACATGCTATCTAGAGATATGTTCATGTACAGATGGTATAAAGCGTTGTTTGTCGCTTGATTACAAAATAGGATATCGGGCAAAGAGTACATGCATCTATCTATAAATTAATAGATTAATAACTATATATCATTTACAATTTTCTTGATCGGTTTAAGAGATTTTGGCCAATGTAAAATTCAATGGCAACATTTGAGTTCACGAAAAGTTCTTTGTTCCGGAAAAATAGCACGCAGTTCATCACTCGCTGTCTGTAGTTACAAATACTTGGTATTTTCTCCCTCTCTCTCTCTCTCTTTCATAATTTTGAGGGTGAATTTTTTGTCGAAAAATGTCTATACCCCTCCTCGGATATCTAAGTGTTTCCTAGAAGATTTTCTACCCCTCCTCGGATTTAAAATGACGCGACCCTTAACATGCTTAACTTACTGTATCATAATAATGCATATGCTTAACTGCGATATTTATTTAATTTTCATTAACAGCCCGGCTATGGATCGATCTGGAGAATATACACCGAAACTTGGTGTTCCAACATCGACATCGGAACCAGTTATGACAGACGCTGTGTTAAAAGAAGACAACAATGACGACGGGTCACCATACGTCTACTCAGGGACGACACAATTGACAAGGGCCGGAGAAAACCAACCACCTCGTTTACATTCCAATAGAGATAGACGTCCAACCGGGTCGGAACCAAGAGACTTTACCGCTCCGAGAGGATCCGTAAAGGATGAGGGTGTCATAAATCCAAGCTACGCACAGAATGGAACAAATTCACGAATTTGGCAAAAACGACCGGGATTTGAGAGTTTACAAATGCAGCCCTCCAGTCCACCCAAAATGAATTCTAAACCCCAGAATCAGTCCCAGCTAAGTAACTATCAAAAGTATCATATGCGTGGACGGGTTTTATCAATTGACGAATCCATACAGGATATTGCAATTCGAATGGAACCCATGGGAACCGTTGCGGAGGAGGTAAATGGCGAGCATGCAACAATGCCAGAATTTGTGCAGAAGATCTTCCATCAACCCAATTCAGAAAATGACTCTAAGAAGCCTAATCCGGATGAGCAAATTGAATTGAACATGGAAGGTGCTCGAAATCACAAGAAATGACTTGATTACAAAAACACAATGGACGAAGTTTTATGAACAAATTCTGTTCTTTTATTGAAATACAACGATGTTCGTATCCCAGTGCGCTTGATAGGCGTGAATGCTTTGTATATATCAAGTTTATTAGCATTTTATGATCTCATACACGTATTCTTTCTTTTGAATTTTTACTAAATAAATATATTTCAGCAATAATATTGATAATAATAAATAAAGAGCTACACAAACAAGAAAAGGATCAAGATAGTGAAAACCTTAAATACAGAGAAGATACAAACAAATTAATAAACGTATTATAATTATACTCGTAATATACCAAATGTAGCAGAAACCTTCAATCATACAACTTAAGGCCCTGTCACATATTAGCGAATACAGCTTACGTGTGCACGACGTTTTAGAAATGTGGGTGTACGTTCGTGTAAGTTGTCATTCGCTCGTGACATATTTGGTTGTTGTATTCGCTAGTGGTGCGCTGGGGTCTAGGAATTGTTTGAGCATGTTCAAAACGTTGAGAGGGTGACAACGTAACGTAGTGATCAATACGGTATGTGTTGAGCATTCGCTGTGTGAACGTTCAGGGGCGTCGGGCGTCGCTAGAGCATTTTGAATGGGGGGGGGGGGGTGGTGTATTGGGACAAATTGCCAACTAATAATAATGAAATTGCCGACTGAAGTATTTGCCGAAGCGCACAACGCTCGAGAGATATAGGTTTGGAGCGCTCTCTTCTTAAGCGCTATATATGGCCGAATAAGCAACACACCCAACGTGCGAAACGTTCACACGGCGAATGCTCAACGTATGCATAGTGTATAGGCCCTGTCACACCATAGCGTATGGCCTGAACGTGGCCTGAACGTATGCCGACGTATTAAAAAAATAGCTCGAAGAGTCCAAGAACGTCGAACTTTTCAACGAAAAGTCGACATCGGTGATGGAATGGACGTATCCATAGCGTATCCATAGCGTATTAAACGTATGCATAGCGTATGACTAACGTATTGATAGCGTATCACTAATTTATAACAAACTTATGACAGCGTATCACAGCGTATGCGATCGGCGAGCGTATACCAACGTATGCTTAACGTATTCGAAGCGTATGTCTGCCGTGTTCGACGTATCCTCAGCGTATCCTCGGCGTACAACGAACACGTGACTTATGCCGCTGCAGACATTGAGTTTCGTACACGGCGGGACAAGTGTTGCCAGTTCAAGTAAACGCAGCCTAGATGATAACTATTAAAATATCTAGAAGGGTAAATCTATAGGTCCAACCTATAACTTACGACGAGTAACGTACCTCTAACGTATGTCAGCGTATGTCAACGTATGTCTAACGTATGTCAGCGTTTGTAAACGTATGTCTAACGTACCACGAACCTATCGGGAACTTATGCAGAACGTAAGTTAAGCACACGTTGAGTACGTCGAGAAAATTTGAACATGCTCAATAATTTTTCGCGGGCTCGACGTGTTCCAAATTTTCACAACGTATCACAGCGTGCTCTTAACGTAAACGACGTATCCCCAACTTACCCCTAACTTGTATCAGCGTACACCAACGTACGCCAACGTATTTTTCGATATTTCGCATACGTTGTCATACGTTCAGGCGATACGCCATGGTGTGACATGGCTACCGTGCAGCTAGCGTATGTACCGTACAGCTAGCGAGCATTCGGCGTTTTGGGAACTTATGGAGGGTTTGAGTATATAAATGGGTCCCTTGAGTATCTCATCCTCAGTTCTTCATGGTCTGTCGTGTTTAACACATCAACCCATCATCATACACTACGAATACGCTACGCTACGTTAAATATACGTTAAGCATACGTTAGTCATACGCTCGCATACGCTGTGATACGCTGTCATAAGTATGTTATAAGTTAGTGATACGCTATCAATACGTTAGTCATACGCTATGTATACGTTCAATACGCTATGGATACGCTATGGATACGTGACAAGGCCTTACACGATCGCCCGGCATAAGGTGAATACGTGAGAATACGTCGAAACTCGTTGGAAATACGTCAGGCATACGTTAGACATACGGCACATATACGTTATCAATTCGTTATCACTACGTTGGCTGTACGTTTCCCCGTCAGCCTACGTTCATCAACGTATACCAACTTACGAGTAACGTACCACTAACGTATGTCAGCGTATGTCAACGTATATTTAACGTACCACAAACTTACCGGGAACTTATGCAGAACGTATTAAGCACACGTCGAGTACGTCGAGAAATTTTGAGCATGCTCAATATTTTTTCGCGGGCTCGACGTGTTCCAAATTGTCACAGCGTATCCCAGCGTGCTCTTAACGTAAAGGACGTATCCCCAACGTACCCCTAACTTATATTAGCGTACACCAACGTACACCAACGTATTTTTCGATATTTCGCATATAGTAGGAGCCCAGACCTCAAATTGAGGGGTTGAACCCTGACCTCCTAATATACTCCTAATTGTATTATTTTCTGGCAGGGATACACCTAGTTAACCATAATTAATTGTCCTGCTCCTGTTTAACTCTTGCGAAATCCGAATATTACAACATCATTACACCACCCTTTTGGAAGACGAATTTCAGCATTTTAATACACATCATAGGGGTAGGGGTAATACTATACGTCATATCCACTGTATCAAGCGGTAAAACTATCTGACGTCATATCATATTTTGAAAAATGGTACATACACCAAAACTAGGGAACCTTGTCTGGGGTTTTATATCAAGGTCAGGGTCAAATGAGAGTTAACATCACACTAAAAATACAGACCAAATATAATGTAGACATATTTTTTGTATTAAGATTACCAATACAGCTTATTTATGTATAAGGTTCATATCATTTTATAATATAGCATATGGATACCATAGTTATGTTCAACTCATATTACCAATTATTCATAATCCTCATGTACGTCATTTATATCTCCTCCAGGTGTATCTTAAGACATTCTTAAAAAAACATAATAATAATTCAATAATCTAAATATGAATATACGCTATTCATGTTGTTATTAACGTTTGGCTAGTTTAATTTTGGACATTTCTTAAGACTCTTTACGACTGCTAACTTGTTGTCTGACAATAGGGTAAATGGAAAACTATCAACATTTCCAAAAACACACTAAGATCTTTACTCAATAACATAGACTTAACATTTACACTTAACCCTTGATAGGTTGGAATAGTCTAACGGGATGCAGGATTTGTGTACGGTTTCAATATTTTATATATAAACAACATCAGTAATCAAAATATACATGGTGCTGATACATTATTTAAGCACTAGGAAGATCATGAAGAGGAATCATTTAGGAAGATATTCTCAACCAGATGTTAACATTAGTCTAAGATATGGATATGGACATAGATCATGCTTGATAGATCATGTTTGACTATATATTCAATATCTGTAATTATAACTGCAGGAATTCTATGACATTCCTTAGGATCTCCCCTATACACCAGCATGAAATTGTACTTTACATTAGCTTTTGTACACACGCACCCTCAAAGACATTTGCCCTTAGGGCAATTGCATTTGAGTTTGTGTTTTATTGACCGTGACTCAGGTCTGGAAGGTTTCGTCATTGGCGTTGCTACTAAACAATCATTCTTGACTTTCCTGCCAAAAGAGCATGGGTTTGGTAGTTGTGGACTCTCTTCTGCAGCTCGCTTCCAGATAGCAAGTTGATGGAGTCTACCAAGAACATGCAACAGTTGGTGGAAGTGTACAAATATTTGTATAATGGTATAATAAAAGAAAAAAGAGCGGGTTGCATCGAAGATCACTTCATCTACTTTAAGGTAAGGCCTGGTGTTACTCCACAAACGGGGCGAGAGAATGTGCACTTTCCAAGGCTGCTTTAAGGGCACTTCGCTTACCTCTTCGAAAAGGATAAGAAACGGTATCACAACCATGTATGCATTCAGAAGAATTGATGTAATGGGTAGGCTATATACACTTGGCTAGTAGATTGCCGGCAATGGTCGGACAAGGCATAAGTAAACGTTAGTATTTGCCTTATGTATTCAGAGCTCTGAAAGACCAGTGATCCTTGTGCTGAAGTAAATTAATAATGTCGGAATCAGTGGCTTCGATGACAACTCGTCTAAGGTTTCGACACAATACTTTACGTGCGCAAATAGTCGTGTATCTGCCTCCTCGTGTAGTAGACATGACATTATTTGGAAGACTTTTCAAAATGACACCACATTTATCAGGTAACGTTGCATGTTGTTTTTTCAATGTAGTACAGAGATATTGGAGAAGATTCTCTTTATTGACACAGTTGGCTACAAATCCTTTCAACTGTGGTATGACAAGTTTATGATGGAGCTCATCATTCTTGTTTTTGTCATACATTTTCCCCTTCGCTGTCTTTCTTCATATTTGAGGCTCTCATGCGGATGAAAGTCATATCTATCCCGATAAATTGTATTAGATCGCACCCAGGTGGGCGTATGGGCAGAAGTTTCACCATGTATGGTACTTAGCTCTGAGAAATCCTTGCTGTACATATCCTGGAATATTTATATAAAAGCAATAGCATCGATAATAACGCTGGTCTTGATAGCAGATGTAGGTAATTTATCCTGTTCTTTCCAGCCGTCGCCCAATTTATCTTTCACTGCAAGGATGTAATCAGCTTTCCCTTTACGCATGAAGTACCCACAAAGGTGTTGCTCATCTAATTCAAAGAGAGAGCTAGGGCATGGTGTCCATTCGTAAGAAAACAGATCCAGCTTGTCACGTTTTTCCAATGTGTTGGCAAAAATACAAATTCCTTAACAGCACTTTCATCTTCGTAGGCTATCTTTGTTTTCATTGCAGGTGATACAACCATTTTACACCTTTCAGCAAATGTGTGTATGCGCTCTGTCTAGCCTGAACATGCTGAACAAGATAAAATGACAATGACACTTGGCCTTCGAATTTAAAGGGATTTATCATCTTGGATTTGATTAGTTGCAGGATTTCACATATCGCACTAACATCCTTAGCAGCAGAACTTGTTTCAATCGTCACTCTTTAAATGGGACATTCTTTGTGTAACCCACTCTCACGACACCTACGGCCGAGGAAGGGCTGGTTCGTTTCATTTACGGGTGAAAAGATCCTCTTATGTTAAAATCAGTTAAGTCAAAACAAACAAACAATTAAACAACAATCTGGATTTAGTCAAAAGTATTATTTCTTTGTATAGTCATTAAAACATTCCTCAACAATATTGGATACAAACTCTCTTCAATGTAAATCTCAATTTACAATAACATACAATCAACAACCAATAGCTACACAGTAACAAACAATAGCATGGCGTCCCACGACTTATTGTACTGGATAGAGTTCATCTTTAGCGGTGGAGATCTCTTTGTGTCAAGCGTCGGTAGTAATCCTTGTATCAAGCGTCGTTAGTAATCCATAGGGAAGGGGAAGGGGGAGATGATCGTTCTTAATACAGCATTCGTAGCATCCTCTGTGGCAGGCGTCTTGTCGTCGCTCTTCGGCGTCTTATCAGGTAGACCGTCTTCCGAAGCTGGTTGCCTCTAGCCACAGAGATACCTGTAATTAAGAAGTTAAAGATACAGGAACATATGATGT
This sequence comes from Ophiura sarsii, assembly GCA_035610835.1. Lineage (NCBI taxonomy): Eukaryota > Metazoa > Echinodermata > Ophiuroidea > Amphilepidida > Ophiuridae > Ophiura > Ophiura sarsii. Next base: position 25,089,094 of record CM069441.1, read on the forward strand.
AGATGTGTGCACTCGCTGAATCATTGGATGAAGAGTGACCATCATTACATTCAAGTAAATCCATTTTAAATACAACTACATTGTTCTAAAATGATTAGTATAAAATATTTACAACAAAGGAAATAGTTCTGTGAAACCAATTAATTAGTGATTCAATTCTGAAACAATCGGAGTTAATTGGTAACTAAAATCCTTGTGTTTGACATTAATCTAACATACACATGATGTTATTAGTCAAGTAAATACATCTATTTCTCGAATATCCAAGTTCATCACCATGAACATAATTATCATAATTAATAATTAACAGTAATCAATTAACAATAGGCATTGACTTCCATTATTCAACTCAGAAGGTATTATCTCATTCATTTGTATCATCCATATGACATCATAATAACTAGCCAAGGCGACTGGTTCTGTTACTATGGTAGTGGATCAGTACAAAAGATGCTATCATTACTCAGAATACACCATTGAGCATGCCTAAGTTATGTGGTCAAAGGTTTTATAAGGAAGTCCTTGAGGGGTACAACTTGTTTACAAAGTGAAAGTTATTATCCTCATGCTTACAGTTCCTTTATAAGACATTAAATCGTAACATTCCATAAATACTAGAATGGGTCAAGTTCCGTTCCATCTCATCAATTAATATTCATTTGTGTTCAGAATAAGTTAATCAAAACAATGAATTTAATTAAGTAATAAACAAATCAACAAATTAACTAATTAGTCTAATTAATGTGGACTAATTAATATCAACCATTGTCATTATCATTACTGTATCGCTTGGATCATCAGTAATTTGATGCAACAACTCATTTATATACACTTCAACAATAGGCCATATACATCTACATGTATTATGTTATGACACACACTTATATCCTAATTAGAGCTCATCTCCATAATTAGTATCATCAAGTTCACTGGTACTTTCCTTAATTGTGTTTGAGACAATTCGGACAATTATCAAATTAATAGTGAAAGTAACAAACTCATATTTACAAACAGGTAAGATCGTTAACCTCTAACTGGTAGCCATGGTGACCACCAGAGGATTGGCAAAAGTGGACTGATTCCCCTTTTGACCCGATTGTAACTTCTCTAAATCAACCAGTTTGCCTGAGTTCTCTCAGGTAATGCCTGTGCTATGCATTTAGTCAATACCATCGTGTACATGCGGACTAAATGATAGACATCATTACTCAGACTAAATTTTCTTAGAACTTTAACCCGCTGCATGGAATACACATTATATTTCATACAGTAAAGTTGAAGTAAACATCAAATATATTAACTGAAGTTTTATAAGACCAAGATTGTAATTAGTAAGTTGATTTTATAGAATCAACTTGATTATCAAAACATAAGACTATGACTTTGGGTCACAGCGGTGGTCTACATTATTCAATTAACCGGATTCGCAATTGACTCAACAGTCAGTTCGTCTACATAATATAAAATCATCATGATTCTAACAACATTATTTATACCACATCTTATACCTGATATAATAATACGATATCAGTGAAAGCAGATGGAGTATAACATATCAACAAGTAGTTTTGTCTTGTGTTTCGTCACGTACAATAAGACAAAATAATTAAAGGGAGTGGCAAATCCCTTATGCACGAAATCTTCAATTATCATAATACAATTCAACTAATTAAATCAATAATATCATTTAGGCCTATCCTCACTCCATATGGTATCACTGGTAATAATAATAACAACATAACTGAATAAACTTAAACACAAAAGTGGTGCTTACCTGTAATTAAGAAGTTAAAGATACAGGAACATATGATGTAGATGTGTGCACTCGCTGAATCATTGGATGAAGAGTGACGCAGCTTGCAAGTCAAGTTGATGGAAGTTACTTGATTTGTTACACAAAATATACACCCACATATCAAGAAGCTATGTTATACTATTATATTGAATGACTAATTTATGAATTTTGGGCTCGAATCTGGTTTTTAAATGCTCTTACTTTACGCCCAAGGTAGACAGGGGATGGTTTATGGTAAATATGGTAAAGTACGGTAAAAGAATGTTTGGGGTTAAATTGGGGTTAAAGTAGTAATGGTTATCCCACGAATGGAGGAGACAGGTTGACCGATGTCCTAGATTACTGAATGGGATGACCTGTGTACACATCAAGATGCTGAACGGGAGTGCAGCATTGCATAGTACATCTTAAAGCCAAAACTAGAGAGTGTTACATTTGGTTTGTCTCGATACAGCTGCCAATGCAGGCACGGCTTTAAGGTATTTCTCCATTGTAGAGGGTTGCTAGGTGATACCATGGAACAGTTTCGTTTTCGCCTCCTTGTTGTACGTCTGTTCAAGAGCCATGTCAGACAACACGCCATTGAAAACTTTGTTCTTCTGTCTGATGGTGATATTCCCATTGCTGAACTCTTGTTCTGCAGCATCGGGCAAACGATCTATTGCTACTAGATAGTGTGGTAAGCAGGAGACGTAGCGGTTGTGTCCAGCCGCCACGAGAAATGGAAGCATTTGCCTTGACGAATACAGGTGATCTTGCCAAGCCCAAGCTCTTTCAGCATAATTATACAAAGCTCTTAAACACACGCATCATATCAATGTACATCAACCATAGTTGACTTGCTGGTGATTTGCACTTCTCTTCTTTGAAGTTTGCCATCAACTATTCTACCTCATCCAGGGATTTGTCTGTTTCAAATACTGCAGTGTTTGCCTTCTCTGAATCGCCACTTGCAATTGCCTCTCGCAGCACACTCATTTGCCCTGACAACAATGATAAGTAGTCAGGAGCATCTCGTTCCTTGACGAGCCATTCTTCATAAGCATTCCATTGCAAAGCAAACATTGCAGATTCTATGAGAGAGTGGGCTCTGAGCGAACATGGCGTAGTAATCCTTTCTTGACATAAGCTTGTTTGCTGTGCCAGCCAAACATACATTTGCGCCTACAAAGATGTCTTCCAAGCCAGAGTTCTTAAACAGATATCCAACTGCACCGAGAATATTCAAAGCAATATAAAAACCTCCAAGTCTGAGGATAACATTTTGGTACTTCTCTTGTTGCTTCTTCTGAAGACCAAGAACAATTTCATATATTGCCTGATCACATGTAACAACGCACTACATTTTGCTCAAGCTTGTGAGATACCTTGATTAAATAATCAACCAGTTCTTGTACTACGTCTGGATTTGTAGGTGATTGAGGAAAGAATGTCCCATAACCTGTGAGTTTCAACGCCCTCAGATTCATGAATTATCTCGTGATATTTTGACCACGATATTGGCGTAGGATTATTTCCCCCTCCCAGTAGCCGTGTATTGCCCAGCTGGCACAAATGATAGAGGGTATGCAATTTCACAGGGAATGATTTTCTTTCTGGCAATCAAGTACATGGACAGATCTACTTTTCTGACGGTCTTTAAGGGTGAGTCCACTCGGTTACATATTATTCTAAATTCAATAGGGTATTAAGAAAGGAGGGACGGTAGTTATTTTATACTCGATTGGTATACACAATGCCTAGACACCTTACATTTACTATCTATGAAAAATATATATATACAACAAGTCTATTTCTTTCTGAAAAAATGTGTATTTAATGTTTCAGAAACTGTAAATCGCAAATCATGTAATAAATGTGTTCAGTTAGATGTAGTGCTACAGGTGACCCTTGACCTTATGGAATTTGACATACAATGGTAGTGACTAATAATGGCTTCACTTTCATACTGAATTTATTTATGAAACCATTCTTAGAACTTGAAATAGGATGCATTGTTTATTCACTGCTTTTTAAAAAATTCACAGATTCAAATTTATAGTGAAATAGGTGGCCATTTTGTTCTTGGTATAACTAGAGTTTGCAAGAGAAAATATTTGGCAGGACACTTAATCATTGTTCCCAAGGGTTGTACCTATCTAAAAACCTTAATTACAGGAGTATGTTCCGAGGTCAGGGGTCAAAACATTTCTAAGCCGATTTTGGAGGTCTGGGGCTCCTACTAATACGTTGGCATACGTTGAGGCAATACGTTATGGTGTGACAGGGCCTTTACCAACGAATTTCGTAGGAAAAATTTCTCGACGTGCTCAACGTGTGCTTAATACGTTCTGCATAAGTTCCGATAGGTTCTTGGTACGTTAGACATACGTTTACATACGCTTACATACGTTAGACATACGTTGACATACGCTGACATACGTTAGAGGTACGTTACTCGTAAGTTATAGGTTGGACCTATAGATTTATTCTTCTAGATATTTTTTTGGACGTTCTTGGACTCTGACAATTTTCGAGCTATTTTTTGAATACGTCGGCATACGTTCAGACAACGTTCAGGCCATACGCTATGGTGTGACAGGGCCTTTAAGGAAACCAACAGGTCCAACCTATAACCTACAAGTAACGTACCTCTAACGAATGTCAGCGTATGTCTAACGTATGTCAGCGTATGTCAACGTATGTCTAACATACCACGAACTTATCGGGAACTTATGCAGAACGCATAAAGCACACGTTGAGTACGCCGAGAAATTTGAACATGCTCATATGTGACAGAGCCTTTACTTTGTCATTGTTCTCTCATTGGATGCCGTCACTGCGCACCTTTTTATATTTTTTAATAATTTCTATACCGATAGAGATATTTCCTCAGTTGTTTTCCCTGCTGTTTTAATTTAATGAGTGGTCAAATGGTAGCTTTTACCTATTTAAATGGTTGGCAATGCCCGTGTTTAAACAACATTTTTCTGTTTGTCGTTATTCCATTTAAACACTTTAAATAGTTTAATACATTTTGGTTTGTACATGTGACAGTATACTACGACAGTATACGCATTTATTCTCCTAATCAGAATTTTGAACCTATAGGCCAACATAAATGTATTTCGGCCGCTAGAAATTCTCAACGAAGACTTTGTATACATTAGTGCTCGTTCATCTGGTGCCCGTGTAAACACAGCCTCTGTGGTCTAGTTGTTAACCCTTCGCCGCGATAGCGAATTAAAACCGGTTCGAGGACGTGTTATTTTTAAATAATGGGTTAATTTAATTCACGTCAGTTTGTTCGAGTCTATTATTTGAAAAACAATATGGACGTTTCCGGGCGTCTCACCAACCAAATCTGTATCGATTTTTGATTTGAAATAACGCTTTCATCTCAGCTTATAAATGATAAAAGAAAAGCCCCGAGAAAAGCATGATTGGAAAATTACATAAGTATGATATAGACCGGTGAAAAGGCACAACTTACGAGGTAGGAGGTAGAACTTATGCTATAGGAGGCAGAGCGTTAGTTTGTTTACAAAATAAATGCAGCAGTTTCAATACTCAATTAAGAGATGACCTCAGATCGCCTGACCTAACCAGAGGTCACCTACCTCAGGTCATCTTGTTATTAGACATCTTAACATACTTAATCTGATAGGGTGTATTGTAAAATTTCGAACGTATCAATGATGTACTGATAAAGTTCGGGACTATACATAATAACCGGGTCTCATTCTAGATCTAACAAAGAAAATATCACTTTTTCCTGGCGATATCTCGATTCTATCATTATTATTATTATTAAAGAGCATTTATATAGCGCCTTTTCTAAAAAAGACCAAAGTGCTGTACAGAGATAAAATACACACACGATAAAAAAAGTACTAAAGTAGGCTAATGTATAAAATATAAAACACAACAATAGAAAGAAAAATTGGACATTAAAAATGACAGTAAGTAAGAATACAATAAAATAGATGATACGCGTACACACACACCCACACACCACTCGCACCCCACCCCCACACCCACCCCTCACACCTCTCCCTAACACACCCATCATATGGCTGCACACCCTACATACATACATGTACGTACCACACCCGTACCCGCATACCCAGCAAGCATACACTCAGCACCAAGCACTCAGCACCAAGCATAATAGACTAAAAGTTCTATGCACCCCTTTTTATGAATTGAACGATTCATGGTAGCTGAGAAGCTGAAATACCCGGGGGTGGGTTTGGCCCTTCATATTCGTAGTTGCAGGTACAGTTTGGGAACGTTTCTGGTGTACAGCATGGGATGGTATCCACAGAATGTTCTCTAAGTAAGGGTGGACCAAGGGTCAAATCATATTCCTCCAATTGTTCCATCATGGCATCTAAGACAGCCTCGTTGATGGGAAGAGTAACATTCAGAGGATACGCTTCGTTGGGATCCTTATCCATGTTGTACATCAATGGAGGATCGTGAAGGATGAGGCATCTTGGGCTGGTACAGAACGGGCAGTGCAAGTTCTGTTGAAATGGGAAACCCCCTTCTCCGCAAAGCCCTGGTTCAGCGTGAATCTCTTCCTTTGTTAGGACGTCACCCGGGTTATTATTTGTGTGGAAATGAAACTTGTAGCTGCCATAGCGAACGGTAAACACCTTGTCTTGACACAGGAATACCAGCAGGCGAGGCTTGTTGCTTCTTCCTTTTCGATGCTTGCGTTCCTTGAAGAGTTGTTTTCTGACTACGGGTTCAGGTTGTTGCTGCGGCCACCAATTGAAGAGCACTGAGGAAATATCCTGGCCGTCGATAACCCTGTCGTCAGGTACCGTACCTCCTGCGATGCTCATTAACGTCGGGAAGATGTCCAGTTGAGATGTCAGTGCATCACTGGTGGATGATGGTTTGATGTGGCCTGGCCAATGAAATATTCCAGGAACACGAATGCCGCCATCCCAAAAATTAAATTTACCTCCTGTATTAATGATGAGATTTAAACATGAGAAATGATATGACTTGAATTTGATGAGAGTTTAAAACGGTATTTATGGAACTCCCATAGAAGGTCATCTGCAAGGCTTCTTTCTGGATCGCCATAGCAACAGTGGCAGGCAGACCACAACAATAAGTTTCGACCGAAATGTCCTATATCAGGAAGTTCTGTATCTGTCCGGCGTCATCATAAGTACACCCGAGTGTGTGTGCTTTTAGCCCTTGGCCAATAATCATTATGCAATATGTATAGATAATTAACCATTTGGGACCTAAGTGGTTATTGAGGGGTCTCTTGTACTTGTAGAGTAATGGCAATGTTATTTTGCAAATAGATTTAAAAAAGAAAAATGTATTTCTTCATAAAGTGTGGCGAGCCATCGTAGATTGGGGACAACACCCGAGTTCAGCAAGTAAGCAAGTATAACCATATATCACTAAATATTTTCAAAACGATGTAATAACAAGTTCGTTATACCTTTAAGAATTCCTGCATCACCTCCTTCATTACAAACGCTCAGAAGTGGACCATTATCAGAGGTGAAGATGGAGAGGGTGTTGAATTCTTCACGCAGACGTTTTACCTCCTCCATTATGGCGCCAACTGACCATGCCATCTCCATAAGATTGTCACCATAACGACCTATATGTATTACCAATTAGGGTATAGATAAAAATTCAAAATTATAAAGCTATTCCAAATTATCATAACGAACCTGAAATTCATTTCAGAAAGATATTAAAATATCTGGAATTCCAGGCACATTTTGTCGAAAAAATCTGAAATTCCAAGACACATCTGCCAAAATTTGGAATTCTGAGATACATTTGCCAAAAATATCCTAGAAAGCTAATGGTCTCTAAGAATATCGACGGGACTATGTAAAGGATTGAACAATCAAACATTCTACAATAGGTGTTCGGCCTCGATACCAGACTAGCGCTACCTACCTCGTTTAGATTTGCCTCTGAATCCTTCATTGCTGTAGAGATTCACGTGCGGCTGTACAATGCCATAGTACAAGAAGAACGGTTTTCCCTGTTGGTGAGCATCCCTCATGAACCCAATAGCATCGTTCACGAATGCTTCAGACAGGTGGTAATGTGAGAAGGGCTGCTGATGTATGGTGTTGTTCTTGTAGAGTACACAGAGCAACGGGTGTGGAAATGGACTGTTCGTGTTTTCGTGCCACTTATGAAAAAGCAAACAAAGAATTAGATGAATTTCTTGTCAGACAGCGCATTCCGGACGGTCAGGATTAATATTAAAAATCATCAAGCTAGACAACAACGAAACCTATGGGATGTTCTTGATACACGTACACCAATGAATTGGCTAGAACCCTCTGACACATCCATCCTTTTATCGGAGGGACATTGTATCTTATATATCCGTAGGACAACGATATATCATGTCATGATGTCACACGTCTGTCGCCGTCGATGTGATGGACTCAAACACCACTTAACTTATTTCTGAATAGACAACTTCATTATGGAAAATGTTAGCTGTTCGATCTATAGACTAGCTGTTATTACAACACCGGTTATAGGATATTCCCTATCTGGGCATTGTTTACATATATAGGCTGGTATGTGAGAGGTTGTCAAGATTTCAAGGTGGAAAGTTCCAGATACAGGTTGTCCATAACATATTAAAGTAGTATTTTGAAAAAGATCTATGGTCAACTAAGTATGGGTGTTAGGCCATCAAATCTTACGGTTCCAGACAGCACCTTAGTTAGTAGATTCTATGTCACTTATCGTGAAATTAAGCTGTTATCGAACTCGATGGCTTCGCCATCTCGTTATGATAACTAATCTTTCTACAGAGTATAGACAATTGCAATATGTGATTAGAATGTGAGCGTGTAGTGTAATATATTTGTAATAACAGCCAACATTACTCTCCATACATAACACCAAATGAAATGTTATACACTGTAAACACAGTGTGTAGAATCACGGACAGATAAGTGTAATGCTTTAAACACTTCAATGTTTCGATCCTAATACATTTCGTACGATTATGTGTTTAGATGTCTATGAGCTAAACAATTTAAGTGTTTAAATACTAAGCATCACTATCTGTCCATGGTTTCTAAACACTGTTTTTACAGTGTAAATATAGTATACCTTCTCTTCCTCACACTCCCACAAATTGCCGATCGGCAGGTTGTGACCGACAAAATCAAAACCGTGGTTATGAGGCAGATTTTCACCATCGGTGTGGTTGTGTGCATTTATACCTAATAAATAGGAGAGAAGAATTAAAGGAACAGGCGAAATTCACTGATGGTCCCACACACCACCAAATAAGGTCCTTATCTGTATTGCTTTGTGTGGTTAAGAGGTCAATTTCGCGTTATTTTTCTCAACTTGAGAGCAAAATGGTTCATTCAAATCATCTATAATTGAAAACAATCACTTTTGTGGGGGTAGACCAGCATTTTGTTTCGCTATACGGGTCAATGAAATATAGCTTAAGAACGACAGGCTGTCTTTTTAGCTTTAAATCGATGGCAGCAGTGAAATCATGTAATATGATACCAGTCAAAAAAAGGACGTTAAAATTAGACTTACCGAGGGGTCTATCCTAATTTAAAAACACCATCCCGGATAATGGAAAGTACACAAACATATTATTTGGTAGTGTGCACTCTACAAAATGTAAGGAAACAGCTCCGTGCACTGACTGAGTGACAATGATTAAGCCCCCCCCCCCCCCAAAAAAAAGTTGACTTGCCCTTTCAGGGCCAGAGTGTGGGTCGGACGGTCGGATTTCATTTTTTTTTAATTTTGAAAATCTAAACAGGGAGATATACACAAAAACACGTTTTAAAGATTTTTTATTTTATTTTTATTTTGGGTTTTTTTCTCAAACAAGCAGATACTACTCAAAAACACGTTTTCATCTTTTCTTTTATTGTTATGTGCTTCTTTCATTTCTTTTTCTTTTTTTCCCTTCAATTTTTCATTTATTATTAGAAAAAAAGAAAAGAAAAAATAGCGACCCTAGATTTCCGAAAATTCGGGTCGGTCGGAAAGGGCAAGTCAACTTTTTTTTGTTGCCTTATTGTTAATACACTTACCTAAATGCCATTTGCCAGTGAACCCGGTAGTATAGCCTAAGTCTTTCAGTCCCTCTGCTATGGTCGTCTCATTCTTAGGCAAGCCAGTAAGATGATCGTTATAGAATATCCGGAATCTTCCCCATACACCGATCCGCTCAGGGATTCTTCCTTTTAAAGTTTAAATAACAATGCAGTATGTATCACAGAAAAATAATAATACAAATTTCGGGTGACAATTTCTTGACGTGAATTGCACCCCAGGGTGGATTTCTTTATCGGGTGGTTTTAATCCAAATATCTTTAGTATGTGCATCCAAAGATGGCCGATCATAAAAATATAGCATTTTTTGTTCTCTTTGGTGAAAATTATACCTGGAACTATTTTAATTAATTTAGTCCCAGATATTATGGTATTTGATCAAAAACGCTAATATTATCCGCTTATAAAAATGTACATATAATAGGAATATATAAAGAAACAATTTGACATTTATGCATCAGATTATAATATTGAAGGGGTCATATAGAAATGTCAAGGGTTCAATAAACACTGTAATGTAACTGAACATGCTGAACATCTAAAATGCCATTGTGAGCTTTAAGTGGTATAATCCTCACGAAATCTGAAATCAAGTTTTACCGAAGCCGAGTTCCCCAGGATGAGTGCCTTAATTATAACTCACAGGGATCCTCAGGCAATTTTGATCACAATGGTATTGGTATTATATTTATGAGCTTACACCTGTAAGGATTCGGAAATCAGCGGTTTTTGTACAAGACAACTTCGATTCAAATATTCGTTCCTAAAGACATGAAAGCTGCTGCTGCTTTGTATTTATAGTTTTACAGAACTAAATGTGTAATTCTCCTTGGTTCTCAGAGAAATCGGCGACATTTATATCTATATACTAATTTTCGGAACATGGCTTTATTAGATAGTTCAATATAATTTTACACTCGCGTCCCTCTTCAACTGAAAAAGCGTGGTAATTGCGCCTCTAACACACGAGCTAATTAGATAGTTCAATGCCCGTTTTTCCCCGTTTTCAGACATGCGCAGAAAGGATCACATGTGAAAATCCGAAATGTTGAATTTCTTTTACTCGGGTAGTTACTGTTCGGACACAAATTGTGGTTTTCGGAATGAGTGATGACATATGGTCTTCACCCAAAATATTTTCTTCAGGGATATAACTACATTTCTGTATATGCGGCTGTTTGTTATTCTTAAAGATCGCATGAGTACAAGCATTTCTACGGGACTATACGCCCGACAAAAAAAATATTTCACGACATTTTCTAAATGTAAACAAAAACTCTTACACAGATCTTAAAGTGACACTTTCACATTAGTAACATAGATGAACGCGGAGTTTGCTAACGATAAAGAAACTGGCGGTACCATAACAACCGTTTCTATGTTGTGCTGCGCAACGGCGTTTAACATGGCGCACGCGGTTCGGCGCACACGTAATAACGCAGACAAAAAGTGTACGCGTTTGTGGCGCAAACCGTGTACATTGTAACGGGGCAGAGTGAAAGCAGACAGTCCGTACACTCTTAGAAAAAGGATGCTTCAGGGATTCTTGGCTGTCCCGTATATGAAACCCTTTATAGCACCTTAAAAGGTTCCAAAAAGAACCATTTTAAAGTTCAAAGTGGGCAAAATATGGGCAAACATTGGTCTTTCTGAGAACCTCTAAAACTTCTCTACAGAACCTTTTGGGGGCCTTTAAAATCAAAGAACCTTTAAACCATATAGGCCTACGGGACAGCCAAGAACCCCTCTGAAGCACCCTTTTTTCTAATAGTGTACCCTAAAGCCACCTCCTCCTCTCCGCACTTGGGTATAAGGGCACATAGGGCATCTGGATAAACGGAACGGTTTTTTGTGTGGTACATTATCATGATTATTATAGAGTGTCTGGATTATTAAGGGCATCCGTGGTATCTGGATTACGGGGTTCACTAATAAAACGAGTCTCAAATTACCTGGATATACTATGCGCAGGTGGGCAACCTTTGATAACTGGATTTTAAGGGTGTACACTCAGATAGTATCTCGGGAGGCTATACGTAAGGCCCCACATGCCTATTGGAGGAATAATGTATTTAATGTAAATAGGCCAAACAAAACCCGGATGGCATACAATACATTGTGCTCAAGTACAAGCGTGGAATGGTACAAGTGATCTTGATGATAGACTCCGCCGACCATAAAACTAAACGACCGACTATAAAACTATAACGCTCAGAACGTAGGCCTACTGAATTACCTGGATACAGTATGTGCATATGGGCAGTGGCGACACCAGCACCAAAATGTTAAAGGAGGAAAACGGGGTGGCGGGGCAATAAAAGAATCGGGGGAGACATTTAAAATCTAAATTTTAAGTAACTTTCAATTTTGACATTAAAATTCAACTTTTTATTATTTGGGGTACAAAATAGGTAGAGACATGCGCTGACAGGAGGTAATAACTGGGGGTATTAAAAACACGTTGATGGAGTAGGCCTACTTGGATTAGGAACATGGGTATCTGTATTATTTAAGAGCACATTGGGCCTAGGCTCATGGTGTATTAAGGGCACCATGTCACTTACATTATATCAAGGGCACTTTAGTACCTGAATTATTTAAGGACATACTCTTGATATTTATATAAACATTTATAACGCTTTGACCTCTGCCTATTGTGATATATGACTTTTACTGCCCGCTATCTTCGGCACCCGCGTTTAATTTACTTGACTATGATAAAGTAAAGGCACCTGGGTATCTCGAGATAACGGCACACTGCAGTGGGCCTACCTTGATTATGTGGTATCCGGTGCATTATTAAGGGCACCTGGGGCAACTGGATTAGGGGGTAGGGCTTAGGCCTATGGGGTCCCTGGATATAATGGGACAACGGGTACCTGCATTTCAGGTCTCATGTGAGGCCTACATAGGTATCGGGAAACACAAACGTAGGCCTACCTATATAGATTAAGGCACATGTATACCTGGATTATCAAAAGCACCTGCGCTATTCGGATTATTTAGGGCCCCGTGGATTATGTATACATGTAGGACATGTTCTTGATATTATTGTATCACATTTTCTTACGCTTTGTTTACTTATTCCCCGTGAAATCTTCTAGCGGGTCCAGCGCGAAGCGCTGGTGCCCGCTAGTCATTATAATGAGCGTGACCACCCCGCGCATTGCGTGGTAACGTTTTTTCCATAACGTGCACTTCTGCAGTGCGACCGACACTGCGATTTTCCTGCGTGCTTATGCGGCGCATTACGCCGACGCATGGTGTACTCACCGCCATAGACTAATTACTTAGAGACTGCTCATTGCGCATTCCAATACACACAGCGCGCTGAAGCCGCCAGCGGACAATATCACCATGACAGCGGACAATATCGTCATGACAACGCGGTAACACTTGCGTAGTTTGACGCAACTTGTGCGTTGAGCGTATATAATCAGCACGCACACTTCTACGCGCCCGTGACAGAATCGCATTGCTGTGCGTGCATCAGATCAACACGCAGGGACGCTACAAGAAAAAGTGACGCACACAACCACGCGCGTAGAGCGCCATTTTTCGGGAAGTGCGTGTTTGTTGTTGTCATGGTTCGACTTTTCGTTCTTTGGCTTCAATTCTTAAGCGTCCCGAGCAGCCTCTGCTCACCGCACTGGATTGGATGGAATGTTTTTGGGTTATTCGATACTAACAGAGGTAAACAAATTGACAAATGTGGGCATCTAAAGTTACAATTTTGATTGAATAAATGTCTAAAGTATGACTGTTTAAGAATGAGAATAAAGGTATTGTTTTTAGATCGTACCCGTGTTATATTGTCTGACATGAATGCGGGCGGTAGTATTATTTTTTGCGTGAAACAACTCCGCTTGCGGCGCATTGTTCTACTTAAAATAATACTACCGCCCGCATTTATGTCAGACAATATAACACGGGTACGGTCTAAAATCAATACCTTTATTCTCTAATTAAAAATCCTTACTCATTGGCCACAGGGCACGTTGCCAATAACGCAAAATAAATATTTTAATCATCGCTTTTCGATCAGTAGAATACTTTTATATCATTTTGTGAAACCCTGGCCTGATGTGCATATATAATATAATTTACTTTAATTGTTATTCCACTTACCCGATACAAAACATATACAAAAAGAAACATTTAGTTTATTTAATCATTGACCTACCCCAACCCACCCATCCCCACAAAAAACACCTCTTTTAGGCGCTTTCGTTAAGCATGACAAGTTCATTTTTTGTTCCTATAGGCCTATAGAAATTCCAAATGAACTTTTGATCACACAACAAATCAACCTATGGCACCTATTATTAACGAAAGTCGAAGTGGTGTAACTGGAAATTATTCTCATTTAAACACGGTTTTTCTGTACTAACGGTGTGTCGTAAACGTTTCTGTATGAAGTAGGTCAACCGAATTTAGTCACGGTCTAATGTATACAATATAACATTATTTGGAATTGAAAGTTAAGAAAATATTGTGCGTTTTATTTTTGACATTAATTATCTCACCTCATATCTATTTCGCTTAACATATTCTGAGAGCAGTATCAGACACCGCGTATCATTTGCCAGGACTCCAAAAGAGCTCAGCTCATAAATGAGTATCCATTGCAATAAACTGACACTATAAGCATGATGAGAGAAGCTGCTACTGAACACAACGGATATTGTTTCCCGACCGAACAAGTCGTTAGTCGATCCCTTTGAACCTATTGTGACTGATGAGTGGGGTTTAAAGATTGAACATAATGGCTGCGAACGTCATGTAGTATTTTGTGAGGTCATTAATGTTAAGTAACTGCAAAGAAACCGACTGACCTTAGAGAGTGTCTATAGCATTGTTATCAAATTAGTTATATGTATGGTAAGGTAACTTTACCTGTGAAAAGACCCGCTCGACTTGGAGAACAAACGGGCGAAGGCGAGTAAAAATTTGTGAGCCGCATGCCTTGTACCACCATGTCGTCGACAGATCCCCATTCTTGTGTCGGGTGTCCATAAGAAGATAGATCCCCCCATCCCAAATCATCAGCATTGAAAATTATTATATTCGGTTTGTTTGATGATGCTTCTGCCCATGGTGGCCAACAAAATCCAGGAATTGAATCGCTATTGGTAACTGCAAATGATGTGCAAATGACAACAAGAAGGAAAGGCGCAACGATTTTAATTTTTACCATGTCCACAGCAGTCATGTTTGTTGCTGGCCTCCGAGTAAAATAACCTGCAGCATATAGGTTTCATATAATAATGTTAACTGATCAAGCAAGCAAAATGGGTCACTTTTGTCTGGAATGTTAATATCGGGATCGAGATATAGCCCAATCGTAGCTCCCGTCGTAGCTAGACTGCGCGAGATGTTCTGTGTGTACGAGCCCTATAGGGTCACTCGATAAGTTCTATACCGTCGTCTGGTGTTGGGTGAGTGATGTGTCTTCGTGTCTTAGGTCTGTACATGATCTTAGCATTGATGTATTAACACTTTCCACACGGCAGGCGTCTGCAGACGACATTCCAACATTTCACTAATTGTTTCAAAAATGTCAAAATAATTAAATTTACCATATTTGGAATCACCATGAGAAATGCATTGAATTAAGTACAAACATGTCTAGTATTGGTTCAGCAATTCAGGAGATAAGAAGAAGAAAAGAAAATATGTTTTGTAGGCTATATGATAAAACTAATACTAATAGCCGCATGGAAACTAGTGTTAATGTATAGGCTAGTATAGTAGTATAGTAAGTGTACGTCTCTTTGAACCGCTCATTCAGATCAGGGCACCATTTGACCTTGAAAGTAGACCTTGAACTCGACCCACCCGATCCACCTATACCTCAAAACCCTGCTCGTAGAACTTGGAATAATGAGACAAGGAAGCACTACGGTATCGAATCCTTTGAGCAATCAGTTTGTCGACCCCTAGACCACAAAGCCAAAAACATAATGCATCACCTGTCCAAGTGTGCATGTATGCGGGACTTTTGAATAGGTGATTTATAGCGTTGTGGAATCGTGATATGGTATAGGAATAGTATCATGATGAGTTTGTACTCGCTCATTGCGATCCAATGAAAAAATATACCGTGTTAAATTAAAGTATATAGACCGATTGATACTTGTGGCAGATAATGATTTGCTTATAATAAAATTTGATTGTGTTTGATGAACTATAGGAAATAGGAAGAAGGGGCAGTCTGGGGCACTCAAATCGAACAGGGGGTTCTGACTTATTATTATTTAGCTAAAATATGTGAATACTTTGATTACCCGCATATAACCGGAATATTGAGTTTTGATAGTTAAAGGGATATGCAGTAGTGTCTGAAGATTTTTTAATTTTATAATTTACTTCAGAATTCAAGATGAACATTAATAATGGTCATTCTTTACTGTTGCCACTCACGAAACCACAAAAGCAGCCATACCCAGCATATTTATATATGACTGTTTAAAGAGCATTATCTGGGGAGTACACATGGTTTTTAAATACATTGAAACACATGTGACCTTCTACCCTAAATCAAGGTCAAGGTCAATCATCCACCAATGTTGGCAAGGATGTCCACTTAGGTTTTAATTTTACCAACTTCAAAGAAAATGTTGGTGTATAACTCCCTGTGTCTGCCTATGACCGGGACCGGAAAACCTCCATGCGGTCTAGAGCGTGTAATTCTGATCTAAGCCGTAGATCAGAATATTTGAATTTATGTTTTGTTGTACAAAGAGGGCTGATTTGTCTGAATCTTTACAAGTGTAAGTTCATACATGTAATACAATTGTAAAAACGTACAAATCTCAGTTTTTATCAAACTTGAGGGCGCAACCTCCAGCACATCTCTTGTGTGTCCCTTTTATGCAATTTCATCAAATTTAATTTGTCAAAATTAGTTAATATTATCAAGACTGTATTATTCATTGAAGCTACACGTTTCTCCACATAGTCATTTGATAGTTAACAAATTGCGCTTCCAATCAGCAGTGCTTCAGAACGTCTAGTAAGATTTAGTGGATTTCTCTTAGATAGAATGTCGGGAGATTGTGTACCCGGGTACCCGGGTACCCGAAATATTTTGGGGCGGGTACTCGGGTTACCCCCCCCCCCCCCAATGTTTTTTTTTTAAAAAGTTGTTTTTTTATCAACGTAAATTTTCCATTTCCTGGATGCCCAACTAGGACGACAAACGGTATGTAATGTACACTTACAACTCCTGCATCCCCAATTAAGATCGTTGAATTAAGATATTGCTTTTGAAAATAATTGTATTTTTACATAGAAAACGGTGTTGAAAAAAATCATACTTTTGATAAGAATGAATTAAATAATTTAGTATAAGATCCTAGGTTAGGAGCAACTATCCCTATGGGGTATTAAGGGGAGACTCAAGGAAGTTTTTGATTTGATTTTTTTCTTCTTCTGTAATTATTGAACTATTAATCAAATGCATATAAAAGTATACATTTTTGGAAAGGAAATAGATCAGAGAATTCAAATTTGGTGTCAATTTTGAACAACAATTTTGAATTTTTGAGAAAATCACAAAATTCACTTATTTGACCCAATTTTTTTGGGACAAGCTGACAAAATGATTTGTTAGTAAAAATACCCAAAATTGCTTGATTATACTATTAGGACACTAAAGTGCCAAAAATTTCATTTTTTTCTTCACTTCGAACGTATTAGTTTCAATGTTAAATTATTCAAGCATGGCTTCAGGAACGTTTTCTGGACCATTTAGTTAAAAAACTGGATTTCCCCCCGCTTCGCGCGTTGTAGTTTTAATGTAACATTTTTCATCTTTAATTATTAGTGTCTCTCGTTTTTAGTGTTTATGAACCAAGCCAAAGTTTATTTAAAATAAATGAAATATTCATAGCAAGGAGAGCTTTCCTAGGCCAATAAAACATGCTAAAACCCAGCTGTCTCTGAATCAATTCAAGGTTTATTACAAATAAATGTAAATATTCATGTATGCAGAACCCTCCAGTCGGTTATACCAGCGGCAAACATATTGCACACACAGGGTATACAGGAATGTCGGATCTATTATAAATTTGAATAGAAATAGGGATTTAGTTAACGAGGTCGATCGCGTTGTGTTTCCTCCTCCTCTTTTGTCCAAGCGTAGAGGCACCTACTATACTACTTAGGCTAATATGTGTGGCTTTTTGTACTTTCTGTGTTGTTGTTGTCTATGTTTCTATATTAGACGTAATAAAAGGGGATGTTATAAAAGAGGAAAAATATACAAAAAAAGTGAAAAGTTCTATCGTTTCCCTCATTTTAGGCCATTTTCTTTATAGTGACATTTTCCATGATCTGCATTATGCTTGTAGCTTAATTTGTCAACAAGTTGTGATACCTTTTGTCTTTAATGTTGCGGTGGCAAAGCCATTGATGTGACAAATGAGGTGTGCCTGTGTCCGGGCGAATTTGATCCAATGAATTGGCAATTTTTGATCTATATATCTGTTACAGACATCATCAATATTTAAGTGTACGTCTATCGTAAAGCCGGAATGATTTAAAAGTTTGGTACTTTTGGAATCAAAAACGGTCAAATGTTAAAACATTTGACCGTTTTTGTCGCTGACAAATTAATATTTGGTTTTCCACCTGCAGCAAAAGAGTAAAATCAGACCAATTTATTATCATGTAATGCAAATAGACTCAGAAGTAGACTACATTATGGACAATTTCAAAATACTGGCCTGTCTCTGCCTGTGTAACAGCGAAATCATACGGGTGGAACTTATTGAATGACCTTTACACTAATTTTACCGAATAAACGCTTCCATTTCAACCCGCCCGCGATGTCTCCGTTTCCTTTTCTCTGAGCTGAACGTGTTATATATTTGAAAGTCTCGTTACTTTGTAACACAGTTTATTTATATTCCTAAACCTATTGGTTATCGCCAGACATGCAAACACCTATCTTTCTCCAACTGAAAACATTTACCCCATGTCGAATTATAATGTAGGAAACTTGGATATGGTTATATTTGCGCCCCAATGGGGCGTGAAATACAACATGCTTATTACCATGGCAGGTTATACTATAACACATAATTGATATATCGTATACTGTGTATTCCTATTATGGCAGGTGCATGACACTAAACAAGGTTCAAATGTTCAAACCACCCGAAATACCTGATATGAAAGGATATAATCACTCATTCGTTGTGACAGATACACAAAAAGTTGTATAAAGAGTGGCTGCAAAGTGGCTTGGTTTTGAACCATACAGCAACAATACTACATGTAGGGGCGTCAATCCGTCTTTCAATGTGGGGGGTGTGGGGGGGGGGGGGCGTGTATTTTGTATGGGGGTGCTGTAAATTTATTAGTCTTCACCACTACGGCGTGGAGTCCATGGGCCCGCTTAAGGGCCCCAGGTTGGGTCCCGGGCGAAGCCCTTGTCGGGTGTTCAGGGGGCGGAGCATGTTTGATTGGCCTAGGAAAGCTCTCCTTGCTATGAATATTTCATTTATTTTAATTAAACTTTGGCTTGGTTCATAAACACACTAAAAACGGGCGAAGCGGGAAAACAAATCCAGTTTTTTAACTAAAATGGTCCAGAAAACCGGCAGAAAACGTCCCTGAAGTCATCTTGTTATGCTTGAATAATTAAACATACGTTAAACTTATACGTGCGAAGAAGCGCGCAAAAATGTCCACTTTTTTAACTAAAATGGTCCAGAAAACGTTCCTAAAGCCATCTTGTTATGCTTGAATAATGATATATTGAACATAATTATGCGCGAAGCGCGCACAAATTCCAAGTTTTTCAACTAAAATGGTCCAGAAAAAGTTCCTGAAGCCATCTTGTTATGCTTGAATAATGATATATTGAACATAATTATGCGCGAAGCGCGCACAAATTCCAAGTTTTTCAACTAAAATGGTCCAGAAAAAGTTCCTGAAGCCATCTTGTTATGCTTGAATAATTAAATATTGAACATAAATACGGCGCACTAAAATGGTCCAGAAAACGTTCCTGTTCTGAAGCCGTCTTGTTATGCTTGAATGAATAATTAAACATTGAAACTAATACGCGCGAATCGCGCAAAAATGTCCAATTTTATAACTAAAATGGTCCAGAAAACTTCTCTGAAGCCATCTTGTAATACTTGAATAATTAAACATTGAAACTAATATGTTTGAAGTGCGCAAAAAAAAAAAAAATCCAATTTTTAAAACTAAAATGGTCCCAAAAACGTTCCTGAAGCCATGCATCTTGTTATGCTTGAATTTCTACTTGGTCATATAATTAACATTTAAACCAATACGCGCGAAGCGCGCAAAAATCTCAATTTTTTTAAAACTATAAATGGTTCAGAAAACGGTCCTGAAACCAACTTGTTATGCTTTAAAAACTAACATTGAAACTAATACGCGCAAAGCGTGCAAAATAATTGAAACTAATTTTGCAGTACATATTCAATTTCTACTTGGTCATATTAAATCGTTGTGTAGTGCAATACCCTTTTTATAATACAATATAGATTAGCAAGCCTACATGTACCCCATCCCTTCCCTCCAGGCTCTGGTTCTTGAACTTATTATTGGACACACACTGAACATTATTTCGAAAATCTTAAAATCTTAGGGGGTGCTACGCACTGTATAAAAAAACCTTAACTTGTTATTGGACTGACACTGTATATTTTTTCAAAAAATCTTAACATCTTAGGGGCACCCCTTAAAGAAAACATGGGGTGATTTTTGCTAGCTTAAACATCGAAAGGAACAGTGTGTATTAGATAACGGGTGAGTATAGTAGTCCGTTATCAATTATAATGGTGCCTTGTTCAGGTTTTGTGAGCATGAAGCTGCTAGGGAAAGTGAGACCCGGAGGGTCGAGCCTTCCCTAGATTTTGAAGTAATTCCCATGATTTTGAAGTAATAAGAATCGTATCGCCCTGTAACTTGGAATGTATGTACGATTTATGATCAGAAATGTAAATCTGCAAGAAAATCTACTTTCAATTTTTGTTTCGATGTTGAGGGCGTTCACTGGAAAGATCACATAATATACCTTTAAGTGCCATACTAGAAAAACATGCACCTCTTAATTGCCAAACAGTTACGTTAAAACTTAGAAACTCTTGGTACAATGATAACAATTGCTGAAGCAAAAAGGAAATGAAACCGATTAAAGAGACGATAAATAAGCACAGCAAAATCATCATATTATAGGGAACATATTACAAATTGCACCGACTCTATATAAGCAACTAATGTTGAATCACTACTGTACTAAAAATGTAAACCAAAATTACCATCTCATCAATCAAATCAAGATTTGGCTAACACTTTCAACGACTACTTTATCTCTAACATAAAACATGTCTAAAATTGACAACATCCGTACCTCCTTCAAACAAATGGATTATCCAGGATTTGCTACTTTAAATGCGTCTGTGCCAACTTTGGTCACTTTTTCCCTGGCCTCTGAGGATGAAGTTCGGAAATTAGTCATGACTTCTACCTCCAAGCATTGCCAACTGGATCCTATTCCTACATATGGATTGTCAAGGAACATATTGATCTTCTCCTCCCAACCATCACAAAAATTATAAATCTGTCACTTGAAACATCTAGTTTTCCATCACAATTTATAAGAGCGCTGTTGTTAAGCCATTACTTAAGAAGGCAACTCTGGATCCTGATAATCTTTAAAACTATCGTCTTGTGTCAAATTTGACTTTTGTGTCTAAGCTTATTGAATAAATTGTCGCAACTCGTCTGAATAAACACTTTGAATAGTACAACCTCTAAGAGAAGTATCAATCTGCCAACAAGAAATGTCATGGAACTGAGACTGCGCTTCTTTTAAGAAGCGCAGTCTCAGTTCCATGAAATTCCTGTAAAATATCATTCTGGACTTTAAAGCGTCCATAATGATATTTTACAGAAAATGGATTCAAAACATGCTGTGTTTTTAGTTCTACTGGATTTATTTGTCTGCGGCTTTTGACACCATTGATCACAATATTCTTCTTTCGCGTCTTATCTATACTGGTATCACAGGTTCAGCCCTTCAATGGCTAACAATTTATCATCTCCGGTTAAACCTCCAATTTATGCTTCTCCAGTTGTTAATATTGCTCGCAAACATAACTAAGCTGTACATGCATGTACATACACCCAACTTTATTTGTCGTTTAACATTAATGATGCTGCTGACAAATGGCTGAGGAAAGTTTAGCCCGTCAGCGTATTGAACTGTGAATTTCTGATATTGGATTATGGATGTCAAATAACAAACTGAAATTGAATGATAACAAAACGGAACTGCTTATTATATCTTCAAAAAACGCTCAAAATAAGATCCAGAATAACAATATTCAGATTGGTTCTTCAACTATTTCAGCCTCTAACCAATGTTCGTAATTTGGGAATATGTCTTGATTCTACGTTATCATATCAAAAAGGTGTGTCAATAAGCATATTTTCAAATTAGAAACCTCAGTTATATAAGAAACCTTCTCTGTAAGGATACAGCAGAAATACCATTGCATGCTTTTGTAACATCACGCTTAGACAACGGAAATGCCTTACTAAATGGAATAAATGAACAACAACTCAAGTAACTTCAACCTTTAACGTATACATAACTCAGCTGCTCGTGTTTTGACAAATACTCGCAAATTTGATCATATTACACCTACTCTTCGGAGTCTACACTGATTACCTGTTCGCGAACGGATCAAATATAAAACTCTACATGTACTTCTAACATGGAAAGTTTTGAACAATACGACACCTTATATAACCGACCTTCTCTCTCCATATACTAGTACTCCTACTCGCCTTATAGGTATTCAGAAAAGTGCTTACTGTCAGTTCCAAGAACAACATCCTCTTTCGGAGATCGTGCTTTTTCTACTGTTGCTCCAAAACATTGGAACTCTTTACCTATTCTTATTTAATGCTGCTTATGACAGCTAATTTCAACTGTTTTGATTCTACATTTTGTTTGCTTTGCTATTGTTATATTGTTTTTCATATTCAATTTGTAATTCACTGTATTGTTTTTCTTGTTTGTTAATTGTGCCTTGGATTAGAGCTTGTTTCTAAATAAATGGCGCATTATAAATGCTTATTCATTTTTTATTATTATATTATTCTTGGTTGTATAGTAATAAGATTGCTAGAGAAATCTTCCCTATATAAATTGGTTTTAAACTTTTTGAAACTATGGATATATGGATTGAAACAATTGAAATCAATGTCAATCAAACTTGGAATATCAAGCTCATGAAAATGAATAGTATAAGAGCTATGTTGGATGAATTCGTGTATGGATTAAACAATAGTTTGTCTTCAAACAATTTCAAAATAGGTTTATCCTAAGGTCTAATTATATATTATGAAACGTAATAGGTTAAGAAAGTAGTTTAGATGGTTATTATAATTATAAAAAAGAAAAGCACCTGAGTACCTGAATTCTCATTTTACCAAATTGTCCAACACCCACAGATACAATACCATGGGCAGTGCAACAAATTTTCTGGTTCCTAAAGCTAAAGGTCAGCAGTGCACTACTGAAAAATAATTTGGTGTCATTTTGACACTAAAACAAGCGTCAAAAAATGGGTCCTCAGTTGGCCACCTAAAGGTGTCAAATTGACACCATTATGGGTGTAAAATATGACACCTTTGGGTGTCATATTCATTTTGACACCTTTGGGTGGTTACCTGAGGACCCATTTTCGAAAATGCCATTACACCCCAAATGGGGTGTAATATTGACTCTCTTAAGTGTCATATTGAGTTTGACACCCTAAAGGTGTCAAATTGACACCATTATGGGTGTCAAATTGACACCATTATGGGTGTCAAACATGACACCTTTGGTGTCATATTCATTTTGACACCTTTGGGTGGTTACCTGAGAACCCATTTTCGAAAAATAGGGTGTAATATTGACTCTCTTAAGAGTCATATTGAGATAGCACATGTTTAGGAGCCGTTTTCTCGTCGCCATTTTGTTTGCATGTTACGAGCCGGTAAGACTGGTAAGTACCGATCTGCTCCATTTCCAGACATTTTTGATAATAATTATGATACAATTAGCGTAATGTAAGACGTCCGTATGAAAAAGATGACCACTGAGCCAGATAAATCGTGCTACATGTATGTAATGTTGCACAGATCATCGTATGCATGCATGACGAACACACACATAGTACTAGTAGGTTCATGCACTGACACACAGTCCAACAAAATGCTAGTCTCTGTCTATGAAATTGTAATTCATTTCATCAGTTAGTTGGCGCAATATTAAACAACATGAACAAGGCTTACATTACGCTAATTGTATCATAATTATTATCAAAAATGTCTGGAAATGGAGCAGATCGGTACTTACCAGTCTTACCGGCTCGTAACATGCAAACAAAATGGCGACGAGAAAACGCATGCGTTGATATGTTGATAGACGCCCAATTTGGTGTCAGAATTACACCAATTGGTGTCAGAATTACACCAGTTGGTGTCAGAATTACACCAATTGGTGTCAGAATTACACCAATTGGTGTCATGCTGTTTCGACGCCTCTAAAAACCGTGAGCTTTCCCGCCAACTATTGACGCCCTTGGAGTTATTTCAATTAATCTGACACCAGTTTTGGTGTAAATCACTAAATGATCACTGAAAGGTGTCCGTCGGACACTTAACGGTGTCACCGTAAATTATGTGCAAACCCATATCATTGACGATTACACCAATTTTGGAGTCAAAATAACGCCTTTGTAAGTGTCATTTACAGTTGACTCCAAGAAGGCGTCGCTGTGACACCAATTTATTTTTCAGTGTACATTTCTTCTTTACTGGTATTCGGGAATGGAATTTGCTACCAACTAAGGTTAAAACATCCAAAACCCACGGGCAGTTCAAAAAGGCTGTAAAAAGTCACTTTCTATCTTGATTTTTCATCCGTTTTTTATATGCAGTTGTTTCATAAAAAGTGCAATATTATGTGTGTGCAAATATATATGATGTTTTTATAATGTGCCGTTTTAATATTTGAAGGACCCCCAATGGAAATAAGCCCTTTTAGAGCTTTCTTGGGCTATCCTTGGCATTATATGTTTTCTTTTATTAATATATTGTGTTAATTGTTGTAATTTATTTAAGATTTGTATATTTGATCTGATGTATTGTACCTCTGTGTCTTGATATGCCAAATAAAACTAAACTAAACTAAATTATTACAAATAATATTAACACTGAGATGTATGCCGATTTCACTCTATGAAATCCATTGTAAATTGGACGTGAATAATTTCTGAATAAATTCATTAGGTTTGCAAGAATAGATAATTGAGATTTTCATTTTTCAAAACCAGTAATTTACTCACGATTGACAGTTTAGTCCAGGCTAGGAACAATGGTAATTTGCATGAACCTTGTTTTATGATATATACGGTGTTTTTTTGCTTTTTCTAGTGAATATTTAGGTGCTGAACCAGAATCCAGTGGGTGCCAGTTGTAAAACCTTGAGCGTTTTCAGGAATTGCACAAATGAAAAATGGCTGCCATTATACCATAAAATAGGTGTTTTATCCATATGATTGATTGTTTTGAACACTGTTACTTGTGAATTGTAATGGTTTCACTGTTGTTATATAAGATGGCAACAAGTGTGAGTATATCATATACATGAAATATTCACGGAACATTATGAAATCCAAGATGGCTACCATAGTGTTAGCCCATAAACATCTGTCCGTTTATGTTTTACAAACTAATGAGGGATACAGTAAAATAGGACACTTGCATAGACGGTCATTAGTTCAAATCTTGCTACAGACGACATACCTGGATGGATGACAATGACAATACCTTGGATCAATATTTGTTTAACAGGTGATTTGTGTACTATTGTATATAGATATGGAGGATGATTTGAACTAGTCTCTCTTTTTCTATAGTGAAACAAGCACCATTACAATGTACAATAACAAGCAAGTACGTAAGTTGTATTACCTTCGCAGCATGCAACGTCTACACCCCTCAGTATAGAAACATTTTACGAAGGGGGAACATGTTATGTATCACCAAGATGGTCTTTGGAATGGTATCTGGTCAGATCTCTTTATTGAGACCAGGTACATGCGATATGGGAAAGGATCGACTATCTGGTATCATTGGCTCTACACTGAATGAATCCACTCTTGCCATATGGGCCTTGTCCCACAGCATCTTTGGACAATTAAGGAATGATCTTGAGGAAATGCAAGATGGTCAAAGTCCAGAGCGTGGTTACTTGTTCAACACGTGTCAAGGCAGATGCTGCCGACAGAATCAAAATACGTGAGGCATTATCGACATGCATTGACATATTTGACGACGAGTCACACCCAATAGGTGTTGTAAACATCTATTCAGAACAGGTTTTCGATGATACGACTGTAAATGCTGACGATTCTCTCAAGATTGGTAATAAGCAGTGGGTGGAATATAAAAGACAGTGGCCAAAGGGGCTTCACAGCAGACTAAAGAAGAACATTACATCGATGTCTAAAGCCTCAACGTTGAAGTCCATTGTTGGTGACACACCCCAGGCAGTGAATACCGAGATGATATATGCACGTGTTATTTGAATAATGGCATCATCTAGAGAGACTGTTCTATACCAAGACTCTATTCTAATGAACTAGCCTCTTACCCATCGACCTTGTTTGACGAGAATGGTGATTTGCGATCAACTAGTAAGTCAGTGCTGAAAACCAAAATAAAGGTCGAGCTTAGCCAAAGAAACAGAGGTTAGCCTGAAGTTATCATTCTGGATGGTTGTGCTATTATACTGTGGACTGTTCCTTGGCCTGCATCTCCAGCGAAGGTGTCTACATTCGTTGATGCTGCAGTAACCAGCATAATATATCACATGAGCGTTTCACAAGTTCTGCATATTCGCCCAATATTATGAGTAGGCCTACTGTACAGTATGCAGTCATGCTGTAGAACAACACGCGCAAAGGGTTTCAGTCGTGTGTTCAAACTCACTAGTGAATCTCCACTTCCCAAGCAATCCATCTGTTTAAATGTGACTGCCAACAAAGTACAGATCATCGAACATATTGTTGCGAAACTATGTTCTGTGGAAATCCCTGAGGGTAAGTCGTCATAACTGGTGCTTACCCAGATCCAATAGAAGTTGGCGTTGGTGCAAAGCAAGCAGCAGTGACACATGAGGAAGCAAATGTTTATCATGTTATACCATATGATACATGATCATGGTATAACACATAAATGAGGCTGTTGCTGGACACTCACCAATCAAATTTGTTGTGTCTGATGACACCGATGTGCTCATCATTCTTGCCCATCATCTATATGCACTGAACCTCTCAAGTTGAGAGATCGGTCTGTCTCTCTGGATGACGTGATAGCTTCATGCTTGAAATATATGTAGCCACGCTGTATGGAAGTACATTTGAAGGCTCTCTAAACAACATGCGTGCAGACATTTTCAAGAAAACTAGGTGGCAAACGGGGTGGCAAATGGCATGTACCACCAAAGTTGGACAGCCTGCCTCCTACAATGGCCGCATTCAGACCCCACTGTTAACGTGCTCATTATCAGACAACCTTGTGGAAGCCGCTGGTATGTCATCCCCTATAGAGCAAGACCCATTACATAATGGTTGGAAGAAGAAAGGGTCTATACTTTAACCAGTGTATCTCATGGACGGCAACTCAATAGCACTAGATGAGGTCCTCAATCTAACTAGCTGTGGCTGCAAAACTGGTTGTAGATCCGCACACTGTTGTTGCGTCAAATTCTTTTTACCATACATAGAATTCTGCAAATGCATGGGTAGTGTACACGGTGAAAACCCCATGAAAGCAGAGTCACAAGACGGTAACAATGACAGCGATGGTGACAATAATGATGAATAATCCTCGCACGTGGAAATATGTCGCATTTGCAGTCAAGTATTCTTTTAATTGGATAAAAGATAGCAATGTTTGGTTTTATTTTCTAATCATTGTCAATTATCATGCAGACGACTTTTAAATGGAAAATCACTGTAATGTGATAATTATCTTAGGATAAGTAATTTAACATGAACAATGACTTGGTGGACATCTTGGATTTTTATTTCTCTACCAAATTAAGCTCAGGCTTTCTCAAATGACACAAATAATATGATTCCTATTCTGTAGATAACATTATCTAAAACATTTGTTACAAATAGAAACATATACTTATATGTAGCAAAATAGGGTCCTGCGATGAGCAGATCTACAAGAATAAATAAGGTTTGGAAGCCATCTTATTCTTTTGCAAAATCTATAAGTTAAACTGTTCTAGAGACAATTTAAAATGGATACATTTAGCGATACAAGGTCCCGTGATTAGCAAAACTATATTGGTAAAAATGTTTGGCAGCCATCTTGGATTTTGGCCATATATTCTAGGTTTTTTCAACTACAACTAACCACACTACAAGCTGTTACAAAATGTATATATATAGTGAAACAAAGTCCTGTAATGAGCAAAACTATAATGAAAAAAAATGCTTTTTGGAAGCCATTTTGCATTTTTGCATTTTTACCAAAATGCTCAAGGTTTGGCAACTGGCACCCATCGGATTTGGAATCAGCAATAAAAACTGGTCTAGAAACTCTTAAAAAACATTGTAGGCCTATATATAACAAAACAAGGTTATGAGGTCTCTAGCCTGGACTAGTTTCGTGTGTTGTGGTCTACACACTTCCTCAGAATAACCTCTTCTGATCCGTACTGCTTCCGGTTGAGGGCGCTGTTACGGTGATCTATGAAATACCGTGCATCAATTGCAAACAATCTTACATCGGAGAAACGGGACGCCGTTTTAGCACCCGAATGAAAGAGCACCAGAAAGAGACGGAGAAAATTACCTCCGAGAAGAGGAATTTCACTCGTCAGAATAGAAAGCAGTCAGAGACAGAATACAGCAAGTCAGCCATCGCTGACCATGCTGTACAAAAGAATCATGTCATTGACTGGCCTAATGCCAAAATCCTTTGTAAGGAGGACAAACCACGCCATTTGGATTCGACGGAAGGCACCCGACACTATGAACAGAGACGACGGGGCCCATTTTCTAAGTCATGTCTACGACCCACTGATCACCGTAACAGCGCCCTCAACCGGAAGCAGTACGGATCAGAAGCGGTTATTCGTGAGGACCACAACACACGAAACTGTCAATCGTGAGTAAATTACTGGTTTTGAAAAATGAAAATCTCAATTATGGACGTGAATAACTTTACACCCAACTATATCTCCAATACTCTCACACTTCAGTGCAAAGTTCAGTTGTACAAGTGTTATGTATTTACCAATGCATAAGGATCACAGTATTTGGGTATTAGGCTGTGAGACTGGTTTGTAGATTACCAGGTCAAGCATTACACTTTGATGAACTCCGTGACCTCAGGATTTAGCACAAGTTCAAGAATTGGCCATAAATGGAAATTAAACCTTGTGACTAGGGTTGAAAATACATAGGTTTTAAAATACTTTTGACTTTAGAGTTAACTGCATTGTAAATTGATGTTTTCCAAGTTGCTAAAATAACATAATTAATACAAAGACATATTGTGATAGGTGTATGCCAATCAAAGCCTAATTAAACGATCCAATCGTTTAATTAAAGGAAAAGTCATTTATTGCGGAAAAGAATAACTAAAATAGTATCTGTGTAGGTTGAGTTGATAAACAACATTAAAAGAAGGGCAACATAATAATATGTCTTGTTTCGTGGATATATTTTGGGATAGTTTTATCAGGTTTAACAGGGCCAGGGTTAACTAATTAAGAATGTCGTTTCACTAAATAAGTATCTTCAGATTAATAAAGGAGTAAATACGCAGTCAAGCCAATGTAAAGAATGATAATATTAATTGAAGATACATTGTATGAAGATATATTAAATAACTTCTGGCTTTACTACAGTCGAGATGTGTGTGTAAAACTTATGATATTCTCATGTCTATTTACCTTAAACAGAGACATTGGCCCCGTAACAATTACGCCTTCCCTACATGAGCCACCCGGCTAGTTTGTGTACTACTCAATGGGCAAATTTGATATCACCTTGTGCTTCTAAAATAAGAAACCATTGGAGTTATGCAAGTCATAATAAGGAATATGATTATTTTGAGGATAACCCTTCATGTAGAATAGAAAACATCAAGTTGAAAATCGGGCCAGAAATCAGAACATTACCTTTTAAAGCGATAAATCGGGCGATAAATAACCCGAATTAAAATTATTGACGGTGCATTTTTGTAACACTCTCCAAAAAACGCACACCGTGCTCCAAACGCGTTACAATTTTTGATGCTCATTTTGAAATGGCATAGCAGATAATTTAGGAAATACATTTTTTTGGTCTGTATGTATATGTACCACCCTAAAGAATGGGAAACATTAAGATTAAGATTTTTCGTAGTAAACAACAGCGAAACATAATGTTTTTAATAATAATAATTGTTTTCCTTTCCCATGCATTGCATGGTAAAGTGTACATAGTAAAGTGGACTTTAAAAAAGTTTAGAACAACACTACACCAAAGTGTTTTAATTCCGTTAACCGCGTATATAACCGGAAGTTCTGCGTACCTATCAAGTCTGTACCAGAGACTGTTATCGATAATTGATTGGATTGACCTGTCTGTCAGGTCAAAGGTTATTATTTCACGCTAAAGAAATAAAATATAGAAGCAGTGTGACTGTGAGAGGGATTCACAATGTTACATTTAGTCCTCAAAATTCGAATAATTGTATGTTTCCGATTAAAGAGATAATTGATAGCTCTCATTATGGACCGACTAACCAGCGAGCTAACATTTGAACAAATTGATAGCTGGTTTCGGATCGGAGGAACTCCGCAATGCGAACCCGTGAAAACGGTGCCTCGTACAACGATGCGTGGTATTCCATTCACTGTTGGTGGAGATAGTGATGAAGCGAAACGAAGAAGTCAGTCCACAATTGTATTGCCTCCACGAAATGGGTAAGTATAGGCATGGACTTATCAAGTCCATGGTATAGTCAAGGAGTAATTATACTTAAGTATACTAACTCCTTGGTATAAGTAACCTTAATTAAAATTAAAAGTCAACAATATCAATACAATTCCTTTTCTCATTTCTTGCAGGTGTCCGAATTGTCCAGCCCTGGCAATATATGCCCGCTAAGTGGGCATATTTGCCAGTATTTACAGTTAATCCAAAAGTAGCGCTTCCACACAAACAATGGCATATTCTACCCTTCATTATATCAATGTTTAACTCAATACCTAAATATTTCATGTCGCTTCAAAATAATTCTTGGTTGCGTTTTGCCAGAAATATGATGAAATTTCAGTCATTTTGTGGCAAGTGGACATTTTGCCAGTATTTACAGTTAATCCAAAAGCAGCGCTTCCACACACAAAATGGCATCTTCTATCCTTCATATATCGATAGCTGAACTTGATACCAACATATTTTTGCGTCGCTGCAAAACAATTCATGGTTACGTTTTACTAGGAAAAAGATGCAATTTCAGTCATTTTTGGCAAAAACTATTTTTGAAATTTCATTTTCAAGCTTTCATTGAAAGTGCACTATTTATTACATTGACAAACAGGGAATCCTCTACGCTTATTGTGTACTAATTGGTGTACACACACCAATCCCTTCCCCCACCACCCCAACCACAAACCCCTCCCACCCCATGCACAAACCCACTCAACCCCAACCACAAACCTACTCAACCTTCCCACAATGCCCCCTACACATCTATACAACCTCCCCTCCCCACAACAAATC
Source organism: Ophiura sarsii (assembly GCA_035610835.1). NCBI lineage: Eukaryota > Metazoa > Echinodermata > Ophiuroidea > Amphilepidida > Ophiuridae > Ophiura > Ophiura sarsii. The sequence continues at coordinate 25,120,816 of CM069441.1, forward strand.
CCCACCCCAATGCCACCACACCCCTTTACCATCATAATCCCCACCACAAACTCCCTCCCCTTTCCATCCCCACCACAAACCCCTCCCCTTTCATCCCCACCATAAACCCCCTCCCCTTCCCACCCCCACAAACCCCATCCCCACCACAAACCCCCTCCCTTTCCCAATCCCATCCCCACCACAAACCCCTCCCGTCCCATTCACAAAACCCCTCCCCTCCCATTCACAAAACCCCTCCCCTACCACAAAACCCCTCTCCCACCATAAACACCTACCCACCCCACCCCATGGTCAACCCTACCTACCCACCCCATGCATCCACGCCACCACAACCACCTCCATCACAATCCCCCACCCCTTCCCAACTGCACCACAAAACCCCTCCCCCACCACAAAACCCCTCCCCCACCACAAACACGTACCCTACCCACCCCACCCCTAGGCCAACCTTTCCTACCCCATGCATCCATGCCACCATCCCCCCTTCCCCACCACAAACCATCCCCAGGGCCATCACATTCCCATTCACCGCCCACAAACCCCTGCCCTCCACCACAACCCCTCCCCACCACTAACCCCCTCCCCAACCACAAACCACAAACACCCTCTCATCACTAACCCCCTCCCAACCACAAATACCACCCCCATCACTAACCCTTCCCAATCACAAACACCCACATCATCCCTCACACCAAACCCCCTATTACAAAAATCATGTGGTATCGATTATCGTTGCGCCGCCCATCACTACAAAAACTTTTTTACAATAGACAAAACTTTTGCTTGATGCTGAATGGATGTTTCTGACACACCCCTTGTATTTCATTGGCCACAAGTACTGTAAAAGCTGAAATATTCGCGGTGGTTTTATTTTCGCGCTTTTCACACAAAATCTTTTTCCGCGAAAATTATAACACGCAAAAATATTGCTTTACACATTCATGCAATGCTTTCAGACGGTCGCCCGCGAAAAAAACAATTCGCGAAATGTCTTTGATATAAAAATCCGCGAAAATATCTGTACGCGAAAATATTGGCTTTTACAGTACTCAGTGGATCCACCCAGATATAGTGCTGGGAGATACAAGCCTCTCAGTCTCAAACCCAAAATCATGAAATGTCCACTGCAAGAACTTGAAGTGTAACCTCTGGTTTTGCCCACAAAGCATCAAGGTAACGGCATACAACACACTTGTAAGACCAGTACTGGAGCAGGCTTGTCGTTAGGTAAAAATAGTATGGGGTTCACTGGACCCCATAATCTACCAATTTTCAAAATTATGTGGTCCGTGAAGAAATTATGGGGTCCAAGTCAAAAATATAATTTGCGAATTATGACTTCGGAATCGGATACGGAGTGGTTAAACGGGGACTACAACATGGACGATGGTCCGAGTTGTACAAGGAAGACCAAGAATATTTAATATTGTATTGTCAAGTATACTTTGATTCGGATCGTCACGAAAACTGATATTTGTAAGCTTACACCTGCAAAATTATCTTGACACACGATTACAAATTATTGCGTCCAGATGGACGCAATAAAGAGACTATTGCGTCCCCAGAATATTGCGTCCCCAGACGCGAAAACGCAATGTAACGAGAAGCCTGCACTGGAGTATGCTGGTTGCTCATGGGATCCATTCAGAAGCGGGGATGTGGCAATGATAGAAGCAGTCCAAAGAAAGGCAGCAAGCTGCAAGGTTTTGCTTGAATGATTACAAACAGCTAAGAAGTGTCACACAAATGTTAGAAGATTTGAAATGGGCCAGCCTCGAAGACCGTCGTAAAGAAGCAAGACTAAAACTCATGCACAAGATCATGAATGGTGATATTGGAATCAAACCTGTTTACCTGAACCTTATTTCAAGATTGTTGGTGGTAGCAGAACAACTAGGGGAAATAGTCTCCGTATCCAGAAAGACCTGATCAAGAAAGACATACATTATAAGCACTCATTTCCCCCCAGAACAGCAGCAATTGGAACAAACTCGATGAAGCAACAGTGATGGCAGAAACCAGGGCATAATTCTGTTATACCTTACACACCAACGTCAGTAGTATGCGTCGTTCTTAAAAATCATGCACTATGAATATCTCTGTGAAGGGTTTAACAAAATTACTCCAAAACCAGCGAGAACTTCAACCAGAATCTCCATAGACAACAGATTGGAACAACGGCAGATAGGACCGAAGCAGCAGTAAATGCAGAACCCAGCGAGAATTTCAACCAGATTCCTGACAGGCAACAGAATGGAACAGCGACAGAACTGGACAACAACGACAAAGCGACAGGATCAACAGGAACCAGCGAGAACCAAAGGCTACATGTATGAACACCTCTCTTGCCATTATACACATTGACCGACAATGACCTCAACGACCCAACAGTTGGTGAAGTACAGTTTATCTGCGCATACCGACTTTATAACCGAAACAGTTAACAGAAACAGAATATCTTGGACTTGGTCTTGGGCTTGGCACGGCATATTCATAAAATTTTGAAAATAAAATTATCTATTTGAAAATGGAATACATGGAAACAAAGTACTTTAAACTTTACGGCAATATCATGTTCTTTGCCCAGCACATGCGCAGTGGATACACACACATACGGAATGAAATACATTGTGTTCATTCCGTGCTGGGCAAAGAACACGACATTGCCTACTTTACAATAAAAAATCATGGTTCAACCATGTCTGCAGGCTGAATAATAAAAAAGTTATAACCAAAAGTAGTTTGCCTCATATTGCTGAAAACTGGGCAAGCCATGCACATTTTAGGTTAAAAAAAAGGTTAACTTTCATGATGTCTAGTTGCTTGTGCGGGGTTATATAGACATCAGTGAATACATCCTAGCCACATCGTGCTACATCGCTGTATTTAGGTAAACATGGAGTTTTCTACATATTTTGGCCAACTAATTTTCAAAAAATGTCGCCCTCTGTAGTCAATGATATGAACATCCCTAGTAATGAATAATCATTCATTGTTTTTCAACTTTTTGTTAACAGAAATAAAATGAGTTTTGTTTTTGACACTATTACATGTATGTATTTTATAAATAAAAAGTAAAAATATGATTATCAGATTATGAATGAATTAATAATTTAATATTATCTATATAATAATACCCCTACGGAATCCCCAATTCTTGTACGGAGATGTTTTCCCCTTTCCGCACCTTCGATTGACTTCAAATTTTCTGTGCGAGTGCGCATGGGTTCCACGACGAACCAGTTTATGTTTGATTTTTAAATTTGGGTTAAATTCCGTGAAGTTCGAGGTTGTTTAGCCTGTTGCTACGTTATTGCTACGTGCCGTGTATATGCAGGACACGCCATGACGATGGCTGGCGCACCGCACACATAATCATGCCATTGCCAGCGCACGCGTAATCGGGCGAATACCGGCGCACACGTAAGATGCCCACACGTTAGTGGCGCAAAGCGAGTTTGTTATGGGTCGGGGCCCGGGGTAAAGGCGGCAAGCAATCTGTTGCTCCGTAGTGCAAACCGTACAGTACAAGATACAGGCACGATGACAAAACAACAAAATGTCAATCATATAACCAGGGTATACAGGAACATCAGAGGGATTCACGATGTTAAATTTAGTCCTCAAAATTTGAATAATTGTATGATTCCGATTAAAGAGATAATTGATAGCTCTCATTATGGACCGACTAACCAGCAAGCTAACATTTGAACAAATTGACAGCTGTCAAAGGTTAATCATAATTCAGATATGAACTTACACCTATAAGGATTAAGGAAAATCAGCCCTCTTTGTACAACAAAACGTCGATTCAAAAAATGCTGATCGGGCCTGATCAGCATTTTACGTCAGACAGTATCCAGGTTTCACTGGCTTATTTTTGGTGAGGTCTAACTATAATGAGGTAGGCTTTGGTTTTCCCAACTTTTGCTGGGTTTTCTTTCTAAAGGTGAAGGAAATGACAGCATAGACATGTGGAGGACTAAGATATTTTAGTATCCGGATCAAGGGAAACATGGTCATCAGTGGTGGCCATTTGATGTATTGTTTTCTTTCCGATAAGAATGATTCATCTATGCATAAGTCTATTAATCCAGTATTATTTAAGTATGACGCAGGATGACGGCTTATTACGTCATAAAAAAGTAGAGAAATGGTGTTGAAAAAAGGAGGGAAATAGTGTTGAAATGTCTGAAGCATCTGTTATAAAAAAACAAAGGTTTATTAAAAGCATAGCTCTATATGTAAAAGAGATACCCCTGGCATGTGCTAATATTGATGGAACAACATTTTAAATAGTTTTAAATAGACAATTATAGAGAAGATGCCATAAACATACATCAGATATATTCACAAAGTCTATATTTTTTTACAATTCAATATTACAGACCACGACATAACTTGGCCCAGCAAACAGAATATGCAAACCTATACCGACAGCAATGGGAACAGGATATGCTGCAGAACCCTAGCGAGGCACCAGAGGTCAATATGCACAGCAATATGTCAGGTCAGTATGCGGGCCCTAAAATTCAAAGAAGCCATTGCCTTCAATGCCCTTGGACTTGGACATCATGCATCACGACTGTTTCAATTTTAGAAGTATTATGTACCCATGGCCTGAAAAAAATGTTTTTTTCCCCCGGCAAGCGATTCCAAATTTCCCTCCAAAATGGAATGCATTTCTTAATGAAAGAGTAACATTTCCCTCCAAATGCCAAAATTTCCCTCCAAATGCTCAAATTTCCCTCCAAATGCTCAAATTTCCCTGCAAGGAGCTTTCCGTATTGCCTACTTTTTTAGCCTGTGTATGTACCCACAAATAACCCTGTGTCATTTTTTCTTCATCTTAAAGTTAGGGAAAAAAGTGTTTTTTCTCGAGATATTTGATCAAAAATCAAGACAAACCTGAGGCTGATCGGTTAAAGGTTAACATGGTTATGAAAAAATACATTTCTGATTTTGATATTGATAGGTACCTCACAATGTTGAACAATATCTAGGCTATCTGAAACTGCATTTAAAAAAAATTAAAATGCGGTACGTTCCCGGAACAGTCCATTATTGTCCAAGGGGTGAAAACAAGATGCGTCACGGACGGACATTTTAGTTCAAGTTCATCATGCTATATTTTTATGTTAATGTAACATTTTCAGAGTTTTGTGATGCAATGTTGATAGCTGACACACTTTTCCATCAAATAAGTAAATATTTGGGAAAAAAGTTCTGGGGAAGTTATACCGCTAGACTTGCGTTAACATTTTGATGTTTTGCTGTCCGTCCGTGACACAAAAAAAGTTTAAAAGTTTTTAAACTAATTTCAAGGACAAAGTAAAAAAATAAGAACATAGTGAAGTATCTCCCTTACATGTATATGTATTCTTCCCCATGCAGGAGTATTAATTAATTAGGGCACGCATAAATTAGTTAAATCTTTAATTAAAAGTTGTCACGGACGGACACAAATTTTGTCACGGACGGACACTGTTAGCTACTGTTCAGTTCTGAGCACACAAGCAAAGCTGAATACCACCCCTCTTTACCATTAAATGAACTAGTCCATACAGGTATGCCCTTTATGCAAATGAGTAGGTTTGCTACAGCAGTGAGCACATGTTATGATGCTCACCAGGTGCACTGTAAAATTACTTTAAGTCAAATGAAGTCATTTGCTTATTTGCGCATTTGTGAACCCTCAGCAGATCTTCTTTGGTGAATCTGTAATATAGCTTGCGCTTGTTAACCTTACTGCCTGTACATGCTGAAATAATGCTTGCAAATAAAAGAGGTAGCATGAGATCAGTTAAAAGACACTGTTTAAAATTGCCCCATATAATAAGTGTATGTGAAATAAAAGCAAGTAACAGCATTGAAATCAGAAAGTATCATTGGAGATGTTAGCACAAATTTAATTTTAAGCTTTGCACTGTCAAAAGTTGCAGGCTTTTTCTTCATGAAACTTTGAAAAACTCAAAACACGGTTGGATGCCTACATGTATCCATTATCACTAACCTTTAATTACACATTTAATTGAACAAAAACTTATCAAAGAAGGGTAAAAAATGTTTTCAAAAGTTGTATCACAGCATACAGTCTTTTACACAATTAATCGAACAAAATTTATCAAAGAAGGGTCAAAATTGTTTTACAAAGTTGTATCACAGCATACAGTCTATTTATATGATGCAGCAGATCTATCTCTTGCCATTTATGGTAAGAGGGGCAGGATTCAGTTTGGCATTTGTACTCAGAACTGAATAATGTCCGTCCGTGACAAAATTTGTGTCCGTCCGTGACAACTTTTAATCACTGATTTATTGACTTATTTATTGACGCCATTGTTAAGTTTCATTTCTACATGAGAAAGGGGTATATAGGGGAGATAGCTCACTATGTTTTTATTTTTTCTCTCTTTCCTTGAAAAAAGTTGTAAAACTTTAAAACTTTTTTTGCGTCACGGACGGACAGCTCTGCATCAAAAAGTTATCACAAGGGCAGGGTAATTACTTCCCAGAACTTTTTTTCTAAAATATATTTCTTATTTAATGGATAAATGTGCCATCTATCAATTTTTAATTAAAAAAATTGAAAATGTTTCATTAACATAAAATATGGCAAGGTCAACTTCTACTAAGAATGTCCGTCCATGACGTATCTTGTTTCTACCCCTTGGGCAATACTAGACTGTTCCGAAAACTGTTTCCGCATTTTTTCTTCTTTTCAGTTTCAGTTAGCCAAGATGTTGTTCAATATTGTGAGGTACATTTCAATATCAATATCAAAAAGTAATTTTTTTCACACCAATGTGAACCTTGAACCGATCACCCTCTGCTATCAAAGTGCCAAATTCTGCAACCTTTGAATATAACCATCACACTGGTTTTGGTATCTTGTGATCCTTTTTAATTACTCAGATTGAAAAAATTATGACATACAATTTTTCTTACTATTTTTATTTTTGATACCATTTTGTCATGTAAATAAGTGGCAATTTCAAAGTTCTTCAACATCTGTGTCCGTCCGTGATGCTAACAAATTTCCGTTTGTGACACAGTTTGTTACAGGTCTACCCTTCTCCTGTAAAAAATAAATCTGTTTTCAAATGCTGTGTATCAAACCATGTATCACTTACTATTTGACCTGGAAAGCTTGAGGAATATGGAATTGTTTAAATAGAAATTAAGAAGATGTACTAATGGTCCGGAGAACCCTATTTCTATCTTGTCCGTAGTGTTGGAAAAAGACTAATATCTTGACTGCTTTTTATTACTAAGATTGAAAATTCATGACTTAACATTTTTCTTACTATTTTGTAAGTATTTGATACAATTTTTTCATATTAAAGTGTAAATAAGTGGCAATTTCAAAGTTTTTTATGTAGTTAACATTTGTGTCCGTCCGTGACGCTCAAAAATGTCCGTCCGTGACAAAGTTTGTTACCCTACCCCTGTAAAAAATAAGAAATATTTTTAAATGCTGTGTATCAGATATTCAAACCATGTATCTTACTTACTATTTGACATGGAAAGCATTGGAGAATATGGAGTTGACTAGATAGAAATTAAAAAGAAGCACTAAAAGGTAGAGAACCCTATTTCTATCTAGTCCGTCCGTGACACAAACATTTCCGTCGTTCTATTTTTAGCAACAAACCACACCTTTTTTTGTTGTTGTGTATTTCAATCAAGTTGATGATTCTCTATAACATTAAACATAAAAAGTTGAATAAATGTCAGTAGTTACTTTTTACAAACTGTTTTTTGCTCATGTTTTGCACAAACGTCCGTCCGTGACAAACCGATCAGCCTCACCTTTCAAAGTGAATTACAATATATAACAGACAGGAATTATGATCAAAGGAATAGCGCAAGTATACAGCATAACAAGACGTGTATTCTGATGAGGTACATTTTTACCACTGCAGATTTGGAGAGTGTTAGTGAGGCAGTCAGTCAGATGACCATGGGGGCTACTCCACCGGAGCTGGCTGTGCAGGTGTACAAAAACTACAACTTTGATCATATGTACAACGAAGACCTACCCATTACAGCTGCACGTGAACAGGTATGAAAACCATTGGATGACAGAGTACAGATCATGTAATTCGATCGGTAATCATCTGAAAATGGATTCAAAAAATGGGAAGTCACTGGTGACTCTTTTAATCAGTATGTGGCAGTCTGATTTGAATTGAAGGTTCACGTGTACCGTATTATCCCTATTAAGCGCCCAGGACCTTATAAGCGCCCACCCTTGTTTTTCTCAATGACTACCAACAAACAATCCCTTATAAGTGCCCACCTTTTCAAATGGTCAGCATCCTCAAATGACCACTTGTACATATATTTCATTTAGTACATGAAATGGTCAGCCTCCTCAAATGACCATCAAATGGTCAGCATCTTCAAATGACCATCAAATGGTCAGCATCTTCAAATGACCACTTGTACATTTTATTTTAGTATGATAAATGAGTTTAAAAAGGTAACATAATAAGCGCCCACCCATAATGACTTTGCTAACCGCCCTGGGCGCTTAATAGGGATAATACGGTACATGATATCTTGGGAGCATATTTAGGAGTGTTTCTAAAAATAACTTTTTTGAGGTAGCGAAGCTACTGGGGGTTGGTAGTTGGTTAGCTAGCGGTTTTTAAAAAGTTTTTGGGCTACAAAACGGACCTAGGCTATATAACGAGGCGAATATACTCGCTGAGTGTCGACTGGCAGCCTGGTGTAGTGGCTAGGATCTGGTGGTGGGGTGGGGGGGGGGGGTCGGATGACCTTTCTGGTGAATTTTGGGTGTTGGAAAAGAAATCTGTTGCCGTGTGGTGATCTAGAGTTAGGGTTATAGGAGTTTCTTTACCATCTAGTGACTTCAGACAGCAGGATGACAAAACTGGGTTGACTTAAGACAGCAGGGTGACAAAGCTGGGTTGACTTTAGACAGCAGGGTGACACAACTGGGTTGAATTTAGACAGCAGGGTGACAAAGCTGGGTTGACTTTAGACAACAGGGTGACAAAACTGGGTTGACTGATAGACAGCAGGGTGACACAACTGGGATGACATTAGACAGCAGGGTGACAAAACTGGGGTGACTTTAGACAGCAGGGTGACAAAGCTGGGTTGACTTTAGACAATAGGGTGACAACACTTGGTTGAATTTAGATAGCAGAGTGACAAAACTGGGTGACTGATAGACAGCAGGGTGACTCAACTGGAATGACTTTAGACAGCAGGGTGACAAAACTGGGTTGACTTTAGACAACAAGGTGACACAACTGGGTTGACTTTAGACAGCAGGGTGACAAAACTGGGTTGACTTTAGACAGCAGGGTGACAAAACTGGGTTGACTTTAGACAGCAGGATGACAAAACTGTGTTGACTTTAGACAGCAGGGTGACATAACTGGGTTGACTTTAGACAGCAGGGTGACATGACTGGGTTGACATTAGACAGCAGGGTGACAAAACTTGGTTGACCTTAGACAGCAGGGTGACATAACTGGGTTGACTTTAGACAGCAGGGTGACAAAACTTGGTTGACTTTAGACAGCAGGGTGACAAAGCTTGGTGGGTTGACTTTAGTTAGCAGGGTGACAAAACTGGGTTGACTGATAGACAGCAGGGTGACACAACTGGGATGACATTAGACAGCAGGGTGACAAAACTGGGGTGACTTTAGACAGCAGGGTGACAAAACTGGGTTGACTTTAGATAGCAAGGTGATAAAACTGGGTTGAATTTAGACAGCAGAGTGACAAAACTTGGTTGAATTTAGACAGCAGAGTGACAAAACTGGGTTGACTTTAGATAGCAAGGTGATAAAACTGGGATGACTTTAGACAACAGGGTGACAAAACTGGGTTGACTGATAAACAGCAGGGTGACTAAACTGGGATGACTTTAGACAGCAGGGTGACAAAACTGGGGTGACTTTAGACAGCAGGGTGACAAAACTGGGTTGACTTTAGACAACAAGGTGACAAAACTGGGTTGACTTTAGACAGCAGGGTGACAAAACTGGGTTGACTTTAGAAAGCAGGATGACAAAATTGGTGCCTCTAGATAGCAGGGTGACTGTGGACAATTTTTCTTTTTTAAATATGAAAATATATAATTTGTCTCTAGTTGAGTGCTTGAGGTATCCTTGGACAATGTGACCGATGGTAGCTTTGGACTTTCTAGAGAATGTTATTACTTGCTTGTCTAAAGCCATCCAGTTTACAGTATGATTATAGATGGGGTGTCAGCAATGCAATGGTCATCAACAAAAGCAACGGTCGAAGGAAATGGACTGTCGATACATGCTTGAGGGAACAGCATATGACCACAACACTGTCCACTATGCCTTATTGCCCTTTATAATGCTTTGGCGCAAGTTTTATAAGCATGGGTTCTAAATAAAACAAGATGCGCGCGCACACTGCAGCAGCAAAGAACAATGGCAACCGCCGAGCAAATGCCCTGTGTGATGTCACATGTCACCCCATCTATACTTGGCTAATCAAAGTGGCAATTGAACCATACTACTACCAGTCCAAACTGAAAACTTGCATGCATCGAGATTGACTATATTAATACACTTGTTGTAACTCATGGGGTATATCATTTCTGTTGCAGAGTGTATTTACTAATTTATTTATTTTTAAACTCAGATAACGAATACAATAGACACCAACCAGGTGACCATCATTCAAGGTGAAACAGGCAGCGGTAAAACTACTCAGGTAGCACAGTACATCCTAGATCATCATGTGGAGCAAAACAAACACTGTAATATTGTGGTGACCCAGCCAAGACGTATTGCAGCCATCAGTATTGCCAGGCGGGTGTGTGAGGAGAGACGATGGCAGATTGGCAGTCTTGTTGGATATCAGGTTGGTATGATGTAGAGGGTATAATATGTGAGTGACCATTCGCGTCAAAAAGGGCATGTTGTCGGCAAACATAGTTTAGAGATAGAGGCCAATATATTCGGTGAAATATAAAACAAAATAAAAGAAAAAAACATGCTTCTTCAATTCATATCTTGTGTTTACAAAGTCCGATTACCTTCACCATATGGTATCATTATAAAGCTTAAAATGTGCTCTTTCAAGTCATATCAATAACTCAGATTTGATTCGGGCCACCAACATGTCCATTTTGATGTGACGGGTCACATATAATGTATACAGGGTGTATCAAAAAAAAACCAACACTTTTTGTCGCGAGCTCTCCGATTACGGCAAATTTAATTACAAATCACTCTGAAATTTATATATTCTGTTAGGTGTACTTATTGGCTATCACATAGTCAAATTACAGCGATATCGATTATTGATTCCCTGAGATATCAACGATACACGTAGACAAGTGCAAAACACGTTTTACATAGTTTATCCTGTATGCCTGATTTTCTTGTCAGGTGAATATTAGCAAGACACTTTAATAACTCATTGTACTTAAATAATTGGAATCAAACTCATCATTCTGAGAAGAAAATGACATGTTAATAAAGGTATCAAATGTCTGGCTATTACAGTATCATATCAATATTAATTAAATCTGGCAATAAGTTAGTTGATAGTTAATGACACAATTTGAAAATCCAGATTGCAAAGTCTGTTTGCAAATCCTCTCTCTTTTTCTCTTGTAATGTCATAAATAAAACAGTATGGCACATTATTCAAAAGATAAACAAATGGAAGTTGTTGTTTATTCATTGTTCAACAACTCCCCCATACCTTAAGTACAGTAACAAAGCGTTGTTGATTTGAGATAAACCCACTGTTCATATGCAAATTACTAGGATAGCGAACCTTATTTGGAAACCGCAAAATTGTAAACAAACAAAAATGTTCGCACAAATTTGTTCATTTTTTCGGCGTATAAATGCATTTCGCCATGAAATCCTTAAAGTTAGCAAATATCTTTATATACCGAAATGTAGCTATACCCCTGAGGAAAATATTCTTGGCGAGGGCCATATGTAAAGGTTCACTTCTAAAGCCACAATTTTAGCCGAACCGGCGCTACCTGAGCGCAAGAGAATCGCAATTTTTGCATCATCGCGGCGAAACGTGTTCGCTTTGATCTCCAGGACCGTACCACTATTGAAACGGAGGGGTGTGTTTTGATTTTATACAAATATTCTATAAACATGTATCAAAATGTGTTGTGTAAATTAAACGCATTCTTGATTTAATTTTTCTCCGAATGTTAAAGGTGGTGTGTGAATAAAATGCTATTTACAAAATATTTTTAATTTCACAATTACTTGCGAAATAATTTGTCTTCTCTCATGTTTACCTTTTGTAACCCAGCCCATTCTGAAGTTCGATCGCCCATTTACGGGGAACGGACGATGTCCAAATAAGGGCCTAATTATAATAAACGTAAACTTTTTTTTCTCGATTTTTAAAGAGCAGCTATTTTTTTAATGTCAAATTAAGCCTATTAAAACAAGTTTTGTACTTGTTTTCATTAAATATCCAAAACGATATTCACATTTGAATGATGTAAATATGTTTGGTCGTTGTTGAACGGGGTTCAACAAGGTCTTCGTCGTTGTTTATCTTGAATCGACAACGGTAAGACGGGTTTATTTTGCTCGGGCAGCTAAAGCTGCCCTCGCAAAATAAACCCGTCTTACCGTTGTCGATTCAAGATAAACAACTCCGAAACCTTATTGAACCCCTAATTAGTCTGTTGTGAATGGGAACGGGACATTATGGTGCTGCTCGACCCTCAAAATGCTGTCCTTGTTTTAAGATGCATCGATTATGAACTTTAATTTATGAAAGAACGTACCATAGACATTATGTGGCGATCATAGCAATCGGTGTTTCAGATCTTAAAAAGGGTGATTGACGTATTCAAATGCTCAAATGATTATCAGATTACACGATTCAATCATTTCATGTACCACCTTACTCAAACAAAGGAAATTAAGATAAACGATTCCAGACATTAAAGTTACATAGGTTATAAAACTGTTAATCAGTGCTGCTTTTGTGTATTTTATCATGTAATATGTATGTATAATTCTTATTTTACTGCTGGTTTTTGTTCAACATATTTTTATCTAATGTATGCATATTGTACAGCGCATTGGTCTTTTGGAAATGCGGTATATAAATCCTTATAATAATAATAACCCATAACACTAATCGGACAGGAAAATCCAAGTTTTTAGAACGAACGATGTAAAACGTGTTTTGCACTTCTCTACTTATACCTTTAATATCTCAGCGAATAAATAATCGATATCCTTGTAATTTGAATATGTGATAGCCAATAAGTAGACCTAACAGAATATATAAGTTTTAGAGTGATTTGTCTTTTACTGTGACCGTACAGCTCTCGACAAAAAGTGTTGCGTTCTTTTTGATACAGGCTGTACATAGTATTGTGAGGCACAGAACAAGTGCTATTATTTCATGGTGACCCACTAGAGATGTATCGCCTCCATTAGTACTTAGAGACGTGTGTGTGAGGAGAGATGCTGGCAGTCTTGTTATAGTATCATGTTAACCCAACCGATCTGTATTCCTGCTATCTAATTGGCAATCTTGAAGAATGGATACAAGGTTGTTTTGATGTAAGTAGATGCATCTGACTTAAGAAATTCCCAGAAATCAGGAAATGTTTTAGAAAATTGCCATGAAGTCTATTTTCATAGGTTAATGATGCAAATTGCTTATATTTAGCATATTCAAGAAATTAATAAGAATGTAATTATATCCCTGAATGAGTGGAGGAAATCAAGCAAATCAATGTGAAGAGTATAGTAGGTTGTGGAGTACAGAATAAGCATTGTGATATTCATACTGCCTGTAGCCAATGAGGTTATTGCTGCCATCATTATTGCATGTAAATATTTACATCCTTTCTGCTGCTTGTTTTATAGGTTGGCATGGACAGATGTGCTGGAGACGACACTAGGGTTACCTATATGACAACCGGTATACTACTGAGAAAGCTCATCTCCACTAGGAATCTAAATGAATATACACATATCATATTAGACGAGGTTTGTATTTCAACATAACCAAGTAGAAGAGGGGTGGGGGGGGGGGGGATGAGGCAGGAGATTTTTGTTTTCAAATTTTCTTCCAAATCAAAAACCCCTCCGCAGAAGTGTTTCAGTAAGTGCTTCGGAAGATAGATCTAAAATTGACTTTAAATGATCACTGCAAGTATACATCATTTACTTCAGATCAGTTTTGTTACTGTACTGTGCTGCAGGGAATAAACAGTGGCGGCAGAATCATCAGAATTTAGGGGGGAGCGGGGACATATCCAATACACATGTTCTATGGGGTGCTGGGAAAATTTAGGAGGGATGCAAACGGGATTGTGAAATTTATGATGGAGATGCCCCCCACCTGCTTTCGGTGCCCATGGAAATAAAGACTGGAGCACATATTTCAATTTCAATACCAGTCAGACTGTTGCAAACGTTAGATATGATTTATTTGCGGAATAAAAAACCATTTGGAGTTATCCTTCTTGTTGCAATTCAAGACATAAATGAGATTTATTTTATATTTGTCAGGTGCATGAGAGGGACCAGGAAATGGACTTTGCTTTGTTGGTGGTACGCAAACTTCAGAGGACAAACTCACGCCATGTCAGGGTACGTAAAATTGTTGGCAAGTAATGTAATGTATCATTTCCAGATATAAAAACTTATATTTTAATTTCATGTTACAAAGCTTTTTTGTAGCTTTATAGAATGAAACCTTTTATGTACTAAAATTGTATATTGAACACAGAATTGATGCAGTTTGAAAACCAACATTTGAAATGTAGCTATATTTTAGGTGATAATATTCTATGATGTTAGGGAGAGGGAATCTTTTGACCAGGAGCACATAATACAAAACATCGGTTTTTTGGACAAATTCCTGCAATGAGCAGATCTTTTCGGTAATAATAATAAATAATAATAATGGCATTTATAATGCGTCGTCAATCTAGGTAAAACTATTCCGAGGCGCAACATATAAAACAAAAATACAAATTAACATGAAAAATACATAAACAAGGATGATTTGCATATACATGTACATGTATATAATACAAAGAAATCAATTATAAACTGAGTCAAATAATCTTGTTTTTAACAAGTTCTTAAAAGAGTCAAGTGAATCACAGCATCTTAAATTATAAGGTAGTGAGTTCCAGAGAGTTGGTGCAGCAACTGAAAATGCGCGATCTCCAAATGAAGAAGTAGTCCGTGGAACAACAAGTAAAAGTTTATCAGATGACCGGAGAGTACGTTTTGGATGATATGGAACAAGAAGATTAGCAATATAAGTTGGTGAAGTGCCATGCAAAGCTTTCCAAGTTAAAAGAAGAAGTTTGAAATGAATCCTTTCGCGAACAGGAAGCCAGTGGAGATCTTTCAAAATTGGAGTGATATGATCAAATTTCCTGGTCTTAGTGAGAATGCGAGCAGCTGCATTTTGAGCGAGTTGTAGTTTGTGAAGTAAGTGATCAGTGATGCCAAAAAGAAGAGAATTGCCATTGTCAATACGAGAAGTTATAAGAGCATGGACGATAGTAGCTGCGGTTTCAAATGTTAACATTTTCCTTATGCTATTGACATTCCGTATATGATAATACACTGATTGGCATATCCGTCGAACTTGAACATCCATACATAGATTATTATCAAACACAATTCCTAAGTTCCGAGCAGATTCCGGTACATTAATCATGATTAAAAACATTTTGAATACAGGTGATCCTGATGTCAGCCACCTTTGACACCAGCATGTTTGCCCAGTACTTTGCCATAAACATAGGGGGCACACTAGTAGACCCACCTATTGTCAATATTACTGGGCAATGTTATGATGTCAAGGAGCATTATCTGGAAGACTTCAATAGATTTGGACTTCAAGCACCGATGGTAAGTTTTGACATTTGGTTTGTAGTATTTAAACATGTATCAGTTAACGGTGTGCAACATACACACTCCAGTTTACCATCAATTACATTTGAAGAACAGAATGTCCATATCTCACTCATTACCCATTGCATAATTTTAAGACTTAATGTTTCCTTTAGCTGCTATAAGAAAAAAAGATGTGAATTATCCTCAGACCCCAGATGTTTGGTTTATCGCACATAGTTAAATCAGTTCCAAATTGGCGAGAAATGTTCAATTTTGTATCTCGCTGCGCGCAAAAATAACCAAAGTGTACGCCCCCGGTATTGTTTGCCTTCATGCGCCCCCGAGTCCTTCAGTATTCATTGGCTGCTGTATGGCGGCTTCGCAAATTTAGAACTGATCAAACTATAGAAGTCTGTGTACTGTTTTATGGGCAAATCTGATACGTAAATTTAAGTACAATAAAGAATACCGTTTGAAAAATTGGCTCAAACACTTTTAAGGAGTGTGGAAAGGGTGAATTCAAAAAGGGTTTGCACTCTAGAAGCTGGAAAATTTGTTTTGCTTTAAAAAATGTGTGTGTTGATGTTTTAAAATACACTATTGAATCTTGAAAAATGAATGACATTTGACTAATAGTAATACTGTAAAAGTGATTTTTCGCGCTTTGCCGATTTGAACTGTTTTGCGTGTTTTAAAAATAATTCACGATTTGTAGCTTCATCGCATCGACCTATACGCAAAACAAATATATTTGTGAGTTATTATTTTCACGATAGCTCATTCCAGTGCGAAAATATCTGTAGCGCGAAGATTTCCACTTTTACAGTAAAGAAATGTTAAGGTCATATTAAACATTGGAAAAAATAGAACACATTGTTGTTACATTGAATCAATCATTGCAGGTACCCAAGCAGACATTGGAAGAACCTCAAATCACCTTAGAGGCGTATCATATCGCCAAGAAACTCATCTATTATTTCGATGAAATGGAGAAAAAAGAACAAAAGTGAGTATGCTTTGTATTACCTCAAGTTGGGTAGTGATGTCATGGCATAATATAGTAAACACATTATGGCTAAAGGTTCAAGGCTAAATTGTATAAAACACCCTATTTAGAAATGGCTTTGCATTTGATCAAAAGCAGTGGCTTACTGGTAGAATTACTGGGCCAAACATCTAAGACAGCTAATTTTTGAAATAAGCCAGGTCTTAAACTTCTTGCCAAGTATACCCACCACTTTTGTAAAACACAAAGAAATTGATAAAAAATATTATTAAATAGGTGACAATGGCTATCAGAAATGGGTTAACTTTTTTTGAGCTACCCTGTAGCTACTTCAAGGTTCAATTATTACAATGAGTCAAATTCAAGGACAACCATTCTTATTATATATATTATAGTAATTGTTATTATATCATTGCCTTGATTTTTAAAACTTGATTATCAATGTAGTTGTTTATTTTGCCATTTCTATTGTTGGTGTAGACAGATATTTACCACTAGTGAAAATGTCAGCAGACCGTAACCACCTCGACCTCCACATGTTTGCTATTTTAGACATGGATACGCTTCATTGAACTGCATGACAACATTTCCAACAATAGCTGCAAGTTTTGAGACACTTAATTTTATGAACTACTTAAGAATCAGTAAACCATGCAACTTTATTTTGTTCATGTTCTGCAGGGTTGACCCAAGTGAGAAATTTGCACCGGATCGTGGTACCGTGTTAGTGTTTCTGCCAGGTATGTGTGTCTGTAGAGATGCCATATTACATGCTTTATACTCTGTGTCAGCAAATATTGGAAGGTGATAACAGTGCATAATCTAGTCATAGGTGCAACACTTTCTGCCCCACAGCCAACATTCCCCTATGATCGTGTCGATGCCAATGCTGTCACATTAGGCAAAAAATAAAATAAATAATTGAATTGCCCTTTGTGACTGACCTTAAAAACTGAAAATCTTTTTTTTGTTTATTACAAAAAAAATATTAAAAAAGGAAAATTATTTAAAAATAATTTTTGATATTTCTAAAACATTTAAAATATATATTTGTTATAATTAATATCAAAATGTTATTATGTTCATGTTTAACTGCAACTTTAAACGCATACAATGGTCAATTACTCACTTATTTGTTAAATATTGAAAGTTTCGTTTTGGAAAGAGGGAAGATGCATGTTCAGCATTCTTTGAAACCTGTGTTCTTGTGTAGTATCTGTTTGTTTACCTAAAAAAGAAAATTGACCGACTGACCCAGATGTTGCCACTTAAGGGCAAGTCAACTGCTTTTTTAGCCTTACAGTTATGCATGCGATATCATGATGTGATCACTAGAATACATGCTGAATTCACTTCCAAACTTGAGGTGGTGACACAAAGTATAGGATGAATTTACCAGGTTTTTGCAACTCAAGATTGATGTATTTGACCCCCCTCTCTCCCCCTAGTTTCAGTTTTTATTTTCATTGATACCAAGTCCAAGTGGCATACCTAGTGGTCATGTATGTTATATCTGTTATTTTTATGAATGTTAAACAAGTGTGCTTCAGAGTGTGTGCATAGCACTTTTAAATTTCCCCAAAATTTGTCAGGGAATGACACCCTAGAATATAATACCTAAAATCCAATTTTAATGTTTGTAATAAAAGGAACCACCAGGGTTGAAAATTTCTACAAGAATCCAAATATCCCTTCTTTTGGAAAACGTTCAAGAACATTAATTTTGTGGTATTGTACATTAATTATAATGTAACTCTATTGCCAAATGATATTTTTGTGTGATTATATTTTGGCGTTTTCATGTCCACTTGCGAACGTTACCACGTATACAGTAGTTGACTAATGATAAAACTGTCATGTTTGTTTTTCACTACAGGTTTGAATGAAATTACAACTCTAGATGAATTGCTCAGTGGCTCATCTCACAGGTAGGCTCACATGATGATGTAACAATTTATATGTTCAGGCCCGGCTCCCTAATTTAACACACAAGTTGGTAACCATGATCGTTCTAAATATTGTTGAAGAGGTTTATTTCGTGTGTCAGCGGGGACCTTTAAATAATGAAAACAGGGAGTATTTTATTAATTAAGTCTCCGTGAAATTCAGGAAAAGGGGTATTTACTCATGGAATTTGTACACAACCAGTATCAAATCCTAGCCTGTTCCACCCCGGTATGTTTTTTTTATGTTTTTTTATTTGATCAGAAGATGGTATTTAACTTAAATATGTATAAAGTCAAAGTGTCATTGAAAAGGGGTGTTTGAAAATTCTAGTCATTGTAAACCAAAAAATAATGGTATATTTTACCAAATTTCCCCCTCAATTTCGCGGGAGGGGTCAAATTGACGGAAAATCCTTGGAAAGGTGTACTTTGAATAAAAGGAAGAATGATCATGGTTACCAACTTTTATGCTTCTAATAAGTAGTCTTAAGCCTAATAATTTTCATTTTGTTTGGACTAAATTTTCTCAGCATCAAATTAAAGTCAAATCAAGTCAAGTCAAGTCCCTACCAATTTCTATTTCAACATAACATGGGTTTCACATATAAGTATCACATTGGTTTCACATGGATGACACATGGATGACACATGTAGGGGTTTCACATTGGTGGCATTTACCTATTCCAACAAAAACAAACAAAGTCACATTTTTGGTCATTTTGCAATGTTCCGGATAAAAGTTGTTACTGCAGGATAACAAACAATATTAATCAAAAGATGAATTGTGTTACCAGGTAGTCCGTAATAGAAAAGGGGGCATATTGTTATATATATTTTGCAGACTATGGATATTACCGCTGCATTCCACCATTACGGCTCAGGAGCAACGTAGAGTGTTTGAGAAACCACAGCCAACATTTCGTAAGGTCATTCTCTCCACCAACATTGCAGAGAGCTCCATCACTGTTGCCGATATTAAATATGGTAAGAAAGATTCTTACTTCTGATTCTTAAAGAAGACTTGGTGGTTGCTCAATTGGTGGGGGGGGGGGGGAGAGGACCCAAATATTTACCTTACCCAATGTTACCAACTGAATTTTTTTTCCAAGCTGCGGAATTGTAGAGACTGAAGCTCACAACAAAAAGTAGCTCAATCATCATTGAGCTCATATAAAAACCATGGGTGTCCCACCTCTTTGTAGGTCACGTCACTCGCTTTATTGCCATGCACAAGGGTCAACAGTAGGCCAATTCCACGGCCTATAGTCTATTTGGCCATCACGAGACAGTGACGTAATTGCGTATTCTAGTAATTGCAGAACATAATGCGCGCGCCTCCTCGAGTCACTGGTGTATACACACGAGCGTTGGATTGACGAAAGATACATACGTGTGCGTAAATGCTGCGCCTGTTAAGTTACGTCACTGTCCAGAGAAAGTTAAATAGAGTATAGTTGGGGTGTTGGCAACACTGACCTTCTCAGTTTTTTAAGCAAGATTGGAAGCAATTTCCCCTGATATATGATAAAAATGGCAAATTTGAGAAATTAGACTTAATTTACAAACAATTAAGGTCAATTTTAATGAGAGCTATGGTCAACATACTCAACAATACTGTATTTTTTTCCACTGTCGCTTCCAATTCTTTTAGTTGAGTTTCAATAAATGCTCATTGTCCAAAATCATGTAATTTGCATTTGTCTATGCAGACTACATATTAATATTCATTTTGTTAACATTTTCTAGTGATTGACTTCATGCTGACCAAGTGTATGATCTGTGATCCAGAAACCAACTTCTTGAGTTTGAAACTCAACTGGGCATCCAAAGCCAACGCTGTGCAAAGAAAAGGTGAGACATGTTGCTTCTAGTTTCTTTAACCTAACCCCCTGAGTGCTAAAAAATGCTAATCCTAAGTCCCTCTCCAAACGCATGCGACGTCGGTTTTCGATGACGTAGTCAACCGAGCCTGTATAGTGAGCGCAGTATACTGCGTGAATGTGTAGCTGAGGGCCGTGGCTTAGTGAATGGGACGTGGGGCTTGAGAACAGAGGGTCCCCGGATCAAATCCCGCCAGGTTCCTGGAGATTTAGTTGGCGTTGTTTCCTCGAAAATCGTGATCCCGGTCAAAAACAAAAACCCTACACTGGGGTTAGGGTTAATACCAATCATAACAATTCTATTATGTTTAGTCTTAACATAGTGCTTAATTTTGCAATTAATACTGCAGAATGGGGAAAATGTATGCGCAAAACTGCCCCCTATATTCCCGTTAAAGGTACTCTTCTCCACATCCTTCATAACTGTATCGTAAAAGTAGTACTTTTTGCGCGAGTACTTGTTCACACCTGACTAATTTTGAACGATTTTGCTTGTTTTTAAATTCGCGATATGAAATATCATTACATAGACTTATGCACAAAAGAAATATAGTCACAAGTTTTTGTTTTCACGGTAGCTGCTTGAAGCAAAGAAATCAAGAAAATTATTGTTATCTACGTTTATGGTAATTCAGATGTCCGATCATAACATCTGCCAACCCAACAATATCATCCCTACTCTGATCCCTGTTTTTGGAGATAGCAAGACATTAATGCAGATATCACATAATTTCAGTGAATTGAGAATTTACACAGACCAATTGTTTGATTAATGTGGTGCTGTTTGGGCTCATCTGAATCTGAGCTATTTGAGAATTAATAATACTGCCTCCCATGTTTGGTTGCCGATAATAGTTTTTAGTATGAAACTTCGAGCATTTCCCATAATGTGAAGACTATAGCCAGCAAATCTTCATCATCAACATATCAAGTTCTATAACATGGTCTGATTTTCTGCACTGCCAACAGGTCGTGCCGGTCGTGTATCATCGGGTAAAGTCTACAGGATGTGTTCCAAAAACTTCTATGAGTTCAGCATTGAAGACTATGGCATACCTGAAATGCTTGTAAGTTATACATAGATACAGATGGCGTGGTCAGCCTAAGTTCAATATTCATCTCTGTACCTTGGCACTGTAGGAGGTTCACCATCCATCCAAACAACAATTCTGTTTTACTTTCTCACCGCATGTTGCACGGATATTTGCAAGTTTATTTTTACGAGTTACAAGGTTATTTATTTCCCATATACAAAATATCAATACAAAGTCAGAGCAAGATGATTACAAAAACAATAGCATATATGCAAGGCGTCGTTGAAACAAACCTCACAAAGAGCTTACACATGTCAATGACCCCTTGGAAAAATGGTAATGGATAAAGGTAAAGATGTTATATAGATAAAGCAATATAATAGGGAGAGTCTATAAAGGTAACAAATATATAAAGTAGTTTTATAAACCTGGTTGGTGTGCATACATATACAGACTTGACAGACACACTAAATGTGGTTGATTTATTCTTAAAACATCGTACCTTGCCAGACAATTTATGTTTTGCCTCATTCTAAGTATATGACTGTTTGAGTTATTTTTGTGTCGATTTTACAAAATGTGTTCTATTTTAAGACTTGGAGTGAATTCAGAGAAATAACACTCTTCATTATCAAGATACTTAGTAAAAACGCCCTCAGTAGTCAGATGGAATCTTGTTAATAAATTAGAAGAATGCAGTTAAATTACAAAGAACTCTGTTCACTGATTCCTGATATTTCTACTGAATGCTCCTATATTGCACCATGTATTTGTTTTATTGAATTGTTTTGATCTTTTATTTAATAGCGTGCTCCACTGGAACAACTCATCCTACAAGTAAAGTGTCTGGATCTTGGTGAGCCAAAAGCTATCCTTGCTCTTGCGCTACAACCACCTAAATTAGACAATATTGCCAGGACAATATTATTGCTTAAAGAGGTAAGACTCATGATAGTTGAATACTCCATCCAATTGAAAATTATAGTTTGTCAAGCAAAATAAATTTTGATAATTTTTAATTTGATAAAACAAAATGTGCTATAATTCTGGTCTAAATAGCATGTATTTGTGTACAAAAAATGGGATAGGGACTGCTTGCTTCTTTATTCAAAATTTGGTAAAATCCATTCCATTTTGCCTCTTCACTATGCCATTATTCCTGCACCTATGGATAAAAAAGAATGAAATCCTACCCCAAATTTTAACAGCTTTCTTTAAAAGGCTTTCATTTTTTCAATTTTATACCCACTTGCAACACAAAACGATGCTAAATATTTGATTAGCAATGTTCAAATAAGTTTAAGTTTTATAGTGTAAAATAGCGTGTGTAAAATATTTAATGTCCAATTTATACCTCTTTTAGGTTGGTGCAATTTCCACACTACACTGTGGTCAAGTCAACCCTCACGATGGAGACTTGACCTTTGTCGGCAAAGTATTATCAGTCCTCCCCGTAGACGTGCGAGTTGGCAAATTACTGTGTCTTGGATACGTCTTTGGCTGTCTCAAAGAGTGTCTGATTATTGGTATGTATTTCTCATGTATCTGATTTTTAAGCACGATTGTAAGATGGCATATGTTTAACATGAAATTTGAGGAGGGGGATGACCAAAAGCATGAAATTAGACCTGGTAGCTATGGTAAGATACTATGGGTGTACATACAATACAATGCCACACTGTTTAATCATAGATTTTTTTAAAAACATTTTGCATGAATCAATTGTAATAATATTGCAAGGGGGGGACTTCACATTTTTAAAACTTTCATCTTATACTATTAGGAGCTGGACTATCCCTGAAGAGCTTCTTTGCTAGACCTTACCGTGCTCAACTAGAAGCTTACAAGTAAGTAGTATAAAGACAAAAAAAGTTTTTAGGTATTAACCAACTATTGTCTAATTTGCAATCCAACAACATTGCAGAATGTTCACATGTATGCCCCCAAAATGTAAAGCAATGTATCATGTTTGCAGATACCATGTCCAGTGGACTCTGAATTGGACCAACACATGCAATAAAAGGTGTAGCAAAGTCCATTTACCTTTGGAGATGACAGATAATCTTAAATCTAATTTAAGCCCTTTTCGAGATTTTTCCTATTTATTTCAAATTAGCCCGTTACGCAACTTCACTTTGAAATTGTTGATGTGAATTGTGTGATATTCTCTACAGTTTCATCTCAGTTGTGATATTTTATGACCTTGTGTGTTTTTCTATAGGTCTAAGATTGGTTGGACAGGTAACAGTTTCAGCGATCCTATAGCCATTCTTAATGCTTACCAGAAGTGGGAGCAATGTAAGCAGAGTGGACAGTTCAAGCGGACGGCACAGGTAAGGTGTCCTGTTGTTTAGTCACTCCAAATTGTTGGGAATTGTGAGGCTTGTATTTATCTCTGCTGTGGCTTGTGTATATTGGTTTAAGTGTGCATGCGCTTATGATGTGCATGGTGCATACTCTCATGTATGTATAGAAGGAATATCAGGTCAGGATTTCCGCCGATAGACAGAATATCTTTTAAGTCTTTCCAATTTAAAATGTTAACTGTAAGTTTCTGTTTAATATATACAGGCTTGGATGAGACATTGACTTAATAAGACAATGAATAGAAACATGTCCATTTGTTTTTAGTAATAGCCGCAATATTTCATGGTCCATTATGATGGATGCATTCTTTGACTTAAGTAAGCTTTTATTTTGTTTTCAGAGCGAGAGAAAGTGGGGAGAGGCAAATATGATCCAGATCAACATCATACGAGAGGTAGGGGGGTAGTTAAAACAATCAAAATGGTGTGAAATGAATGAGTATTGATCTATTCAAGCCATGGCTGCCAAGAAATGGCCAAGGGCTTGGAGGTATATGAAAATATACACATTCATTGCGATAAGTTACATTATTGTTATTATCGGCCTATGAAATGTGTTATATTTGTTTGGTGTGCGTTTCTTTAAAAATGCGCAAAAAAGTGTGATAAAATGACATTTTCACTCCTACATGATAATATTTGTTTTAGCTTGTCTTTTTATGAATGCTGAAGGACCCTGGGATAGGTGTCTCCCATGCCATCAGGCTTGATTAAAGCTAAACATTTATGAATGATTTTGTTGTTAGCTTTCTTATTGACTATTTAAAAAGCCAATGCATTAAAGGAGAAATTAAATATTAGAAATCAAATAGTAGCAAATAAGTAACATAACAATATTATCCATCATCAACACATATTACAAAGAAGTTACATTACTAATAATATTATATACTTCATATAATTATAACATTATTTGAGTACAAAGGCCAATGTCTGGTAATAGACAAGCTGTATTAGTATGTCTCTACCACGTATACCCAGTTAACCTTTTTTTTGCTCTTCTACATTTAATTATAGGTTGCGGCTCAAGTAGAGGAGTTGGCAAACCGTCTGTCCAAGTACAATATCAGACTACCCAGGGGTAATCCTAACAGGCCCAGGAGAGATGAGAACTATGACCTATTCGTAATCAAGGTATTTCAAACACAGCATATCATGATTGCCAACTTGTTATTGTTGCCCTGAAATGTTAAGAAAGTGTCCATAGCTCACTTCCCGAAAGGTTCAATTTCTTTCATAGATGGGTCTACAAATTTGAATATATTAATCACCATGATGCTTTTTGAAAGTCATGTTTGATATATATAATTCAAGGGTTTATTGCAGTAAGTGCTACAATGGCTGCCAGATGTAATCATGTGTGGTAGTCTATAGCAAACCTCTTGATATAAATTAACAGTAACACAGAGCAGCTATAGCAGATAGGATATGTTATCACTTACATCTCAGTCATGTGAAAAGGCAATATCTACAATCTTATATAATATGGGTGCTGTAGATATGCCTTTGTGAAAATATAATATAACAAATGGCAGCCATTGCAGATATTACTATTATATTAATAAATTGTGCAGTTTACAAGAATACAAATGGATTGGTATTTTGCTGAATTCAACATAACTCCATTGAGTCTCACCATATTCTTTGCACAAAAAAATGAAAAAAAATACCAGAAATCAATTGACAATTTAGCAATTGCAAGTATGGAATGGATTCTTGGCTTATTTCAAAAATTCTAAGCCTGCCATGTTTCCTTATCATTCCATCCCTTGAAAGCCTGTCAAGGTACAATCATTTTTTGTTACAAGTATGAAACAGATAATTGATATCTATATAAAACTGTATGTCAATATGATTTCAGATGGTGTTAGCTGGTGCCTTCTATCCCAATTACTTTACTGCTAGCCCACCAGATGAGGCAGATGCCCTCAAACAACTGTCTGGAAAGGATCCATGTACAACTGTAATGGTAAGAAACAACAATTGAGACAATAAAACTTTTTAAATATATAAAGTAAAATATGACAGATTGCACACATGAAAACTTACTTACCAGTTGTTGCACATAAAGGTTTGCATTACAACAAATGTGTATGTGATGCTCTGCATATATCGCACATACTTACATACTGTGATTGTTATAATGGGATGATGAATTTTGGGAATATCTATGACTTAAGGGAGGTGTCAACCCTTTTTGGCACCAAATTTATCAAGCACTGTAACTTTTAAACTATAAATGTGATGTACATAAAAGTATACATTTTTTTAATGAAATG
This sequence comes from Ophiura sarsii, assembly GCA_035610835.1. Classification (NCBI taxonomy): domain Eukaryota; kingdom Metazoa; phylum Echinodermata; class Ophiuroidea; order Amphilepidida; family Ophiuridae; genus Ophiura; species Ophiura sarsii. The sequence continues at coordinate 25,147,219 of CM069441.1, forward strand.
GTTCAGAGAATCCATTTTTAGTATCAAATTTTACAAAAAATAAAAGTGCTAACAAATTGTTTTTTATCTCAAAAATCACATTTTTGGTACATATTGGTCAATATTTTCAAAACAAATAAATTTTAAGCTAAAAAAAATGCACTCCTAGATAATCGACTTTAGATGATTTTGGTTAAATTTTGGAATTTGTAAACTGATTTTGTTGGTTGTCTGAAAAAAATTGGCGCCAAAAAGTGATTTTGGGGGAAAAATGTAAAAATCACTATTTTTTGTGAAATTTGATACAAAAAATGGATTCTACGATTAATTTCATTTAAAAAAATGGTATACTTTTATGTATATTCAATTATTAGTTTTAAAAGTTACAGTGCCTGATAAATTTCATAAAAATGGGTTGACACCTCCCTTAAGTTAGTTTCAATGTTTTGTTACTATATCAACACATCTGTTGTTTGGGGGCTTAGTATAAAAATGAAAACATTTGGGATTATATTTGGCACAATAACAATCATGTAGGTGTTTTTGTAATCCAAAGAGGGTTTTAATTTCTGTTCAGCAAAATATTTTACTAGAGATTTCATGCTTACAAATGTATTGAACCTAATGACAAATCCTGCATGTACACCTTTTATATTCACTTTTTTGCAAACTTCCAGATAAAGAACTTGCCACCTAACCCTTTCATGTACAGGACGTCCGTAGCTGCCTTGTTTACTAAATGTGGCAAAGGAAAGTATATCTACTTTGAGGGGTCTAAGTAAGTATTGATTGGCGATAAGTTTTCCATTCCATGGTTCATTCTTTTATCCTTTTTTTACTCTGAAGAAACACTTTGTCATTGCTTTACCCTTTGAGTTAAGTATACAGTAATAGCAAATTTATCATCAATCAGTTTTAACTATGTCCCAATTGATTTTTTTCTTCAAATGTCACAATTATAATTTATAAAAGTTTAATATAAAATTAGTTTAAAACATCAACAACAAAAATTGAATTCAACTAAAATTATGGTGTCCTATGACCATATAAAATAAGTGGGTTTTTTAATCACAGTTCTCTGTTCTCAAATTTGAGAATACCCATCATGTACCGATAAGTATGATTTTTTGTGTTATTTCACAGAGCCTTCATAGAGTTTGAACGTCCTCACAATATGGCTAGGACAGATATCGGTCGGGAAGGAAGTACGGTACTCCCAGCAGTCTATACTGCAATCAAGATGAGGTAAGTCCAACTTCTTATAGAGTCTACATAGAGTTTGAACGTCCTCACAATATGGCGCAGACAGATATCGGTCGGGAAGGAAGTACGGTACTCCCAGCAGTATATACTGCAATCAAGATGAGGTAAGTCCAACTTCTTATAGAGTCTACATAGAGTTTGAACGTCCTCACAATATGGCTAGGACAGATATCGGTCGGGAAGGAAGTATGGTACTCCCTGCAGTATATACTGCAATCAAGATGAGGTAAGTCCAGCTTCTTATAGAGTCTACATACAGTTTGAATGTCCTCACAATATGGCACGGACAGATATCGGTCGGGAAGGAAGTACGGTACTCCCAGCAGTATATACTGCAATCAAGATGAGGTAAGTCCAGCTTCTTATAGAGTCTACATAGAGTTTGAACGTCCTCGCAATATGGCACGGACAGATATCGGTCGGGAAGGAAGTACGGTACTCCCAGCAGTCTATACTGCAATCAAGATGAGGTAAGTCCAACTTCTTATAGAGTCTACATAGAGTTTTAACGTCCTCACAATATGGCTAGGACAGATATTGGTCGGGAAGGAAGTACGGTACTCCCAGCAGTATATACTGCAATCAAGATGAGGTAAGTCCAGCTTATTATAGAGTCTACATAGAGTTTGAACGTCCTCGCAATATGGCACGGACAGATATCGGTCGGGAAGGAAGTACGGTACTCCCAGCAGTCTATACTGCAATCAAGATGAGGTAAGTCCAACTTCTTATAGAGTCTACATAGAGTTTGAACGTCCTCACAATATGGCTAGGACAGATATCGGTCGGGAAGGAAGTATGGTACTCCCTGCAGTATATACTGCAATCAAGATGAGGTAAGTCCAGCTTCTTATAGAGTCTACATACAGTTTGAATGTCCTCACAATATGGCACGGACAGATATCGGTCGGGAAGGAAGTATGGTACTCCCAGCAGTATATACTGCAATCAAGATGAGGTAAGTCCAACTTCTTATAGAGTCTACATAGAGTTTGAACGTCCTCATAATATGGCTAGGACAGATATTGGTCGGGAAGGAAGTACGGTACTCCCAGCAGTATATACTGCAATCAAGATGAGGTAAGTCCAGCTTCTTATAGAGTCTACATAGAGATTGAATGTCCTGACAATATGGCTGGGACAGATATTGGTCGGGAAGGAAGTATGGTACTCCCTGCAGTATATACTGCAATCAAGATGAGGTAAGTCCAGCTTCTTATAGAGTCTACATAGAGATTGAATGTCCTGACAATATGGCTAGGACAGATATCGGTCGGGAAGGAAGTATGGTACTCCCAGCAGTATATACTGCAATCAAGATGAGGTAAGTCCAACTTCTTATAGAGTCTACATAGAGTTTGAACGTCCTCACAATATGGCTAGGACAGATATCGGTCGGGAAGGAAGTACGGTACTCCCAGCAGTATATACTGCAATCAAGATGAGGTAAGTCCAGCTTCTTATAGAGTCTACATAGAGTTTGAACGTCCTCGCAATATGGCTAGGACAGATATCGGTCGGGAAGGAAGTACGGTACTCCCAGCAGTATATACTGCAATCAAGATGAGGTAAGTCCAACTTCTTATAGAGTCTACATAGAGTTTGAACGTCCTGACAATTTGGCACGGACAGATATTGGATGAGAAGGACGTACGGTACTCCCTGCTTTTTACACAGCCGATTCATCTGACCCCAAGTTACAAATCCAATTTAATTTTAATAAGTGTATTAATTTCATTTATATCTTTATTTGTCCATGTAAATTTGTCCATTTTTATTTGTCCATTAACCCGCCCCTTATTATTCACCATTATGAATCATGAAATTGTGAAGAGTTTACCACAAGAGTCTTATATAAACATGCCTGACCACTAGAATATCAAATTCCGTTACATTATACTCCCTACTTGTATAAAGGCGCTAATATATTATCTGAGGTGTAAAGTTACCTGCAATAGATTGTATTCTGTAATCCATTATCTCCCCCACGAAATGTAGGCTTCCCTACATTATCACCTGAGTATTTCCTCATATTAAAAGAATTATTTTGCTTGTCTAACATAATTCTGAGTTGCTCGTGCAACAGGGTTGCCAGTGCGTTTTTCACGGCTTTTCAGACGGCCTTTGATAGAATTCCTCTAAGACCAATCCTAAGTTAGGATTTGCCAGCCCACGAATTTCGCTTTGTTGTTCAGCCACACGTATCTGGCTTCGCACAGCCCCCCTTTCCTGTTCCTCATTTGCTGGTCATATCGTTTGTCTGCACCATACCAGAAGGTTAACCTCATAAATGGTTCACAAATTAAGATTAAAAGATGAAATTATTTCATTATCTTTCCCTCTCCAATGCAGGCAACTAAGAATGCGGCTATGTCTAGAGGTATACGAGGTAGACGATGAAGAAATTCTGGCAGTGGAGAGAGCCCGAGAAGCGCAAAGACTTGGAGGCGGTGATAAGCCAACCGCCCTCAAATCTATAAGGTAAAGAAAGCTTTACCATCTTTCCTCTGGGCTGGCACTTACGAGCCCTGGGGCTTTTGGTGAGAAAAATTGACCAAAATATAGGGGTCATTGGATAAGAATAAGTTGCCAAAATGTGCAACATTTTCTATGAAAAGGGGTCTTTGAGTGACAAGTTTGTAAGACTTTCAAAGGAAAAGAGTCTTTGGGTGACAAACAAATATGCAAAACTTTCAAAGGAAAGAGGTCTTTGGGTGACAGAAAATATGGATCTTGGGGTGTTTAAAATATGGGATTATTAGGTGAGAGCAGCTCTAAGGTTTAAGAAACCAATAGGTTCATTGGGTGAGAACGGAGCTGGAAAGGGGCTTCCTTAACAGTCTCACATATGCATACTCCATGAGACTGCCTTACCGACCTCTTTATAACTCCCAGTATGACTACCCGATATAATTTTTTTCATACACCATATTTTTTCATCACTTTATTATCAAAATACCAAAACTAAATGAAACATGAAGACTAGGCCTGGTATTATGAAGTGCCATGCAGGGCAGATAACTATACAAGATGAAAAGGTACATCCAATAAAAACATTATGAAAAGGATTAAAAAATAAAGAAGAGGAAATTAAGTTGAAAGGAGACTGCACTGTTCCCCTCTTGCATGGTAAATGCCAAAAGGACCTGATAGTTAAAAAACTAAACTCTTATTTGTTGCTTATTGATTATTAAAATTGATCATTGATTTCTCAAAAGCATCAATTCGTAACTGTCATTGATGTGTGCTGATTTGGTCTTTGATCATGTTCAAAAGTATCAAGTTGAGAGGATATTAAAGACGAGGGTTTCCATAGTTAATCAATTTCGTCTGCATGTGTTATCTTGTAACCACCATTTCTTATCATGAAATAAGCCAGCTCTTACATTCTTTCAAATAATACTTAACAGACATGGTATTTGTGGCCAACATATTGTACTCTTTGGGTTTCTTTTTTTCTTTCTTCTTCCTAATGCTCCTTAAAATGCTCTTGCTTGAAGACGCTTGAGCAGATTGTAACAAAACTTTGTAATAAAAACTACTGACCCGAACTCCCCTGTCTCGTTTACCAATAAATAGATGAAGTGTACCAATGGTACTATAGGACACTATTTCATCTGATTATATCCAATCTTGTCCTTTCCAACTACAGACTTGGAGCTACCGTAAGTGAAGGAAGGCAAGTAGAACTACCGGCTGCTGGTAAGGATTGGATTGACCTCATTGTAACAGAGGTAAGTATGTCAATCTAGTAATAAACGGACGTTAAGAAAGTTAGTTTACTATTCCTAAAGGCTTGCTACAGTTCTTGAGAACCCAACTTTTCTCAGAATCTCAAACATTATTGCTTAACAAAGAAACAATTTGGGAACAAGAATGGCACACCCCTACCTACAACATTGAGAATTCTCCTTCCACCCCTCCCCTTTACCCCCTTCACCCTCTACCCCTCCACCCCTCGATGCACTTGTTAGATGTTAATATTCTTACAATAGTACTCCCTCTATTGGGTCATGCTAATATTCATGCATCAACATCAGCACAAGTGTATTGATTTGTCTTATTTCACTTGAAACAATACATACACATTTATTGACCTACAATCATTCTTTGATAGAAAAATCTCCACGTATGTGTGATGAATTAATTACAGTGAAGATATAATTGCTGTATTGGCTTTCATGATATGATATGCTTATTTTACAAAAGTTAATTTGCACTATTTTTTTGTATGATTTTCTTGTGTTTTCATAGGTTGTGGATGGTAATCGTTTCTATGCACAATATGCTAATCCAGACACTAATGCAACACTGACTCAACTGATGAAAGATATAGCAGCAGACCAGGAATTTAGAAACTCGGTATGGTTTAAAGCTACTGTAGTTATTTTTTTGACAACTGTAGAGCCCAAAAGTTAGTCATCTGCCCTTTAAACTATTTAATTTTATATTACAAAAATCCAGCATTAACACTTTGCTGGTAATAATAACCCTTTCTTTGCTCAAAATGCACCAATGCACTACTTTCGATATTATAAGCATGACAAACAGGACACCAGAAATTGGGTTACAACACCATGTAGCTCCTGCCATGCACATCGTAATGAACATTGAATGAGAGCTTTGACACGTGTGACTTTCGATGCTTATGATGTTTGGTGCATGTGATGCTTGAATCATGCACAACAGTGGGCTCCTGAAAATCAACAACTCTTTGTGATAGTTCGTACAGGTGGGTGTTCTCGATTTTTGGCCCAATGGTGTTTAGTATTCTACAAGAAGACGTATCACAAATACAATCGTATTCCAAAATTGAGTTAAATTGCTCCAGTATTTTTTGTGATAGAAACAAAAATACACTTCAAATTTGTCTGTTGAACATTACACCAATTTCTAGGGTGATTAGCATTCATGAAAAAAATATGCCACGAAATAACTTGTTTTTCAGTATATCATCTAAAGGAAACATGATATCTCTCAGGCCAATATTTTGTAGGGGTAATGATAAAATTATGGGCTTTCTTCTGATACCCAAATCCAGATTTTTATGGACAAAAATTGAATTTGATCAGGTCACCCACCCATTATGTATTGAGGAGAACTTATGGTTAAAATAATGGATTACATGGCGATATAAAAGGAGATTTTAGACCATCCTTGAGTTGACATTAACTACCAAAGCAATTGCCTCTGTTATGGTTATATTACACAGCCCCTACGAGGTAGGCCCCATGAAGGTCAGTACTGCATGGCACCATACAAAGATGAAGCTGCTGAGGTGAACTATTACAGGGCCAGGATTGAGACCACTAGTGAAACAAATAGAGACCAAGTTCAGGTAAGGAGAGATAGGGAGTTTTAGTGGTTTATTCCTGTGTAATCTGAGACATTTCATCACCATGTTGAAGTGAGGAGAGGGAGAGAGTAGCAGTGGCTTATTTTAGTATGATTTTTCACCATGTTGAAGGGGAGGAAGGGAGTAATTCAAATATGATACGATCTGACATAGTAAGGTATTTTGATATGATCTCAGACCATTTAGTCAGTCACCTTGATGAAGAAAGGAGAGGGAGAGAGTCTTATCAGCTTAGTTCAATATGATTTGAGACTTAGTCGCTTATTCTTGTACAATTTGAAGATGAGGGATGGTGAGTGGCTTTGGGTAAATTTCAATTCAAGGTTTAATAAACATATCATTATCGCAGTAAAATGCTGAATTACAACAATATTTACAATATGTAATATATAGAACAATAGAAACAATATATTCATAGAAATAACTAAGCATGCATAACACAACAACCCACCCCCGATTGGAAACAGAACTATAATGTATGATTTAAGAGTTTGACCATGTATGGAATTGAGCTACGAGCGTAACACAGGGTACGTGTTTTAGGAACAGTTATTTTGTGAGCACTACGGAGAGTCATATTGTGCACTTGTTCATCTCTAGATTTTGGTAACCAACCACGGAATTCATTAGATTTTAAAAGGGATTTAGCAAAGTTTAAACAAAGTTGGTCTCTACGGTTCCTGAGTTCCGGAATAGCACATGTTATTAAGGCATCCTGATAGCCTATGTAGTTAACACCTAAGATGATTCTACACGCCCTCTTCTGAATACGCTCCAAATCATAGTGGAGATTTTCTGTCAGACCAGCCATACTGGTAGAGCATACTCAAAAAGGGGGCGAACAAAACCAACATAGATTGTTACCAGGTCTTTAACACTTAGCCCATGCCGTTTTAGGATGTTAAGCATAAATAGCCGTCCACTTGCACGTTTCGTAATGTCACCAATGTGGGTGTTCCATTTCAGATCTTTAGCAATTTTTATGCCCAGAATCTTCACCGTGTCAGTGCAATGAAGGTTTTGATCATACAAACGGAGGGGGGTAAGTATCGGTGGATCCATCGCAAAGGTGACATCCATAAACATGCATTTGGTCGGGTTTAAATTCATATGATTCTCTGTAGCCCATTGTTCAAATTTATCCAAATCATGTTGGATGGTGGAAATTTGTTTTCCAAACACATTTTCTACAATAGTTAAATAATCAACATATTTCAAAGCGAGTTTATTTGGCTCCTCCACTCTGGCAGCATCATTAGCTAAGGCCATAAAGATTGTTGGACCATTCAACGTGCCCTGTGGGACCCCACCTGAGAGTTCACTCCAATCAGACAAAGTGTTATGGTATCTGACACACTGGACTCTGTTAGATAAGAAACTACATATCCAGGGTATAACCCCTGGTCTGGCTCCCATTTTGAGCAGCTTGGGGATCGCTATATTATGGTCAACCCTTGCTGAAGTCAGTTATTATGATACATGATATTGACTTTGGTTTGTCAGCATGTTTTAAGATGCATGCTGACAAACATAGTTGGCAAGGTGAATGCCCACCCAGATTATGACCACGAGGGTTGGCCTTAGAAATTAATTATAAAAATACTGATGAATGTTTGAAGTTTTTTGATTGGGGACAGTATGATTTACAAGTTTTCTTGAATCATGAATAAAAAAGTTGTGTTTATTGTCTTTTCTGTCTGTAGGTTTTCTACCTAGACTATGGTAATGTAGAAGAAGTACCCATAAGTGCTCTATACACGATGACAGCCAAGTACTTAGACATTCCATTCCAAGTAAGTATTTAGAGAATAATGACTGCGTAACAACTGTTTTTGTGAATTTGTTCAGAAATCAGAGGTTGTTGTTCTGGTCTGAGGAATTGTCCCGAAGGGGCGCAGCCCCTGAGGGACAATTCCGAATGACCAGAACAACAACCGATGATTTCAAAACAAATTCACGAAAACAGTTGTTAAGCAGTCATTATTCTCATTCATTACTGAAAAAGATGCATATTTATCCAAGTCCTTGATTTGTACCGATATAATCGCGTTAACAATTAATAAGTTTTCTGTTTATTTTGTCCACTCCCTTCTTAGTTATTGAAACAGTCCAAGTCGGGTCATCCCCTCATTAACATTTGTATCGTTCAACCAATCAGAAATAACCTTTAATCGTGTTTCCTCATAACTCATTGAATATTCAGTTTAGGGGCGTGAGGCTTTTATTTGATTGGTCGGTCAATGAGCAAAACAATAGAACACTTTGGCGCAGTACTTTCGGGCAATTATTAGTAACCTGCGCTCGGCGTGCGCGTTCTCATCTAACGATTCATTTTATTGGAACGCACTTGGTACGCAGCTATCGCGATTATTCATGAAGTAATGAATTGTTATTAATAGTGTAGGAGTCAATATCCTTGATAATCAGTAAACATGTTTTTCTGGACTCCCGATTATTGAAAGTCAATTAATATCATCCGGCTGACAAGTCTGGCGGTGAATTGTTGATCTGAGATGAAAACGTTTTTGCATCGCTAGAGAGTAGCCTGGAGATAATTATTATAGCCTAATATAATAGTATGGTATTTTGGTATGATCATAGACCATTTAGTCACCTTGATGAAGTAAGGAGAGGCAGAGAGTCAAATTGGCTTATTCCAATATGATTTGAGACTTACATGTAGTGGATTATTCTTATATAATCTCAGACAATTTGGTAAATAGTTGGCAAGGTGAATAGTCTGAAAAAGCCTCAAAATCACACCTCATTTGAACTGCAAATGTTCTTTATCAAGCACTCTAAACATCCTTGTGGCCAAATGGTGAGCGTTCAAAGTGTAAATATGTTATTGATTCTCAATGTGTTGGGACATCCATCAATGCATGAGATTGCTCCCCCTATATAATTGTCCCTGCGTGCCATAATTGGTTGGGACATCCATCAATGCATGAGATTGCTCCCCCTATATAATTGTCCCTGCGTGCCATAATTGTGTTGGGACATCCATCAATGCATGAGATTGCTCCCCCTATATAATTGTCCCTGCGTGCCATAATTGTGTTGGGACATCCATCAATGCATGAGATTGCTCCCCCTATATAATTGTCCCTGCGTGCCATAATTGGCATGGGACATCCATCAATGCATGAGATTGCTCCCCCTATATAATTGTCCCTGCGTGCCATAATTGTGTTGGGACATCCATCAATGCATGAGATTGCTCCCCCTATATAATTGTCCCTGCGTGCCATAATTGTGTTGGGACATCCATCAATGCATGAGATTGCTCCCCCTATATAATTGTCCCTGCGTGCCATAATTGGTTGGGACATCCATCAATGCATGAGATTGCTCCCCCTATATAATTGTCCCTGCGTGCCATAATTGTGTTGGGACATCCATCAATGCATGAGATTGCTCCCCCTATATAATTGTCCCTGCGTGCCATAATTGGCATGGGACATCCATCAATGCATGAGATTGCTCCCCCTATATAATTGTCCCTGCGTGCCATAATTGTGTTGGGACATCCATCAATGCATGAGATTGCTCCCCCTATATAATTGTCCCTGCGTGCCATAATTGTGTTGGGACATCCATCAATGCATGAGATTGCTCCCCCTATATAATTGTCCCTGCGTGCCATAATTGTGTTGGGACATCCATCAATGCATGAGATTGCTCCCCCTATATAATTGTCCCTGCGTGCCATAATTGTGTTGGGACATCCATCAATGCATGAGATTGCTCCCCCTATATAATTGTCCCTGCGTGCCATAATTGGCATGGGACATCCATCAATGCATGAGATTGCTCCCCCTATATAATTGTCCCTGCGTGCCATAATTGTGTTGGGACATCCATCAATGCATGAGATTGCTCCCCCTATATAATTGTCCCTGCGTGCCATAATTGGCATGGGACATCCATCAATGCATGAGATTGCTCCCCCTATATAATTGTCCCTGCGTGCCATAATTGGCATAGCAATTTTGTGTATAGTTATGTCGTAATTGGCATGTAGCACTTTCTTGTATAGTTATGTCAATGACCGATGAGAAAATGTGTAGGGTCATGGAGTATAATGCTGTGTTCTTTTACTTTTACCATCCTAGGCTTTTGAATGTGTGCTATGTGGCATCAAGTCTTTCTATCGCATGCCTGGTAAAACACAATGGACACCCAAGGCAAAAGAGGCGCTCTCTAAATTGGTGCTGCAAACAGTCTTGTCTGCTAAGGTAAGTATTGATGAGTCAGATTTGTTAAGTGTATGTTTTGTGGTACTACATCTTTGTACCATATGCCTGGTTAGACTTAATAGACACCAAAGGTAAAAGAGGTGCTCTCTCAAATGGTACTGCAAACAGTCATGTCTGCTGAGGCCTAAAAAAATAGGTTTGTTTGGTCACACAAGAGGGAAAAAGTGGGTCAGTTTGGTCTGTCAAATTACTTTTTGTATTTTGTTTTGTAGTTGTTGCTATAGACACATTTTGAGAAGAAATAGACTATACAATTTGATTTTAATACACTTTAATGTTCTTTAACCCTAACCTTCCTGGAACCTACGATTCACTACGGCAAAAAACGATGTCCACACACATGGTACAGCATTCAATTAGATGGCGTCATTATCCGAGCTGATATGTGGGGACTAAATTGGTGTCCGGGCAGGCGTTGGTTAGGGACGCTGCGTGGTCACAGATGGGAGGGTCCGGGGGTCGAATCCTGGGGGTTCGCGGCGATTTGTTGGGTGAAAAATTCATACTTTGTCCCCCTCCCACAGTTTCCACACAAAAACATAGTCTGGCTGGTTAGGGTTAATACATGTATTTTGTTTTAATAGTGCTATACAAAAAATGTGAACAGTTTAAAATCTCAGTGAAAGCACACACAATGTTAAAAATAAATCCTGAGTTTTGTTGCTACCTTCGCAATGCTGTTCATATATATTGTTTCAACTGATAGATGGTCTGACATGTTCTGTTTTACACTAGATTGTGATAGGATCTTGGATTTGCATCTCTTTGGTGTTTTAAAGGGTGGATATGTGGGATTAAGTAAATTACAGGGCAGTTGATTAGTTTGGCAAATTAAGATGAAAATATAATTTAAAGGAGGGGTCCTGCAAGCACAACATTGTGCATTACATGTTAGAAAAATAACTATCGAGCTCAACTTTTGTAATTATTTAGAACAAAACACCACGCTTATGACAACAACGAATACAGACCGCCATCTCTCAACATGCAATTTTTAAAATTCGCGGCGATCAAAAGTCCCGGTATCAATGAAGTCACAGTTATACAATGCACATGTCCAAATTTGAGCCCTGATAACCATGACGTCATCGACACCAGGACTTTCGATCGCCGCGAATTATAAAAATTGCATGTTGAGAGATGGCAGGTTTTTTGTTTGTTTTTGTGACTAGTATGATGTTTTGTTCTATATAGTTACGCAATTTCGGCTCGATAATTATTTCCCTAACAAATAATGCTCAATGTTGTGCTTGCGGGAGCCTCCTTTAATACATTTATTTTTCAACATAAAACATCATTTAAAAAAAGAAAATCTAAAAATAACCAAAAACATGGTTTTTGAGATTTTTTGGGTTGGTCGTGTTTTGGCAGGCAAATAAACCTCTTTTTTTAAGCCTAAGGTAAATATTATTGAGTAGATCCTTCTGAGTGCATTTTTTTCATTCTACCACATGCCTGGTTAGCCTCAATGGACATCCAATACCAAAAGGTGCTCCTTGATGCTCTCTCAGGTGGTTAAAGGGACACACTGTCATGTTGATTTTTTTAAATTTTAATTAATTTACTTCAGAATTCAACAATGTATATCAAATTTTACTTGCTTTCAGGCTTGGAAAGAAAATTCCCGGAAAGCAAGAATGATTTCCCAAAATTTCTATTATATTTCTTTATTTGAATTACCACAATTTTCTTCCCAAAATAAATATTCCATAGAAGAGCGCTCCAGAATACCCACTTTTCCCACTGTGCTTGCGTTACCACTGTACCTACCTTTAAAGTGTTCTTTTATTGTGTGTTATGTGTTATGTATTGACACATTTGCATTATCATGTAATGATTTAGTTCAGTGCCAGCAACTACACAAGTAACCCCCTTATCCTAACCCTTATCCTTCCTGCAGGTTTTCTCAATCGTTGGTGGCGTTCTTCGTGTTGACTTGTACGACATCAACTCAGATGGTCACAGGGACGAGCAAGTACACATCAATCAGTATCTTGTACGCAAAGAGATTGCAGAATATGCAGAAGAACCATATGTTTCCAAGGTAATGTGTTAGGTCTTTCAGCCAATATGTTGAGTCTTATCAATTTGTGTGGCAAACGCAGAATAAGTCGTGATGTAGGTTTGGTGGTTGTATGCTCTGTAAAGCATAATTTGTGATGTGATCAAGCAAAATGAGTCGGAGCTTGCAAATATTGATTTTAAGATATAGCCAAACAAAGGAGATGATGTGTTTTGTTTCCTATCGTTTTTTTGCAACCTTTCAACTGCTCATATCATTGGAACCAATAGAGGAACCAATAGATGATGTGACGTCAAGCCTCTTCGACCGTTGCTTTTGTTGATAAACATTGCGGTCACCTCATCTATTGACTAATTTGAATGGGGTTTTCTGCAAAATGTAGCTTTTCAAATGATGTCTGCAATCAAGTAGAAAAATAAAAACGCAATCTAACCGACTTCAGACTCATGTTAGTAGATCACACCACATTTATTTGCTGTGTGAACTTTTCATGATTTTGCTACCATCATAGGCCATATTGGCAGCATGAAAATTGCACAATTGCCAAGTCCACTTACAAAATGCAGTTGTGCTCTTTGATACAAATGTTTGAGGGAAAAAAAAACAAGTATGCGAATTCAAAAGGTTGGGATCTACCGTTCTTGTGAAAACCCCAAATTTAAATGCATGAAAATATTTCATGGTTTACAGTAGATATGTTACCATTGTACATTAGCTGTTTGTTGTTGTAGTAACTGTTATTCAACTAACGATCAAGTTAAGGAGTCCATCATCCTAAGACAGTTGGCCAGGGTTATCACTAGCCAAAATGTAGTGCTGGCTAAATGTTACAAGAATTTGAATAGAGATACTCTGTAGATGACAATAATGACATTTTACAGCTTTTTTAAAGAACAAAAAGGCTCAATTGGTCATTGCCACCCGGTACCGACCAGTGTAGTGACAACCCTGCAGTTGGCATTTGTGTGGGTAGTTTGAAATAATATTGTATAATCTGATAAATTGTCATACATTTTGAAGAAGAAAGTGCTAATGTATCATTTTGATGATTCCAAAATTCGGAGACAAGAGGGTTGGTATAACTGCTCAAAGCATAAATAATTGTCTTTGTTAATTTAAAAGTAATGGTCAGCTCTTGGCAAATAATCAAGTTTGATATGGAGGACTGGATATGTTTGGAAATATTGTACTGCAATATTAGTGGGGCTGGTGGAATCGTAGTCCTAGGCATGTATCAAGTCATTCATGAGACGATCTACTCTTTTTTATTGTAGACACTTATCTAGGACTCTTATTGTTGACGCTTATCTAGCAATCTTTCTTATTGCCGACGCTTATCTAGGACTCTTTCTTATTGTTGACGCTTATCTAGGACTCTTTCTTATTGTTGCCTCTTATCTAGGACTCGTTCTTATTGTTGACACTTATCTAGGACTCTTTTCTTATTGTTGCCGCTTATCTTATTGTTGCCGCTTATCTAGGACTCTTTCTTATTGTTGCCGCTTATCTTGGACTCTTTCTTATTGTTGCCTCTTATCTAGGACTCTTTATTATTATTACTGCTTATCTAGGACTCTTTCTTATTGTTGCCGCTTATCTAGGACTCTTTATTATTGTTACTGCTTGTCTAGGACTCTTTCTTATTGTTGCCTCTTATCTAGGACTCTGTTCTTATTGTTGCCGCTTATCTAGGACTCTTTCTTATTGTTGCCGCTTATCTTGGACTCTTTCTTATTGTTGCCTCTTATCTAGGACTCTTTATTATTGTTACTGCTTATCTAGGACTCTTTCTTATTGTTGCCGCTTATCTAGGACTCTTTATTATTGTTACTGCTTGTCTAGGACTCTTTCTTATTGTTGCCTCTTATCTAGGACTAGTTCTTATTGTTGACACTTACTAGGACTCTTTTCTTATTGTTGCCGCTTATCTAGGACTCTTTCTTATTGTTGCCTCTTATCTAGGACTCTTTCTTATTGTTGCCGCTTATCTAGGACTCTTTCTTATTGTTGCCGCTTATCTAGGACTCTTTATTATTGTTACTGCTTATCTAGGACTCTTTCTTATTGTTGCCGCTTATCTAGGACTCTTTATTATTGTTACTGCTTATCTAGGACTCTTTCTTATTGTTGCCGCTTATCTAGGACTCTTTCTTATTGCTGCCACTTATCTAGGACTCTTTCTTATTGTTGCCGCTTATCTAGGACTCTTTCTTATTGTTGCCGCTTATCTAGGACTCTTTATTATTGTTACTGCTTATCTAGGACTCTTTCTTATTGTTGCCTCTTATCTAGGACTCTTTCTTATTGTCGACACTTATCTAGGACTCTTTCTTATTGTTGCCTGTTATCTAGGACTCTTTCTTATTGTTGACACTTATCTAGGTCTCTTTCTTATTGTTGCCGCTTATCTTGGACTCTTTCTTATTGTAGACGCTTTAATATCTATGACTCTTTCTTAATGTTGACGCCTATCTAGGACTCTTTCTTATTGTCAACGCTTATCTAGGACTCTTTCTTGTTGCCGATGCTTATCTATGACTCTTTCTTATTGTTGCCTCTTATCTAGGACTCTTTCTTATTGTCGACACTTATCTAGGACTCTTTCTTATTGTTGCCTGTTATCTAGGACTCTTTCTTATTGTTGCCGCTTATCTAGGACTCTTTATTATTGTCAACACTTATCTAGGACTCTTTCTTATTGTTGCCTGTTATCTAGGTCTCTTTATTATTGTTGACGCTTATCTAGGACCTATTAAATGTGCAGTTTATCTCAATGTTTTTTAAATATTGCACTAAATAGGTGGATCACCAGAAGAGACAAGTTGCATCGTCAAATCAGTTTGTAGATCACACGGACTTGGAATTGCCCACGTCACCCGATGGAGCCAGCAACCATGGTGGAGCAAGCAGCGTACACAGTGGCAGTAGTTATAACAATAGGGACAAAAATAGGCGGAGAGGCCAGGTAGGTTATGCGGGTAAAGCTTATGTAAAGATGTGTATGCAACATCATCAATTGATTTGTATACACAAGTGTTTGGTCAATCAAATTACAAGCTGTAACAAAAAATATATATACAACGTTGAAAAAAATCTTAATAAGCTTTGTTTCATGAAAATAGGTGGTCAGGAAGCAGAGGTATGATCAATTGTCTAAAGTAGTCATGAAATCATCTGGGCCACTTTGGCTAAATCACTGGGAAGAACAGTGTAAATGGAATCAGGGGGTTAGAGGCATTGCGTCCCCATACCGGCGTGAACAACTGCAATTATTATTTTGTGTATGTTTTGGTGTAGTTTAAGGAGACGTTATATGTTATAAAGGTTATCATAGAGGAATCGCATCCCGCCTATGTTACTTCAATTCATTGCATGAACCGTGTTACCAAATTGGCCTTCATATCATGAAACCCTAGAAATTCTTATAAATGTCAACTTTTATTTGTCCGGAGTATAAACGGACCATTATTCACTTTTGACCAAGTTTGATATCAAAACATTACTGTTGATTGGTAAACTTTAATGGAACAGAAGAAACTGTTATTTTTTACCAAAAAAGGACTTGTGTACTGTGATCCCCTCATCACCTGTATTTCTTTTAATCATTTAGGTGGAGCTACATGGGCCGCACAATCCTTATGAGATGAGCTTCTTTAGTCTGACTAGAATAGGCAGAATCAAGTAAGTGTATTCTGTTAAGGATGTTTCACTTTGAGCTTACCATAAATCATGTTTTGAAAGGAGTTATTGTTGACGATTTGTATCACAAATCCAACATTTAAAGATTTTAATGCAGTCCAACATGTAATAGCATTGGTAGCATGTTATAGCATTGTTTAGAGATATCAATTTAGAATTTCTGCAAAATGAGACATTATTTTCTTAAATTGGATCATTTATTCCCACAGAAATGAGAACTAAGCATTAACGTACAATGTAACTAAGTTTGGTTTTCCCCCCTCTAAACGATTACCCTCTTAACAGGACAACTCGTGTGGAGCGAGATAGCGTCAACTCTGTGGCGATGCACAGCGAGCCGGAGGACAGACAGCAACGTCTGATGGTGGCCGCTAACATGAGGGTCAACGACGCCGGTAATACGCTGATCGTGAGGGATACCACCATCATGCCTAATATACCAGACTTGCCAGCATTAGCCTGCATGATATTCACACCGTCCATGGAACTAAGGCAAGTGCATCAGGGTCACAATGTGAATGAGAATCTAAGATTTTATTCTTGCAAAAATTCTCCTCAACTATTTTTTTCTCCTAATAACTCCAGATTATATTGGCAAAAATCCATGGAGTTCTTGTTGAACTCATTTATGTAATTACATCCAGGCTCTCACAGCATGAGATAAAGTTCTATACCATTGTAATATCAATGATCCTCTTAACACCTGATGACACAACACATATTTGGATAGTCTGAGACCATATGATAAGATGATTTCGATCATGCTATGTATAAAAATGATCTGTGTTCCATCATTCTTCTTGTCATACCATGCCCTAGAATTATTATTGTCCTTTCCGAATCAACATGAAGCTGGGCTTAACTGGATTAGTATTTAGTATCATGATTATGTTTATCCTTCACTTTCTTATTCCTTATCATAACATTTCCCTCATTGTCCTTTTAGAACTGACAAGAAGAAGCAGCGTTTAACTGGCGCCCTCTGTGGTTTGGGTCTAAACCCTGACACGTATGATTCGATGTTACCAGATCATGATGTAGAGGTGACTTTTGATACAAAGATCACAACTGAAGATATTGCAAAGGTAGGTTTTGGGCTTTCTCACGATCGATATGACGTCACAAATCATATTTACTGCACCCAACTGGTTAGTCAGCTGTTCCAGTGAACTCCCCCTGCCCCCTACTCAAAGGGGAAAAGTTACTGTAGAAGCCAATAGGGAAAAGGTGAATTGTCACTACTGTAAACATGGAAATTTTCGCGCTACATTAATTTTCGCGCTCCAAGCAGCTTCTGCAAAAATAAAAACACACAAACATATTTATTTTGTGTATTAGTCTATGTAATGAACTTTCAAATCACAAATTTATAAACAAGCAAAATGGATGAAAATCGGCAAAGCGCGAAAATGTACATGCGCGAAAATTACCACTTTTACAGTATTTTATAGAGTTTGATCATATCTCACACCCTATCATAGAAAGTGTTTCTTTGTTCACTTTCAAAGAAAAATGAAGCAAAATTCTTCCCCTTGTACTTTGTCAGTGGTAGAGAAATGACGGCGTCCCCTTTGGCAAAGCCAGGGAATGGATTAGGTCAGTTGATGTATCAACCCAACCAAGGAGTGGTGTATACACCTAGCACAAAAAGTTCCTGACCAGGTGCTTTGAGGTTGGCTAATTCAAAATAGAAAATCGGTACCAAAAATCTGAGATATACATTAAATGGGCAAATTTTTTCTCCGTAGATTGATACCTCATTCATAAAGATCAAATCAATAATTCCCTATACCTAGTGCAACTTTGCTGTTGTTATGCGTGGTCATTGAAATCGCCATAACTTTAAAAGTATCCATTAGATTTTGTTATAAGAATTGATTTGAACTGTACTTTGTTCATCTAACTCTGTGCAGTGTTATCAGAGTGTATTCTAGTGATTGACACAGAATTTATAAATAAATGCCGGGATTTTTGCGTTGATTACGAGGGCACTTCCGCCAGCGCGTTTACGCCAGCGCGTTACAAGGACCTGTGCAATGATAGAGTACAATCATTGGAATCCACAGTGACATCACTGCACAGATTTAGATGAATTATACATTACAAATTGATTTGAAGTAGCGTAGGTGTAAACTAGAAAGAGAGACAACACAAATGCAATGAGTTTGAGTGAACTGTAGACAACATATTGTTTTGCTAACTACCACCACTCCTCAAGAGAAACACTGCATATCCTACGGTTTAAGACAGAAACCCACTTTATTTCATAGAGTTTTGAAGCAAAATCATACCTATCATATGGCAGGGGGTAAAAGTTACTCAGACAAACCTATAACTTGTTCTATGAATGATACTGAAGTGAAGATTATTTTTATTCATCCATGTTTTATTTTAGATCAATGGAGTACGACAAGCAATCAACTTGGCCATTGGCTCAGAGGAAAGTCATGGGCCATTAGGCATCAATAACATTCAGAGAGAGGTTCGATCAAAGTTACTAGAGTAAGTGTGATTTAGATTGGAAATTTACTAGAGTGTGATTTAGGGTGGAAATTTACTAGAGTAAGTGTGATTTAGGTTGGATATTTACTAGAGTAAGTGTGATTGAGGTTGGAAGTTTCCCAGAGTAAGTGTGATTTAGGTTGGAAATTGACTATAGTAAGTGTGATTTAGGTTGGAAATTGACTAGAGTAAGTGTGATTTAGGTTGAAAATTTACTAGAGTAAGTGTGATTTAGGTTGGAAATTTACTAGAGTAAGTGTGATTTAGGTTGGAAATTTACTAGAGTAAGTGTGATTAAAGTTGAAAATTTACTAGAGTAAGTGTAATTTAGGTTGGAAATTTACTAGAGGTGACTTAAGTTAGAAAATTTACTAGAGTAAGTGTGATTTAGCGTGGAAAAGGATGATAGTCTTTTGCAGCGGGAAACTTCAATTTTTATATTGAAGTAGATTGGGTGTATTTCCCCTCCCCTCCCGAGCAGATTTTCCACTAACTTGGATTTTAAAGGCTGCTCAATTTAAAATTACTGTGATGTTAGGCTCACATAATTTGCATTTTTCCTATGAAAATTGTTAGGAATTTAATTTTTGTCTCCAACATTTGGGTAAGCTCTTGGAGTGTTAATAGTAATAAGAATTTTAGGTATGGAGTACAAGTTGAATAAAATTGATAATTTAGGATCAGCCAGTCAAATATTTAAAAAATCAGTCCTTGTATCTTTGTTGTTCTTGTGTTCTTTTTCACAGCTTAATGCTAAAGAAACGTGAACGATTGGAGCCTATATACTACCACAGACCATTCGTATGGAACATGGTATGAAATCATCTTATTAATTACAAAATTGGTTTTCTAATCAGTTATCTCTTTACGTAAGCTCTGGGTTTGCCCAATTTTTTCTTGAATAAACTGAAAGGGTATTAGGTCTTTGTTATAAACACAAAAAAACAAAGAAAAACAAATCACCTCAAGGAGAACTGTAGCAACTTCAAGTCGGTTGGGTCATAAGTAATTTTTCAACTTCCGCAAAAACGATATTTGAACGTGGCAACAGGGTACCAATCTGACAACACTGAATTATTTAAATCAAGTGGTTGTTAGACCAAAGATAGTGCTACTCAACCATGAAGTCAGTTTGGGCAAAAAATCTACCACCTTGGTGTATGGTTCTGCCAAACTTTTACTATTTTCTTTTCCTGAAATCAGTATAATTAGGAGGATTTTTCCTTATAATGAGCCAAAACAAGATAGGCTCGTTACCATGGCAACAGAGGGTTGTTAATTTTTTTAATACCATATCTTTACATTACTATTTAATGTCTTTCACCTCCCAAACACAAAATCTAAGAGATGGCCTGTCCATGAGTTTGTCAACCTAGAAAAAATGTGCTCTTCAGTGGTTAGGACATTTGGTCACAAAGTGTGGATCTCATAGTGAAGCCAAGGTGCACAGCTTGTATTGCATAGCCCATACCCAGTTTTATCTTCTATTCATTTCAATGAATAAACACAACATGTGCTTTCAAATAATTGAATGTTGTTTAAGGCCAGTTGTTCAGCTTGTAATCTGATTTCAGCTCTTTTTTGTTGCTTAAATTGACACATTTTCTTTTGTTTGTAGCCCAATTTGAGCTGTTACACCCCAATTTCACACTGTTTTTTAAAAAGTTTTTAAAGGTCAGTTTCAGGTCTGCAACCTGATCATCTGACAGTTACCTAAGCATAAAGCCTGTAGATTCAGTAGAATGGCGGGAGTATTGTGCATATATTGGCATCATGTTATATTTTTTGATCAGAAACAATGAAGTGAAAATGAGTTGCTACATAAGCAAAACTGAAAACATGTCCCACAAAATAGTATTTTGCAAATTAGTGCCTACAGGCATGTAAAAATGCAAAGCTCATCCAATCCAGTTGCATTCAAAAAACATACCAATGTAGCCCTCTTGGCATAAGGATTCAGAGAATGTATAGTTTGACTTCTCTTGATCAATATAGATCTGTGACCATTTGCTCCTATTGACCTATTTATAGCATTACTTTGGTAATTAATTCAAAATAGGGCAAAGTATACTTTATTTGCAAGGTTTTGACAGAGAGATCATGTTGAGATCATCTTCATCAAATCCTTATCATCTTACATTTTAAACTCATTTGAGGCTCAACATTTTACTTTTCCTGCCATTGTTTTCACGGAATCTTCTCATCTCATCGTTACAGATGGACCCAGATGATCTTCTATGCCATGACTTGAAGGACAAGGTGAAAGACTTTCCTATGCTGTATGAATACCACAACTCAGTGGCTGTAGCAGATGAATGCACCAGTGCTTTGGAAAATATCAAGGCAAAGCAAGCTAGTATCGAGAGCCTGTATGCAAAAGCAACAAGGTAAGGATATAGCCCTGAGGAGGGGAGGGGTTAACATTAAAATGGAATGGAGACATGTGTTTCCTTTAAAATGGAATGGAAACTTGTGTTAACTGATACTTTCTTAGTAAGAGCTAGTTGGTGTGATACATTTGGTTGATTATGGGGCATATGTTAAGAGCATAGCATGAAAAAGTATGGGGTGGTGGTAGAGAGCATTTCTATTGCAATGAGATTGACCCCGTTGCCATGCACACATGCAGGACACACACACCCCGACACAGAATGACATATTGCGCATTTGGGTGATAGCACGCAAATATAGAAGCATTGAGTAGTAGCAATTCTGAAAAGGGGCACACAACAGCCACACATAGGTACATACACATTAGCTTTGGAATAGGATTGTACTGCCTCGCCAACATTGGAACATAATGAGCTAAAAACCCTTCAATCCTAATTCCACCATTGTGTCCTCCATATTATCTCTCAAGAGTTCATTGGATTGTGTCATGATAATACTCCTATAAAATTACTCCTTCAAAAGACATCAGGGGTGCCAGAAGCTGTATTATACATTTTCAAACTGTACCTTCACTTTTGTGTAAGAGGGTTTTTGATTAGATCCTCACCATTCACTCACCAGTGCCTTTTTCTAACCATTTGTCCTCATGTTAACAGATCCACAGTGCCCTTTGAGAAATCCGCCGTGTGTAGCCTGTGCAACGTGGTGCTCTACATACCCTTGGATTTGCTGAACCATCTCGGTGAAGGTGTGCACAAAGAACATGAGAGACAGCTGGAAATCGCCAAGAATAACTACATGAGTTCAAACAAGTATGATGAATACTAGTCAAGTGATTGGGGTGACTGAAGGTCAGTCAAGAGGCCATCATGTCAAAGGTCATGTGACCTGTCTTGAGCAAGCGCTGCAACAATTATGCAAGGAAATTCTGGTCACACAATATCATTTCATCAGGCAACATTTTTGTCTCATTGAGAGACCTTCGAATCTCTGAGAGGGGAATAATTATGTGCCTGTATGTGCCTGTTGTGACTGAAAGATCTTATATGGTAGTGAGGTCAAAAGGTCATTTGGCTGTGTCTCAAGGAGAGGCCTTTCAAACTTTAAAAGAAAGTACCTGACAGTCACGATAGTGTGATCTTGTGCTGGTGAGATCAGAAAGTTGCCATGTCAAAGGTCATACAACCATATGATGTTAAAGGTTGGTTTGACCATGTGACATATTGTCTCTTGGCAAGAGCGAGAATGCTAGCCACAAGCCATATTGGCATGGGGTGGCGAGGTCAGAAAAGGATGATCATCTGTTTGAAATTAAACCATTTACCAGTCAGTCATGAGTGACTGAACAAACCAGGTGTAAACCAGGTGTAGAGATATCGCGTTAAGTAAAACACCAAACTGTTTTGTCACATTTCTATATGTCATAACATTTTGTAGAGATACTTAAACCAGATGTTCAGTGTCGAAACAGCAAGATGAAGTAGAAACTGTTAGGGGTGATGATACAGATGATGATCCTCTATGGGGATGATCCTCCACGGCTGGTTTAGTATAGTTTAAATAGTGTTTGACAGCCATTGGCTGTTTACTTTGTTGTTATTTGGACCAAATAGTGAATGTTGTTAAATATGGCTTTTTAATGAGTGGACATTTATTGTTTTCTCTGTGTTGGTGATTTCAGTCTAGCGTTCTGTATTGAAGAGAATTCTATTAATTGAGTGTAGACACACTAATTATAATGTTTTATGGAAATGAGGTCCCCAAAAAGTAGTTGTTTTGTTTGTACCAGAAATACTTTGTGGTAAGATTATGTTTACATTTACCAATTTAAGTCAAATGGGTTTTTTCAAATGTTTTATACAAATGTCATTCCCAACCGGTACCAGTTGCATGGGGCATTCAGGATTGAGATGCAATCCAATAATGTTGATGACATATGATGAATATAAAAGGATAAGATATGCTTCTCACAATCATAGTGCAGGACTTTCAAGTCCATTTTCCTAAAATTAGGCATCAAATAAATGTCCAACCTTTTTGCCCAAATAATCATGGCGTCTTTAAATTCAATAAACAATTGTTTTGAATATATGGTGTGATGTTATGCTTAACACATTATCAGTATACTCAATACTGGAAGAATGATCTCAAGTAGTTTTGTGGTTTATTCTATCACTGACCATATAACAGTCCATAATTAATAGGTATATATAACTTATATTGTAAACTCCTGTACAGGGTGTATCAAAAAAATTTGGACACTTTTTCATGGCGGTGTAATACTTGTTGTAATCACTGGACCATGACCAATTTAGTCTCAATGTAAAGCCCAATTAATTATCATGATATCCTGAAAATATGAGATCAATCCGATGAAAAATAAGAAAACTAGCATAATTTGCGTAAACCATGTCATTTACTGGTTTGTACAATGGGATTTACATGTATAGACCAGTAAATAGCATGGTTTACGTTTCAATACGTTACAATAATTATAAACATAGAAAATAATCTGTCAGTCAATAGCAAAGATTAGTTTGGTAATCCATTTAATTCTGGCACAAATCAATACTGGCTAAATAAATAATCCACAAATGCATGCATATTCTGTGCAAATCAAAAAAGTTCTCGAACCCACTGTAGATGGATCATTACCATGATATTGGCATAAATAGTGTGCGCGTTCATGTTACTCTACTGTTACTGTGTGAATGACCATTGTACATACTACAAAATAGATTGCCTTGCCTAATAGGTCACAATTTCCTTAATTAATGATGGATTTTTCTCATCTCTTCAGGATTTTATCTTTATCGGTTGTACTTTACATTGAAATAAAAATTGGTCATGCTTCAGTGATTTAACAAGGATTTAAACCATCATCAAAAAGTGTCCTAATTTTTTTGATACACCCTGTACATTATAAAGCACCAATTTGGGACCGTCAGATGGTCTAGTCACTACTAAAATCAGTTCAATAATTTTTTTATGCGAGCATCATGTTCCCATTCATCCGAAAGCACAATGTGCAGAGTAATGAAACACTGCATTCCTTTGCACGACGCAGCTGTTAATGCAGTACTTGTTAATCAGTGTGTGTGTGTGATGCTCTGCACATACTGCTCTCCATAAAAAATATTGCCCTGACATCTGATCAGTAAATGTCAAGAACATTTGATAGTTTTGGGTGTAGTGGGCAACCTCCTATATAATCATAGGGTTAAACAGTTGTTCCTTGTGACATATGTTATTAGTATGTAGATATTAAAATATATACTATATATATGAGTACATAGTGTTTACGTGGTGATTATCTAACTGGTCACTTTTTGTTATGTAAAACTCCATCCAGTATTATCATATTTTATTATATATTGTATTATTATTTTCATCATTTCAACATTATCATGTAATCGCCAAACCACTATCAAGAGTGTATAATTACTTACATAATCAATATTTAGGACCTAAGAATTGCAAGTTGCGATAGCAAATTATTTACAGCAGGTATTGTAATCAAGTTTACACATTTTAGAAATCTATAGGATGTCCACTTTCAACCTGAGAAATAATAACAAAGATTAGAAAATTGGTTTTGACATTAAGCATGATAAAAAAAGGTATGTTGAAAACTTGTTCATCAGATCTGATGGAAAATGATGGTGCCTGTAGCTGTGCAGCCTGGTATCGACATAATATTGTATCATCATAGTTTCGCTGGACTTCTCCTTTTACGGTTGTTAAAGTAATACTTTTTGGTAATTGCGCAATTTGAAACATGAACTATTTTACTTTTTTGTGTGTAAAATTCAAGGTGATTGATGCACATTGTCTAGAGAGCTAAAATATATGGATATAAAACGTTTGTCCAGATTTGAACCAGTGTTTACATTTTAGTTAAACTTGATTTAGTAAATTGAAATGTAAATGTTAGATAATGCCACTTCATTACTTTTAATACAAAAACGAATTAAATGAATAAATATATTGAGCGAATACGCAGTCCTACTTCCATAAAATAGGTTGAGCTACTTTTCGACATATCTCTGTGATCACACAAACTTTGAGAATTATTTAACATTTTCCTCTTTTGATGTCTTATTTTTTTGGTCTTATTTTAAGACATTGTGGATTGTTGAGAATCTAAGGTTTCCGGAATACAAAATGTGATTGCAGGAAATGGTATAAAAGTGGAACTCTTCATTATTGTTGAATAGGTGATTAAACTTGATTTTGTTATAAAAACTGAATAATACTAATGTTGCAAGCATTTTTATGTGAGTTTGTGAACATTGCATTGCCTAACTGGTTTTATGGAAACATATGCCCTAACATCTAGGAATGGGGGATAAAAGATTGTTATCATTATTTGATGTGTAAATTGTATGTTTGTCTAGGTAACCTAAGACACTTTTATCATGTGCTAAATGTATTTTTAGAAAGAAGATGTGATTATTATATTGAATATATATCACATTAATGCTGCACTAACAACATTTGGTCCAAACAAGATTTTGCTTCAGTGTAAAACCTAGCAGTGGGACATTATAGTTTCTTGAATTGAGACAGCATTTTATATTGCAGACTTATCCATAAATTCTCACATTTAAGTTTGCATTAAATCCCAAAACCCAGACTTTTAACCCTAGGTCCACTCTGATCAGCCAGATCCTTTGGTAATATCTCAAGGTTGAGATTTCTCTATCAACTCTATTTCATCTGTCACCAAATGAACAGACGTACTAACCAGTGGACCTTTGTCTAACTGTTTGTTCATACATGTACCTAGACTGCTTAAAGGCGTATTTAGTTAATTCCTTCTCCAGATATAATAACAACTCTATAACACTTCTTGTGTAAGGTCATTGAAATGAGTTTAATAGTTCTTGATATATTGAACTAAATGTGATGATTGTATGTTTCTTTGGGGTAGACTTAAAACATTTACAACATCCACATACTATTTCTAATCCATATTTATGGTAGTTGTTTTGTACATCCTGAGTTTTAAATCAATGTACCGTATTATCCCTATTAAGCGCCCAGGACCTTATAAGCGCCCACCCCTGTTTTTCTCAATGACTACCAACAAACAATCCCTTATGAGCGCCCACCTTTTCAAATGGTCAGCATCCTCAAATGACCACTTGTACATATATTTCATTTAGTACATGAAATGGTCAGCCTCCTCAAATGACCAATTGTACATTTTCTTCGTTATAACGTCAAGTGGTCAGCCTTCTCAAATTACCACTTGTACATTGTATTTATTACATCAAATGGTCAGCATCTTCTAATAACCACTTGGACATTTTAAAAAGGTAACACAATAAGCGCCCATCCAAAATGACTTTGCTAACCGCCCTGGGCGCTTAATAGGGATAATACGGTAATTGGGTTAATTAGCTAATAAGAGACGCCCTGAGCACCGGTGTATTTAGTTAAGACAATTTTCATGGTAGCTCAAGCAAGCTAACATGATCATGGCGGAGAATACAGCCACCATTTTAAATACCATGTTAGAAGCCTTTTAACACCAGTTAGGTTACAGAAATATAGTTTGTTGACTTCTTCACTCTCATAGAGGAATGGGTTGTTGGGATGGGGCGGGTTTCCTGTCTTTTAAATATTGTCAATATGGTTCATTATTTGCCAAGTAGGATATTTCACATTTATATTATTTGATTGTTATAGAATGTTGGGAAAGTGTGAAGAAACTACACAAAAACACATGATTACAAATTTGAAGTATTATAAGCTTCTTTAATTGGATAAATGTGGTAGTTATTCATGTGGATAAAAGCTGTTATATTTTCATTACTTAGATTGGGCATTGGCAGATGATCAAATCTTTTTTTACGTTTGGCATTTACCTGAAAACATACTGTTATGTTATGTAAAAAGATATAGTTATTAATCTATTTTCTAATTTATGTGTTTGTTAAACTTCAAAGAAAGCATTAAAACTGAATGTTTTAACTTACAGTCTTGATTAATTTGTGTTTCTCTTGCCATGTGTGTTTTACTATTTATCAAATTAATATTCACAAACCACCTTGTAATTACAATCTTTTTGTCTCGCCTGATATTATCAGGATGAGACTATGTTCTCACTATTTCTGTCTGTCCAGCGTATGGCGTGTGGCATACGATAGGCTTGTGAATACTGCCTCTTAAAGGACATCCTTGCCATGGAACTTTAGCGCTCAGATATGTAGCATTATATTTATTATTGTACAGACCACATCCGTAGGTTTTTAAAAGTGCCACGGCGTTAAGACAAAATCGGCTTTAGAAAGAATGAAAATCACCTGTATGGACGTCGGCATATTGATCGAAGCTATGACGAAACAGTTACGAGATTTCTACATCTCTTTTTCATGTATTGATATTTTCGATTTATGCATTAATTCCTGCTTGATTTAGTAACGATGACGTCACAATATTGGGTATGGCTATCATATCAGCACTTTCGACACAGACAGCCGGGCGAGAATTTCAAATAATCACAGGTTGGAGATGTGCAGTTTAAATTTGTTTTATTGAACACGACTGAACAAATCGGTGTGCCTTATCGGCAACTTTTTTTTTATCCCCCTTTTTGAGGCTTATTATTTTTTTTATCCCCCCTGAATTGCCCACCACCCACCAAGATATTTATGAACGCTCCCTAAACAGTGAGTAACATCTTTAAGCTTTCACTTCTTATGGATGTGTACGCACATAATATTCCTTTGGAGAATCTCTACAGATATACAAAACATAGTCGGTCATGTCTCCCCCTAATGGCAGGCCTTTCTCCCCGCACCCCCACCCCAGGCCCAAAATTGAAGACCCTAGTTACGCCACTGGCAGTGGCGCGTAACTTGATGGAGCGGGCATTTCCCCTCCTCTGCCAGAATGCTTCCCCCCCTGATGCCCCCCAAACGAAATGACAAACTATATTGTATATATACAAAAATGGTCGGTTATGCCCATTTCCCCCCTCCCCTGATTACTGACAGGTCTGTCCCCCCACATGACCCACCCAAATTGAAGACCCTAGTTACGCCGCTGATTGTAGGGCTTGTAAGGAGCTAAAATCGCAACATGTGTACATCCAGACATTTCTGATGGCGCGGCGTTTGCGCGGCCGGATTCGCCCCAGAATGTGGGGTAATTCTCAACCAAAGGTGGACATTTTCATTTCAACGAGGCGATTTTTGTGAGCGGCTCTCCACGGTCACCCAACCCAACTACTGTCATCTATCCATGACTGGGCAGCCAACCTTGAGGCACGTGGACAAACAGATGTTATTCTTTTGTTTCATAAGGTTTCACACCATCATCTATCCCATAAACTGGATTATTATGGAATCAGAGGATCCGCGCTTCACTGGGTTAACACATTCCTCGCCAACCGAAAACAAGCAGTTGTAGTCAACGGCAAACACTCGTCATGGGCATCAGTCACTTCTACAGTTCCCCAAGGCTCAGTGCTAGGCCCTGCATTGCTAGACATAAGCGACATTCAAGACAACACAAAGTCGAGCCTTCGTCTCTTCGCTGATGATAGCATCATTTACAGAGAGATAATCACTTCAGATGACCACACCATCCTACATCAGGACCTGTGAGCGATTGCAGGACCTACAGGCGCAAGCGCTCGCAGATTGGTCCAACAACTGGCCGCCATGGACCGCCTCGAGCGAGTACAAAGTGCGGCAGCCCGCTTCATCCATCGGGATTATCGCAGAGAGACCCACGTGACACCTTAAGGGAAGTGTCAACCCTAAATATATGAATTTTATTTAACTTTTAAACTAATGTAATGTACATAAAAGTATACAATTTTTCAAATGAAATGAGTCGGAGAATCCATTTTTTGGTATTAAATTTCCCCCAAAAAAGTGATTTTTTGGCGCCAAAATATTTCAGACAACCTATCAAAATCAGTTTTTGATTACAAATTTCAAAATTTCACCAAAATCATCTAAAGTCAATTATCACTGCACCACGTCCAAGTTTAGCTTTACAGCTGCATATTGATTACACAACCAAGTAAGTAAAAAATTATCTTGGTTTTTTAACCCTCTCTGTTTACAAATCACGGAGGAATTCACCCACATCCCCTGATGTTACCGCACCCAACCCTTTGCCCCTGGCGATCCCCCAAACCTGAAAATCTACCGATCCTTATAATAAGAACTGGCGTTATCTGCGGAAACAAACCGGGTCAAAATAACTACACCCGTACCATACTTCTAAATAGCGCGTGGTTGCTGTCCAACTCACGGCACCCCAACTCCTACCTAAATCATTAGTCCATTCATCATGTTCATTGGTATTGCACCACCTCCACCGCGTAAATATGCGTGCGCCCGGCATATACACATTTGCGCGTCACTATGTCACGCGTATCCAGCGTGCTTACAATCATAATCTTTGCGTACCGATCGGTCCACGCTGTGCAGTACCGCGTGTCATGGTGACCGTATCCACAACCCCGCATCCACAATTACCTGCGTAATCAAATTACGCTCACATCATTTCCGATCTGTCTTCAAGTAAGTCAGCTGCAATTTGTCAAAACGCGATCATCTAGGAACTAAACAATGTCTCGAATGAATTTTCCGAATGCTCATCGGACACCGTGGTCCACTAATATCACTAATGACTCAACATCCTACAGGAGTCCAGAGGAAGCTTACCGCATCAGGAGACCATCTGCTCATGTCCCTCGTCAACGGATAGGGTATCGCAGTACTCCCTCAGAAGAGTTCGGCCCACCGACTTTCGACATCCCAGAGTCACACGCCAAACCGAATATTGTTCAGGATATGAGCATGTGTGATGTTGATTATGATGGTGATAAGGAGATTGTCAGCGCATCTAAACCAGTACGTCTTCAACGCCCTCGGCATGATCGCAGTCGAATGCGAAACACAAGCACAAGGAAGAATCAGCTGGTGAACACAGGTAAAAATCTCTTTGGTCTTCTTCGTAAAATGCAGGTTTACTTCAATAACCCAAATGAAATTTTCAGGCTTAATTGCATTCAGATCTACATTTTGTATCTTTACATGCAAATCTCTTGGTTGTTTTGTGTGTCTATAGAAGTAGACCATGGACATTGTATGATTGTAATGATAGGCTCCCGGGAGCTCAAAACACAAGGAGAGAGACGGATTAACTGACTGTTCGTTAGGCCGGGTCGTTAGGTCAGGTCAGATATGCCACTTTCGTCCAGGAGGAGACCCGTAGACTGAAGTTGAAGGAGCCCATTTTCTCATTAATTATAGCGGATGTGGGAGGGAAGGGGAAGCTAGGCCTCATTGTGGGTTGGTTTGAAACTGGTGCTCCACTCGACACGTCTGGTTCTGGCACTGCTTGATATAGTCACACGTACGCCTATTTTATTCTATATTGACTGGTGCGATTGTATCTTCCTGCTTCTATATAGGAATTCACCGAAGACCGTTCCCTTTCCGCCCTTCCCTTTGGCCTTTATACGTATGACTTATTCTCCTTCTTTTTCTTTCCCTCGACCATTGTCGACCCTCACTACTTTCATATTCTCAATTTGTCTTCTCAATTTTGCCGACAGATTCGGCGAATGAGAGAGTCACACAACACCGCCCCTTCTAAGAGAGAGAGAGCGACGCCCTTATTTGGCCATTCCACGACTTCCATATTGTATCATTTACGTCTCCTCTCTCATCTTTTTTATTACATCATCACCAGGTCTAGACCCTGATCGTGAGCCAACACCCGAGTTGTGGAAATATCTGATCCGTGACAACCCTTTGAACACCAACTGCTCTTCTCCGCTTCCGGGTATCAATGAAATACCAATTGCGGAATCCCCTTCACCCAATGATCTACGATATACCGCTCCCACATGGATGACCACCTCACCATTTGGGGACAACTCCCGGGATAACTTTGAACGTCGTGTTGAAGAACGGGCCATCTCAACTTCACCTGGTTTACACTCAGTCTTACAGGTAAGAAGGTCTAAAAATACCTAAAATATGCTACAAAGACAAGACAAGGTGAGCCTAAGACAGTCTCAGTGAGGAGGGGACGAGTCAGCCGTGGGAAGCCACCTACAACAAGCACAAGCCTTCCGCCCGGCTTCCTCATCCATCTTTATGTGAGGTGGATGGCTGTCTAGGCCGGGAGCCCAGAAGGTTTAATCAGCTGAGAAGGTACAAAAGGTTTGATGATCTGATTAGTTTAGTTGGGTGCCAAGAGTCAATATTTTATATTGCTGCCGTGTCGTAGCCTGTACGGGTGGCCGCTATATAAGGTCAAAGGTCATGTAGGGGTCAAAATGTAAAAATGGTCTGATTGTAATGAAATGCATATCAAACTCTTCCTGAGACCATAAGGAGCAAAAAAGGAAATGGTTGTATTTCCACCCGATGCTTAGTTTTCCAGATGCAGGGCAAAATAGGTCAAAGGTCAAATGTTGCCTCAAATTCATTGTACAGGGGTCAAATTCTCAAAATGCTCCGATCTTAATGAAAATGGACTCAAATCATTTAGATGGATGCTACGAGCCATAAAAAGAATAGTTTGCCATATCTACAAGTTACGCTTCTATTAGTTTTATTAGGTCAATGGTCAGGAGGCTATACCGCTAATGTGTGCTGACCTTTGACCTAATGAAACTAATAGATGCTTAACTTGAAGATATGGCAAACTATTCTTTTTATGGCTCGTGGCATCCATCTGAACAATTTGAGACCATGTTCATTAAAATAGGAGCATTTTGAGAATTTGACCCCTGTGCAAAGAATATGAGGCAAAATTTGACCTTTGACCTATTTTGCCCTACATCTCGAAAACTAAGCATCGGGTGGAAATATAATCATTACCTTTTTTGCTCCTTATGGTCTCTGGAAGAGTTTGATATGCATTTCAATATAATCAGACCATTTTTACATTTTGACCCCTATATGACCTTTGACCTTCTATAGCTGCCACCCGTACAGGCTGCGACACGGCAGCAATATAAAATATTGACTCTTAGCACCCAACTAAACTAATCAGATCATCAAACCTTTTGTACCTTCTCAGCTGATTAAACCTTCTGGGCTCCCGGCCTAGTCAGTTAGAGGTTGAAATAAGGAAAAAGCGTGCATCCCCGTGATGTGCCATTATTCACACCTTGTGAAGAAATAGCCTACAGGATTTGATGTTCGTCTCCCATCTAGTTATGGTATTAATATTGTCCTTTATCACATGATGCCTTTAAACCTTTCCTTAGCTTCAGGTGTTCCTTAACATGTGGCTATGTGCTTTTTTCAGGATGTAGCCAGGATTTGCGCACAGACAATTGAACCTCAAACAACGAGTCAAAAGCCTGACTTAACCGCATTGCGTTTGCCTCTTGATGCCGCTAGAGATCATGCAACTACTTCATCAGATAATACCTCTAGGCTTTGGCAACATTCTTCAGAATCAATCATGATTCGTCCACCTACCTCAGAGGCTTCCAGAACGAGACCAACTACATCAGATACCTTCAAAGCTAGACCATCATTATGGGTTGCGGCAACACAGGACAACAGAGTAAAACCACTGACATCTGAATCTACCACATCGAAACCATTGACATCAGGTTCTATTGTAGTAAAAGACCCGACTTCAGGCACTGCCATATCTATGTCACCAACTTCAGGCCAAGGAGAAAAACGAAGGAAGAAGAAGAAGAAAAAGAAGGCAAAGAAGTCCAAAAAGCAACAAAAACCGTCATTACCGCAGTATTCTCCACAGCCTCTAGGATTCTTGGATGCTCGCTTCATTTGTAAATCACCACTTACTGTTCAACGTCAGGAGAAAGTAAGTATAGGTCTTTTATATTACACTTGATTTACTGATTTCTATAATTTGGCCATGCCTTTATTCGCTTTATGTTGATTATAAGTAGTGTACGTCTATATATAACATAAGATAATACAATATCTTCCAGCTCATCATCTTCATCTTCATAATGAATAATTGTTGGGTTATTTTCCTCTTCAGGAACTGAACAAAAGTAAGGCCTTCTTCCCAGACATGCCATTCATGCCACCATTCATCAATCCCATTGGCAGTGCAGCAAGTACTTTGCCTCCAATTGCTCCAGATCCAGCGATGGAAGACACCAAGTGGTACTATAAACCAAAGCCTCCGAGAGCGGCATCATCTGGTAACGCCAAGTCAGGAAATGTACGACGGAGGAGGTACAAACTTCCAACACCTAACAAACAACTGGGATGATCTTGTGCAGATGTTCATGCAATTCTTTGTAGTAACGTTATTGGTGGATATTTTTTACCATAGCTTGGTCATTGACTTATTGAAATCGCCTGTTCATGATAGGATAAGTGACCGTGCACGTTTGAAGGACCACTTTAGTTATCTATCAATCAATCACCTTAAATCACTTTTTTAAGTTAGTACTCGAATGATTAGTCAATTGTCATCTTATCTTGGAACAGACTCTACCAGACCCTAAACCAAAGATAAGGGCGTCTGATGAACGACTTGGCGTCGCACAGTATGACCCGAGGGCATTCCTCTGAGTCTAAAAAGATCATGCGCGCGGCAACAACCAACCTTACTAACGCATTCGCAAGAGGTAGTTCATCAGAGTTAAGAATTTGACATCAAAGGCAATATTTTATAGTGCCGTAAATTGGAGAAATCTACCTCTACCTCCATGTTTATTAAGTTCAATTCATGCCTGATGGATCAAGGTTCGGCATTGTATACCACTGGATACTTCAGTTTGGTAAAACCTCGACTACGAGTGAGCGAGAAAGTTTCAGGTTGATATGAAGTTGAAGAGAATCTGATTTCTTCCTGTATATAGGACTCTATTTATCTTCATATTGACTATGTTCCTGTGCCAAGTCATGTCTGCACCTATAAATGAATTGTTTGGTTGTCCCTCACCTCTCTATTGAATGAATGAATGAAACCGTGATTTATTAAGCGCATTTCCAAAAACACGATCAATGCGCTGTACAGGAATTATATAATATAAAAGATTTGAAGAATATAATATAAAAATATGAAGAGGAGAGGGCGAGTGAAAAAGGGTGCTTTTAAAATATTTTAATTTTTATGATGGAATGTACACCGTTTAACGAAAGGAAACACTCTAAGAAAAAAGGGCTCCAAGTAGAACCTAAATAGGTTCTTGAACTTGTCCTGTATGCAGAACCCGTTAAGGTTCTTAATGAGAACCTTTGTCATGGGGTTCTTTCAAGAACCCTCTGAAAGGGTTCTAAATAGAACCTAAAAAGGTTCTTCGGTTTTGTCCTGTATGCAGAACCTTTCCGATAAGGGTCTATCAAGAACCCTCTGACAGGGTTCTTGAAAGAACCTAAAAAGGTTCTTCAGTTTTGGCATGTATGCCGAACCCTTAAGGTTCTATTAAATGGTGAACAAACTGACTGTGAATCTGACTAGATATTATTTACAAAATACAGAATCAATGGTGTTAAATTAATAAAAGTCAGCTAGTCAATGTCTTAAGTCATTGATTATACATGGTTATCATCATATCAATAAAGAAATAAAGTAGAAAGTAAATATTTGTATTTTACACAGTACCGTTTACGTTTATTAACAGGGTTACAAAACAATTATTACATTATACGAACTAATTTATTAAGATGTACGTATATGCAAACTTCAGCATTTGCGATAAGTCTACCAAGAACCCCATTTCTCTTTCTGGACCTCTCACTTCCTTGTTGTAGTGACGCGTCAGGTTTCAAATTGGAAAGACTTTCGATCAAAATTGAAGGGACCCCTTAAATTTGACGAGTATGGAAATGGAAATTCTGTAAATTACATATAAGGCCTATATAGGGGCCTATCCATCCTTTGCTCACAATATAAATTCATTAAAACTGTCCGTAAAAGAGTAACATTTTCAAATACCCAAACTTCAGGACCCCTCAATTTCTTGGGGGACCCCTTAAATTTGTTTTTTGAAGTCCTATACGAGGTCCTGAAAAATGTCATGGGACCTCTCACATTTTTGATCCAGTGCTATCTATCCCTGGTAAGGGCATGTTGTGGCTTGTGTTGTAGGCCTACACTGAACGCCCGCGAAAAATGGTCCTTGTAAACTATACACACTGTAGGCGGGGCATTAATAGGGCTGTGGGCTGTGGCACAAAGGGCTTTTTGGTCAGGGGCATTTCCCCCCACGCCCCCCCCCCCCCCCCCTCAGGCCCCCACCCCCCAGGGGCATCCCCCCCCAGGGGCATCCCCCCCCCCCCCCCCCCCCCCCTGAGCTACGCCACTCCGCCTCTGAAAGTCCAGGTTCAACACAATATGTAAGTTGGATTTCTTATGGGAGGTTCATAAGTTCAGTGCGCATTGTTTGTTCACAGCTTTATGGTGGTGGTACGGTGATGCCGTTTGTCGATAAAAATGAAATAGAATACATTTTCTGAGCTCTAATTAGTAATACTTATAGTTTAGCATTTACATCGTATTGCTCGCATGAGTGCATTGTATTCATGTTATCATTACTTTCATGATGTTATTGACAGATTAAAATAGTATACAACTTTATTCCGTAATGGGGTCTTGACACTAGACTATGAATATTTTACACCAAGGATACCGGTGGTTCGTCGTAAAGGTATAGGTCCACTTTGAATAATTCTACACTGCAAAAAATATTGGTCAAAAAATGACCAACTTTTTGACCAACGTTGGGTCTATATTACAACACAT
Source organism: Ophiura sarsii (assembly GCA_035610835.1). Classification (NCBI taxonomy): domain Eukaryota; kingdom Metazoa; phylum Echinodermata; class Ophiuroidea; order Amphilepidida; family Ophiuridae; genus Ophiura; species Ophiura sarsii. Next base: position 25,183,421 of record CM069441.1, read on the forward strand.
GAAACAGTTGGTCAAAATTTAACCAACAAGAGTTGGACAAATATTATTGGGTAAACATTTTTCACTAATTGTTGGGCAATATTTGATGAAACTGTTGGGCAAAATAACTAACCAACATAGTTGATTTTACCAATTGTTGGACAACATTTGATGAAACTGTTGGGCATTTTTACACATTACTGGTTCATATCTTGGTTTATTTTTTTGGCCGATGACACAGTGGCAGGGTTGCTTGACGAGTGGGGCTGTCCGGTACTAATTGACACTTTTAAAGGTGAGTTTTCTCTAAATTAAGTACAAATACATACGTTTTCTCAAAAAATGACCAACGTTGACTTAACCGAACCAGAACCAGAGGCTGAACTTGAAGAACGAGATAAGCTTACGTAAGCTATACATGTATACATGTATAGCAATTAGCATGCATGGCTGGTAAACAACTTGACTAAATTTCTCATTATTTCTTCATAGGTCCTACACAGCGGTCAGAATGAAATGAGGCAAGCAACACCGTATAATAACGTATGTAGGGGAATATGGGGCAACTGGACCGTGGGGCAAGTGGACCGAAATGAAGGATTTTGTAATTGTATGGGCATACTGCTTTCTTTTGAACAATACGACTTTTGTTGATACTTGACATATATCTTTACCTTCTACAATCCAAAACATTTGGAACTTTAGGGTATTTACACATGTGATTTTTCTCCATATCTTTGAAGCTAACTCCTTGAGTGACTGATTGAAAATTCACAGATAGTATGGGCGATATATGAAGATGGGTTTAGATCATGTTTAATGTACTTTATATGATTGACAGATATGCAACAGTAAATATATACATGCAGTACGTCGTCTTAAGATACTAGGTGCATATTGCATTTGATGGGTGCTATATTGTAGTGTGCTTAGGGACTTTCCGAAATATGATTAAAACCATAGGTTGTGGTTGAAATGACCGTAAAATGGCGTATATTGCTAATTTGGGACATTGGTGGTTTGGATTTCCGATCAATATTATCATTTAAAGAATGCTTCAACTTAAATCATTATCACGGGTATTCATTTGGTCGAGTTATTAGTTCATGAATTTGCAAATAACAAAGTACACCATTTCTTACTTATCTAAAGACACTCGTCTACTTGTAGGACCCGAACGCCGTAATATTTGCGAATTCAAAGATACTTACTGGCTACAGAAATCTGTGTAATGGCTAAAAACAAAAATGCAGTTTTGCCTTTTTTTCTGAAATGTATTGGAGTTATTGATTATTATGACAAATGGTGGTATGTTTTAAAACATTTTGGCGTAAAATGTATTACGTCACAGGCGTGTTTTGATAACGTTTCATCTCGACAAAGTGCTACGTCATTTGTTGGGGTAAGTGGTCCGAAGGGGTGTGGGGCAACTGGACCGCCTGCAAAATCTTAATCAAAATTGTAAAATTCATTTTGAAAATGAGTTGTTAGTGTCAATAAAACATGACTCGGTATTGAAATGTGAATAGAATATGAAATAATTCACATTCTTTCAAGTTCTTAGACATTTTGGGGGCATTTCGGTTCTAATACCACTATTTCTGATATTGAAGGATTACAATATGACATGAAATTGCTTTAGAATGGTTTAAAACCTCGGTATTATGAATTACATATTTATTATATTTTGAATGGGGTCTGTAAATGTATTTGCTATGACGAAATATCATGATTTATGTATTTTATCCACTGCTTTTTGTGTATATCAACCGTTGGGTCATCATTGTCATATTGACTAACTTCCCCTGTAACATGAAAAGCTGGCTAAATATAAAGATGGTTTATTATAAGTACTAAATGATGATTATATGAAGTAAATAAAATCATTAAAGAAAGGGGTATATATAGACAAATGTATGGGGCGTCTGAATATCACAACCATGTAACCATTTAACTAGGTTCATACCGTTTTATCTATAATAAACGTGCAGTCGAAAATTGCGCTTGCTTTGTACACCATTAGTATTACTGCTTTTTACACGTTAACCACGAAAACTGTATAAAACATGGGTTTCATGAGACCTGTATCCTTTTTACACGTTAATTAATATGGAAATGAGTTTGTAAAGAAAATACTGCTTAGTTACCGTGTTGTCAATCAATGATTTCTGTGTATTCTAACCGTTGGAACATATAGGACCAGTTGCCCCAACGATGGGGTAACTGGACCGTGCCAAGTAAAGTTTTTAGTCAGTAGTAATTGGCCTTTTGTTTGGATATTTTTTAACATTGATTATATGTTATATGTAAACAGTTACATGGGTGATATTTTCATAGCAATTCCATAAATATTTACACGCGCTTTAAGCTTTTATATCATGAAATATGCTTAACCGGTCCAGTTGCCCCATCCTCCCCTATTTGTACTTAATTTAGAGAAAACTCGCCTTTAAAGGTGTCAATTATAGGAGTAGACAGCAGTGCGCATGATCGAAAACTTTGCTCAACATATTACACAGCAAGTGTAATTCACGCAATTTTACCACAAAGTTGCCCAACTGATGTGATTTATTTTGCTCAACAGTCATAAATAAAATAAACTTAACCAACTTTACTCCTCTCGCAGTAAAATAAATCATGAAAACAAGAGTTTGCCCAATAAGAATTTACATTTAACTATATATTATTGAACAAGCCTTGACCAACAGATAAGTAAAACAGTTTGCCCAACCAGATATACCAAAAAAATGACCAACTTTTTTTGCAGCGTACCTGGATGACCTTGCACCCGATGACAGATGAAATAGCAACCTAATTATGATATTCCCACAGGATCAGGCTGATACGAGGTCAGTTCAATTTTCGAACGAGACGGTACATAATTCCCATTTGTATTTGTATTTCCAGTGTAAATGTAAGAAATTACAATGGATCGGAAGTTGTTGATTTGCATTGCTGTGGTAGTGGGGCTATTGGTACTTACCATAGCCATTGCTGTACCTGTTGCGCTAAAGTATAAAAGGCAAACTGCTATGTCACCTGTTGAGATGGCCAAAAAGTGGATGTCTGAGACGCCTCTTATTGACGGGTATGTAAAAACAATGACGCTTAATTGTATATGTTAGGCCGTACTTTTGGAATATTTAAAGGGCCTACATGTATTGGTAGAGGGGGTGCATGGTCAGTGGATTACTAGTATTGGCAGGGATGCAAAAAGTGCGGGAGCGGGGAGCACTGCTCCCAGGAAGCAACAGTACAAATTGAGGAAATCATGCCAGTGCCTAAAAAAATAAAAGGAGGAAAAAGGAGGAAAGAAAGAAGAAAGAGAAGAAAGAGAAAAAAAGAGGGAAGAGAGAAAAAAGAGGAGAGAAAAGAGAAAGAGGAAAAGGGGAAAAAAGAAGGGAAAATGAAAAGAGAGGAAAAGCCTGACGATAGTACATTATGAACCAGTTGAACATGGGAATACATGTAGGGACAATACGATGCAACTCATATTTGAGGAAATTTACAATTATCATCGGGACAGGCATTCAATGAAAAACAGTGAAAAGATGCGAGTCGAGTGGTGAGGTGGAAATAACGGAGAATATCTGAGGATACTGTGTACAAGGAGTGTTCCGACCTTTGAGCCAAAGGAAATTCAATGTATCAATGCAGCATTAAAATTGAAGAAAGAGCTGTTGAGGATGACCTGGAAAACCTTGAGGAAATAATATTGGATCGATACAAAGAACAAAGAAGAACCAGTATTAAAAGAAACCAAACAAGTTGTAAAGTACTAGTAGTAAAGTTTGAGGAAATGGAATCATCAACATCAAAAGAAATAAGTAACACGAATGACTAAAGGACAGCAGCTGACCAATATCTCAGATTTGAGGATATAATATTTTGCTAAATGGACAAAAAAGAAAGACAAGACCAAATTGACAGTCACATTTTTTACAAGAAATCCTTATAATGCAAAAATGTTGAAAGTTAAACCTGCTATCGAATCGGGTCCATGGCCCCCACGACTCTGCTATCATTCGATTGAAGCAGCACCCATTCGGTTAAATTGAAGGCATTTTACTTCTTTTCTATCCAATTTTAAGGAGCAATTGGTTGAATAATCGACACCAATTTAATAAACAAATAGTTTTTTCTTGCTCGCTATGCGCACATATTTCAAGGGTATCATTTCAAAGCTTGTTCAAAGCCAAATGTAACATAGTTGTGGTCAAATTCACTGTAGGCCTATAGTGAATAAATATCGCATGTTTTCTGCAAACAAATAATCTCTAAAAAGGCGTGTAGTCATTCGGATAAATGGAAAACTTGCCCCCCCCCCCCCCTCTCCACCGGAGGAAGCCTGAAATGACAACAACGCACAGTTTCCAATGATGTACCCTCCTGGGAGGTCATCATTTCGTTTTCATAATGAATGAGTAGATATTAAGCTGATTTATGTGACAACACAACTAATATTATGTAAACATTCCTGCTTTTGAAGTGATGCAGAAGTTATTTTATGTTACCATGGTCCCGGTTTGATTGAGGAAATCTTGATTCTTAGAACCATGCTCCTGAGGAAGAAACAACTTTTTGCACCCCTGAGTATTGGTCAGTGGAGTTAAGCCGTACATGGTCAGTGTATTTACTATTAGAGTCAAATACGGTTTGATAGACGGTTTGGAAATCAGAACTAATGTTGACAAGTGGTTGGCACTAAAATTGTTGAGCTATAATAGCTACAATAATTGTTTGTCGAGGTATAGATGAGGTGACCGTTGTTTACATCAGTAGTGTTTACAAACTGATTAGCGCCTGGTCTAAAGACATGCTAGAGGTACTAGTCCATGACTACTGCATACATACTATTCAAAAGCAAAACACACATCACTGAGCGCCAATTTTAAAAATGTATGCCCTTATGGTGCGTACGCATACTGCAACCAGATTTAGTACCTGGTCTCTCATTGTGCTTAGGGATGCAGACCATGACTACTGCACTATTACACCGTAAGCATGGTAAGTAATGATCAATCAAGTGTGAATTAAAGCACATTCCCTGTAGGTGCGCACGCATACTGCCCGGCACTACGTCACCGGTCACACCATCTATCTATTGATAAGGTGGTTGAAAAGTATGAATGCAGTTGAGTTACCTATATTGTATTTGCAGACTGATCACTGATGCAGTTATTATTTTCACAAATATATATTGTTTTGTGCCTCTAGTATTTCATTGAATAGTTTGATCAATCGCTTCATTATTTTTCGTATAAAAATTAAAAAAATAGCGAGGGTACGCCGCTAGTACCCCTAAAATTCGGCAATTTTGAGCCTACAATTTCCACATTTGTATCTAAGGTTTAATATAGGGTGAGCACGTCATTGCGTAAACAGTTTCATGGTTCATTGAGTTCTTAAAACATAGTATATATAAACTTTTAACATAATTTGAAACATAAATAAATAGTCTCATCAACATCTCATGATGAATGAAAGAGATTTAAAAAACCTCTGAAATTCTGCCAAATGGCCTTAAAATTACCAAAATTCGAACATTAGAAATTGAGTATCGATGCTTTAATTAACATAACTTTAGTTAGAGGTGGTATTTAAATTAACTAAATTGACAGTTTTTCTTGATATTACTTGGTGTTTACAAAAATGACAAAAGAAATTTAACAAATCTGTTTATTGCGTGTTATAAGGGCGCACAACACTAAATCACTCCTCGTTTTGTGTCCCGCTGCATTTCTGTAATATTTATATTTTCACCACAGATTTTGTGGTGTTTTTGGTATTTGGTAATTGATTCCTGCATCAAAAAATTGATTAGATGATTAGATTGACCGTATCAATTTGATTCTAGATTTTATAGCATGTTCTCCGTTCTAATAATGTTAATGAGCTTACTTTAAGAGTGTAGCATTTTACACTTTGGTGGTTTTGTTTGAGCTCAGGCTGCTAGTGGCGAAACAATGAACACGTACATGACCTAATAACCGTGGTATTCATTCATAGAATAAAACATGAATGCGACGGAAATAAAACGTTGAATGAAAATGATGAACGAAGGAAATGGTGCACCTGTGTAACCTACATTTAAGTCTTACAACAAAACAAAAAAGTTTAAACTTGTTTACATTTTATCGGTGGTTAATGGCGGATAGTAGGCCCTATTAATGCATTGTATACGTACACCCACTTCATAAAATGTCACGAATGTCGGATAAACAATTTTGATTTTATGAATATCAGAATATTCTTTATTTTGGATTCAATACCTTTAACCGGGACCTTGAAATTTGACCGAAATTTGATCTCCATAAGTAAATGGGTGACTGTAAGTTTGTATACTTAATGTCAGTTGTAATTACATCAAATAATTTTAACTAGGCCGTAATATCAATATTCAGCGATGTGCATACGCGGCTTCACAAACCAGGTTTGGAACCGTGGACAAGTCTGTTTAGCTGAAGTAATGTTCAATGGACCATATCTTGAAACCACCCAACCAAAATAAACAATTTTTCAGGGTAGTTGCTCCATTACCCATTCTTTATAATAAAATAAAAAACACAGATATCAAATTACAGGAAGTGGAAAAATATCACTTTCATTTTGGGTAAACTTTTTATTGGGTCACCCTGTAAAGTACCTTTTAAAGGCAAGCTACCACTTTGGGTTCTAGCCATACCCAGTTCTCTTGGGGAATTTACAAAGTTACAATTTCTCCATTAGACTGTCAGTCACCAAGTAACAGGTTATGACCAATTTATCTGTGGTAAAATGCCAACGTGATAAACCAGCTCTAAGATGTAACTACTTGATTCCAAAAGCCTTTGATGTTTTTACTCGTCAACATTGTCCTGACTTTTTATAGTATTATCAACATTAGTTAGTGATTTCCATTCATGTTATATTAATAAATAAAACTTATGACATAACCACTCTTTTTGTTACCTATATCACACTCTGCTGTCTGTTTCTTTAAATTTATATGACCGCCTCTTTTCCTTTTTAAAGGAATTTTTATTAGCAAAGTGCTAAAAAATGTGTGTGCTGGGTGAGCTTGTTTGAAAGAAACTTGTGTATTCTCATAATCTCTTGTCTACTCAATATAATCTTGTGTGTCTTTCTGTTGTAACTGTTATTAGTTATGGGTGTTCAAATCATTAATAATTCTTCTCCTTAATTCAATTTAACGGGTAAAAGAAGTGTGTCACACTTGAGTGACCCCATGCATTGTTTTATTTGACAAGTGTTTAGGGACTTCTAAATGAAGTGGTGTTTGGTGAATCACCAGTAGTTTAGATTTCATTTTCACATTAGAGAATGGATTTCGTGATGTTAAACTATATCATTGTTACCAAGTTTGTAGGAAATTGCATCCCCAATATGAAAAAACTGGAAAAGGGTTCTCTAATCCGAGAGTTAAAAAGGATCTCTAGTCCGAATTTAAAAAAAAGGTTCTATAGTTCGAATTTTCAAAAGGGTTCTCTAATCCGAAAGGGTTTCACTGTTCTTTAATCTGAATCCGATTTTCTTCTCTATAATCCGAAATTTGAAATAGCTTACTTTGCAGTGCGCCCTCTAGAGATAACGCGAAAGCTCTTTTGGAAACATATAAAGAAGCTATATAAAATAAGAATCGAATCGGAAAGTGCTACATGTAGTATTAAGTGAATTAAAATTTAAAATAATTTGTCGGATTAGAGGACCTTTTTGACCATTCGGACTATTGAACCTGTTTAAAGATTCGGACTAAAGAACCTTTTTTTTATTTAAAGAAGAAGCTTATTCATTATTCGGACTAAAGAACCTTTTTAAGTATTCAGATTACCGAACCTTTTTCAATAATCGGATTATAGAACATGGTCATAGTATTCGGACTAAAGAACCTTTTTTCATGTTAGGATTATTGAACCTTTTTCCATTTTCGGACTATAGAACCTTCGCACTATAGAACCTAACTTATTTTCGGACTATAGAACCTTGTTTTTTCGGACTATAGAACCGTCGGACTAAAGAACCGTCGGACTAGTGCTATAGAACTGTCGAACTATAGAACCGTCGGACTATCGATATGTCACCAATCAGATAGTCAATCAGTATAAAATCAATTCTTAGACATGGAATCCCTTCATTTAGTCCTGCATATTGAAAGTCTCTCAGTCTTATGAAAAACAAAAAAGAACAATCAGTACGTCCTCAGGTCAATTTACTATGAATTTGTAGCTGAGATTCAAAGCTACAATTGCGGAATATATCATAAGACTGGCTTAGGATATATAATAGCAAAGTTATGAGGTAGGCGATAGAACCCTTGTATATGCGAAGGTTCTAATCCAATAAATAGACCTAAAGCTAAATATGCCTATTTTGGTAATTATATTAAGATCAACCAATGTCTGCAATTTTCGAGGATGTACTTTTAATTGTCTTAAAAACATTTTTGAACATTTCCGCGGGCATTTTGGAGTTACGATACCATCTGTTATTTCCATTGAAAATATTAGTTGCACGAGAAGCATTGAATATAATACCTATATTATGATATGCCATGATTTGTATTGTAAATAATAAAAATAATATTCCTATGACTAGCTCCGACCATGATTTCCTTTCTAGTCACAATGACTTACCAGCGAGATTAAAGCTATATGAAGACAATAAACTGCAGAGCTTTGATTTGAACCAGCGTCAAACCTGGGCAGTAACACACTCGGACATACCACGATTAAGAGCAGGAAAACTGGGAGCACAGGTATATATATATATCGACCTATCTATCTATCTAATTAACTATTTTAAATTATCAAAATGATGCACTGCCCGTATCAAAAGTGCTATCCTAAGAAGAGCGTACTATGTTGAAAACAAGCTGTAAATTAAGAATTATTTATACATAGTAACTGGCAGTTTCATGCACACCAACCACACAGGGCGGTGGCGGTCGCCCCGTGTCACTGTGGTTGGTGTGCATGAAACTGCCAGTTACTATGTATAAATAATTAACTATTTTAAAGATTTATTTATTTGTTTATTTATTTATTTATTTATTCATTTACAGTATTTATTATTTATCTATTCTTTTCTACTATAGTTTTGGGTGGCATATACGAGCTGTGATAGCCAATACAAAGACTCCATTCGTAATGTCTTGGATCAGATTGATGTCATAAAGAGAATGTGCGATATGTACCCGGAAACCTTCGAGTTTGTCACAACCGCAGATGGTATGACTGATTGTTTTGAGGTCGTTATTTTCCTATCAAAATTGTTTATATATTAGGGAATTAGTTTGGAAGAAACCCGGGGAAGAAACAATAGTTTAGGGACCGTTCATTATTTATGGTGGAGGGGGGGGGGGGGGGGGGGGGGACAAATTCGAGACTCGTATGTTAAAATTACCTAACCCCCCCTACAGCTGAAACTGAAAATTACATGACCCCCCCTGCTAACCAGTAACTTTTTACACACCCCCCCCCCCCCCTCCCCGAAAAAAATCAACTTGTCACATACTTAAGGGGCTGTCTTTACCTTTAGAATTTTGTTCATGGATACGTTGGCAAATTTTGTTTGTACCCTATCTGAACGGCCAATAATTGTATGATGCCCCCTCTTTTTATTGTGTGAAATTAGTAATGGCGAGCGTAGCGAGTTTTAATTTTTTTCTTCATATTTATGCATTTTGGGTGATTTTGTGAGTCTTTATAACCCGAATAAGTTAGAACATTCTGAGCAGAAACGTATAATCCAGTGAAATGTTCTACTTTTGTGAGCATTGGTGCAAAGCAGAGATGAGGTGAAAAGCATGCAATAAATCACATTTTTAAATCATGAAATTGGATTTTGTAACAATATACACCCTGTGGCTCTAATGTCTCGACCGTTGATAATTATATAGATGTTTTTCCACCATATCGTCGATTTGCTGTCCAGAAGTCGTCTCATAGTAAACGTTTTGAAGTCGATAGGTTTTAAGAAAATATGCGCGAAGCGCAGAAAAAAATGGCATTTACACTCCAAGATAGCCTCTAAAATCACTCCAATCACCACCATCTTTATAATTTAAACAAATGTACACAACCCCCCCTGTTCAAGAATAAAAAGTTACATAACCCCCCCTATTTCAACATTTGAAAGTTGCATGACCTATATAGGTCATAAAAGTTATAAAAGTTACCCCCTATAGTTTACCCAACTCCCCTCCACCATAAATAATGAACGGTCCCTTATTTGGTTTTTTTTCTCATAAAACGCTTGACACTTAACTCACCGTCATGAGCCCAACCTTCAACTTTCAGACCATGTGAGTACTAAACAAATTATCTCATCTCTTTAAAGGTATCGAAGAGGCATTTCAAAATGGAAAGATAGCATCTCTGATCGGCGTAGAGGGCGGTCACAACATTGACAGCCATTTAGGCGTTCTGCGTATGCTCTACGATTTAGGTACCAGATACATGACGGTAACTCATAGTTGCAATACCCCTTGGTAAGTGACGTGAGAGATGAAACTACTTTGTTAGGCGAGGCCCGATACCCGATGACAAAATGTTGCGCGCTGTGCAATAAAATAGCCATACAACAAGATATGTGATCTCACAGACAACACACGCACAACTTTCTACAGTGTGATTTCAAAAGAAGAAATATAAATCAGTGATTTTATGGTGAGCCTATCAATCACTCAATATTACGCCATCATCTGAAATATTAAGATATGCCTATCGCAAGATATGTCAATATCGGTAATTTGCCTCGACACTATAGTTAAATCTGATGATGGGTTTAATTGGAAAATGTTTTGCAGCATTCCCGCACACAACTTCATTACAGACCACACACCATTTAAAAGGTGTATGTTCCGATCACTTTTTTGGGGGCTATGATATTTTTTTCACATCAAGATATTTTGATATCAGAAGAATCCCCATATTTTTTCTCATTATGTCTATGAAATCTTAGGGTCCCGAAATGTTTCATTTAGAAATTACAGGCTAAAATGTGGTGAATTACTGCCAAAGGTGGTTAACCACCAACCAGTTTGTGTACTACTCAAATATGTGGTGACCTTGTGCTTTTAAAAAAAGAACCGTTGGAGTTATGTACGTATCTCAAACTTTGGGATGCTACATTTTTAAGGATGACCTTTCATGTAAAATAGAAAACCTCAAGTTGAAAATCGGGCCAGCAATCGGAACATCTACCTTTAAGTATTAAAAGGATTAAAATTAAAAGGGTTTCCTTTTGCAACGCGTGCAAGATGTTGACATTCGGTATGGATACCTAGCGTTTGTTAGGATTGGTTTCCTAAAATCGATCATATCTGTTGGGTTGACACGCTGTCGGCTGTTGATAACGGATCGTTTAATCATCTATTAAAACCCTAACCTTCCTGGAACCTACAAAACCCGACAGTGCTACAATCTTGTACCGTGCCCGTCAATATCGTACCACGCTCAGCGCGTAGTTCAACTTGTGGAAAAAACTTAAGTTTTTTAACCTCACCCGTCCGTGTAGCACAGTCGGTAGAGCATCAGACTTGCACGAATGCGGCCCGGTTCGATCCGCGGCGCATGCGGATACTGATTTTGACCTGTTTTTCTCCCTGATAGTTTAATTCACGAAAACATGATTGATACCTCGCATTTGTTAGGATAAAGTTTATGCCGGTGTGAAATTTGTCGTGATCCACATATTTTTCAAGAAATGCAGGAGAACATTATTGAATGCGCGCTGCCCCTCGTTTAATGTCCCATATCACCGTTGAAGTCTGATGTAATGATACCTCGAATGATGACTAAATGGTTCGGCCAAATGAATACAATGAACAATGCATTGATCATTGCATAGATACATTATGACAGATACCAGATATATCTTTCTGCATAATTGTTTTGTGACATGCTGATAATATTTCTTTGGATATTTTCAGGGCTGATAATTGGCATGTCGATGAACCCGGCTATACTGCTGAATTTGATGGATTAACAGAGTTTGGGGAGGTAAATTTATGCTTTCATCAGTATTGCCTAGAATCTTAGATGATGTGCAGAGTTCGTCAATGGAAACTTAGATTTGGTATCACAGCATGGTACATTTGGTATTAAAGTTTGTCCGAATCAAAACATTTAAAAGAAAGGGACAAGGACGATCCGGAAAGATAATGCATCACGGGCCTGCGCCCAACCCCCCCCCCCCCCCCACCACACACACACAAACAAACCACCCCAAAAAAAAACCCACACACCACAAAACACAAAACACAAAACAACAACAACAACAACAACACAACCAACAAAACCAACAAAAAGACCTAAAGCACAACAACAACAAAACCGCGGGACAATCGAGGAAAACAAATAAATCACGAATACACGAATGTTGTGGGATACATAAAATGTTCAGACAGAATAGTTGTCAAACAAAATAGGGGAAACATGACAACGTATCACCTTAATATACAATTAATTATCCAAAATTCTGTTTGATATTTTCAGCGAGTGATAAAAGAAATGAACCGTCTTGGAATGCTAGTGGATTTATCACACACCTCTAAGGCGCTGATGGAGGATGTTCTTGCTCTTCCTAATCAACCACCTGTTATCTACAGTCATTCTTCTGCTTTCTCTATCTGTGCGAGCTACAGGAATGTACAGGATGATGTCTTGCTGAAAGTGGTAGAGTATTATTGATTATGATGTAATGGGTGTCCCAAAAGCATGAAAAGTGTAAGGAAGTTCATGTTTAGTGTTTATCATATTTAAACACTAGACAGCTATAATGAAATATTTCCATAGAACGTCTATATGAAGAGCTTTGTTGCAAAAGGGCCACCAGACCACCCCGACATGTTACTCATTTTGCATTAGTGAATTTGTATTTGACAAGTCCATGGAATTAATCCAATTATTGTATGGCTGTGTTCATTACTGTTTCTGGTCAGAAGTCACAAACTGGTCCAAAAAAATGTTTCACTTCTTATAATGTTGAGAAATGCACCAATTCTGATTAAACGGGACAAAACTTAAGTTTTACACACTTAATGACCCACAAACTATATAAAGCTAAAGATTCAAGGTTTTTTATTTTTGCAAAAAATAATCCAATTATACAGGGTGTGTACAATTTTTACAGGGTGGAACATAAACAATTTGATCGTTTTTGCTCCTCACAAAATAGTTTGATAGTTTGTACAATTAGGGTTTAGCTGAAAATAGGCACCAAAATCAGAACAACCGCAGAAGGTGCTACCAAATTTGCTAAGAATCATTTGCTTAAAATGTACACAGGAAAAGTACAGGGTGTCTAAAATTATGATGAAATAATGCATAAAATGAATGTTTGTATATAATATTCTATGAAATTTAGTTAGCATGGACCATTTAATTTAAAAGAAAATGGTTATCAAAATGAACTACATGAATATCGTTAAAGTTCCTTTTATTTTGAATACAGGGTGGTCCAAAATAGGTCTAAATAGCAATTTTTTCATAAATCTATAAACAATTCTGTGAAGAAACACTTCTGGCTTTTTTAGTTAAATGTTTTACTACCCAGGGTAGAAAAGGACCGAAGAGTCACACAAATGAAATAGAGAGACTGCGATTTGGCCATTGTTTAATCAATAAAATGAATAAAACTGTGTATTTTTTTAACATTAAAACACTCCCTGAATTGAACATCATATTCTAGTAGAGAATGTCTAGATAACAATTCAATATTATTATTCGTAGTAGCAGGCACATGTTATTAACACATATGAGAAGTTTGAAAACTTTCCTATGTATACTTTTAAAATGGCATCAATTTCAAAAGTTCTAGTTTTCCGCTATTTTGTGTACAAACCTATGGGCGCCTCATCCACCGGCTCCTCATCCACCGCTCCCACCCTTGACTCACTCGACGTTTAGATTAATAACTTCACTGTTGCTAAACATGTGGCTTTAATTCTTTTTTTATTCGGTAGCTGGATAAATTGTCTTTAATATGATACCAAAAATGTTATGTTTTTTCGACAACTTCTATTTAAAATAGAGACACGTATCACGATTTTAAGGATTTTTTGAAACGATCCCACCTTATTTGATATACCTATTAGTGACCTGTGATCTTCTATGACTTGGATTAGTACATCCATGCACGCCAATTGAGGCACCTACAATACAAGCCACATTCCACATATTGAATAGCCATCCATTTAATAATGCAAAATGAGTAAAAAGGCAGAAGTGGATGTAGGCCCTTTTGCAAAACAGCTCTTCATATATAAGATGTCACTGCTTAGATTATTTTATTCTGTCATATCATTTCTAGAAAGAAAATAGAGGGATTGTCATGGTGAATTTCTACACCAAGTACCTCAATTGTCCACCAATGAATCAAACAGATGACATAAATCAGGCAACACTTTCACAAGTAGCAGGTAGGTATAGGGGAGAGCGGGTATTTCTTCATTTTGTGTATGAATCTCTCGGATGCATCTCTCTATAGGCTATGATAAAACCATTCTGATCTTTTATCCAATTTCAAAACACAAATTAATTTGTACAAATCGCTTATAAACAGATGCCATCCTATAGCCCACCACCGATCATATTTTTTGGCCAGAAGAAGAGCATCCGACATTTTGAACGCGAGGAGAAACGCCTTGGTTTGGTCCGAGATTAATCAAAACTCAGTTTGGACCTGAGACGAATCGTCTCAGGTTTGGATAATTTCCTAAGATTTAGAGTAAAAACCTTGGGTGAAACCTTCCATGAAAGTACACGTTTGATTCTTTTTATTGCGTAGATCACATCGAGCATATCCGGGATATTTGCGGCATAGATTGTGTCGGAATCGGCTCTGATTATGACGGCGTTCAAACGTACGTATAAACATTCATTTTAACAGAATGATGAACCTGTTCTTCTGTATCGAGAAGATGGCTTCCTGAGGGTATTTTAGGGTATCCGTATTGTTCGGATTATTTGTATTTCCGGAAGAACAATTTTCCTAAGTTTCAAATCAATATTCAACAAATGCCTTTATCGTCTTCACTTGAAGATAGTTCACTTGCAATTACAAGTTAATTCACGACAACTTAAATGACTACGAATTCAAATTTACAATATTGTTTCATTCAATGTACAATGTCTAGCGTACCAGACGGCCTAGAGGATACCTCAAAGTTCCCGGATTTGATAGCTCATCTTATAGAACGTGATTGGGGGGAAAGTGGTATCAAGAAATTGTTGGGAGAGAATCTACTACGTGTCTTCAGGGCAGTTGAACAGGTATTTTAATCATCACTTCGTGGGCAACTTGCTTTAATGTTATTTCAAATACCTACCAAAGGTGTAGGACTATATCAATCTACAGATACAAACAGTTTCTGAGTGAATGATATTTTGGATGTAATAAACTGTAATCATTTTCTAAACTATCCGTTTAACAATGTTCAAAGAGTTTAGTGTTATACATCTGGTATTTGATTTTTTAAACAATTTTGAGAAATCAGACGATATTTGCCAAGTTCAACGGAGTCACTCAAACACTTTAAGTGAACACAGTATACATTCCAACGCATGAAATACTGTAACACTATTGCTGTAACGATGGATCGCTTCCATAATAATAATAATAATAATAATAATAATAATAATAATAATAATAACAATAATAATATAACTTATAAAGCGCAAGTATCCGTCACAAAGCCGCTCGCTGCGCTACAGACAACAGAGAAACAAACAGAGAACATGATAAAAAGCAATACAAATGCAGAAAACATAATAAGATACTATAATACATGTATACTAACACACATGTAAGTAATATACAACATTACAAGTCATTGGCAAAAGTAATTTGGAACAAGTGAGTTTTTAGAGCTGTCTTAAATGATGATAAGCTACAGCAGTTCCTGACATGTATGGGAAGATGGTTCCACAGTTTTGGAGCACATGTTGCAAATGCGCGATCACCGAACGAGTTATCCCCAACATCTGTCAGTGTCTTGGGATCCTATATCTACAATCCTGTATTTTGAGTATTTGATGTAAGGATAGTTTTCCGGAATTTCATGTTCCATGCTTTGGTTGGATGAAAATTCGGTAACAATCTCATTAATGGGACATCCTGAAACAATGGTTTAACTGACCATCTTGGATAAGTTAATCGGCTTTTTATTTCTTGCCTTTCTGGAAGAAAATAGAATGTCCTTTTTTAGATTTCTTCCATGCTTGATCATGTTGAAAACCTACCGACTCCTGTGTTTTTATGTTGAACAACATCGACCGTTCAGTATGTCCTGCTGGATTTTTATTTATTCGGACATACACTTTCAGAACAGTGGCTTCCGCTATCTTGGCGAATGCGTCCATAAAATAAAAAAACCAATATGAAAACAGAACTTAAAGTAATGTAAAAACAATTTACATAAGTATGGCAATAAGAATCATACAGATTCGAAAATATTTTATAAATGTAATGATATGCAATGTTAACATAATGAAACTATGTGAAATGTGAAAATTATGTGAACATGTATATATAACTGATAGTAATAAACCATAAAATAAAAAATAAAATAAGAATCATACAGAGCTAATAATAGTTGTACGTGAAGCCCTGCATGCACGTTTCAAATATGACCTTGCATAAAACACATTTTAATAGTCAAATTGCTAGAAATAAATCAGTTTTCAGTTTTTTTAGTTTCAGTTTATTTTCACCATAGAATATAATACATCATCAAGTAAATTATTAGAAAAACAAAGGTGGGGAAACTAAAAGGAGCACAGCTCGAAGTGTATTGGTCACCCTGATAATTTATTATAAATAAATATGATAGTTTCTTAAAAGTACTACAAAGAAGACGACTACAAACATGAGACAGGACAGGATATGTGTAAACAAGACCGGACAGGACATGTGCAACTAAACACTAAAGTGTAGGCAGTAATGATGGCATCAGCTATAACATAATAATATCATGTGGTACAATTTCTCATGTGGTAAACGGTAAACTTTAAAAAATATTAATTGATTATTGGTAATATGAGAGAAGATATAACTTAAACTTTCTTTTAAAACACATGGTGATTTAGCATTTTAAACTCGCTATTCACTGAATTCCATAGCAGAGGGCCTTGTCTTCTAATCGTATGTCTGGCTAAATCATAGTTAATACGTGTTGGGTAGCTATGAATTGATCTATTTTTAACGAAATAATCGGCAAAGGTATCGGGAAGATTGTTGAATGCGTGATTATACATAAATAAACAAAGAGTCAGCTTGTGTATATCATAAATTGTCAGGGTATTAAGCAAATAAATAAATATACTCCAGGAAGGTTCAAGATCATGAGATGAGAGTTGAATCTCTTATCTCTCATCGACTCTAATGTCATTTAGAGCAGAGCATACAGGGTGTATCAGAAAGAACTGTACCGTCTTTCTAAAAACATTAAAAAAAGAAACTGATTATTGTTTTAAATTTAAACACCTGCAATATAAATGTGAACATGTTTCCTATATTATATGTTAATTTCATTGAGATATCTCTTTTTGTTCTCGTGTGACAAGACATAATCGAAAATCGATGAAAAACGTATTTTTCAATTTCAATCAATCTTCTCTACCACTTATCCAACATTTCAAACAATGTAGCCCACGCCACATAAGCAATATTTAAAGCTCCCGCCAAAGAAAGGAAAGTTAAAACCACTCAAGCAGAACAAATCCTGTTTTTTTTTTGCG